>JBCEWE010000456.1:6866876-6916876 GCA_039877035.1 Silurus lanzhouensis | reverse complement strand
TTTTAAACAGCGTAAATGTGAGGTAGAAAACGTCACAGTAGTTATTGCAGGTAAAATACAGTAAAAGTCAGTTATTCTGTAAGTATTATTTATTTAGATTTATTTTTATTTATTTTATTGTAAGTCATTTTCATTATTATAGCCCACAGTTATGATTCCACATTTACTCTTTATAAAGAAGAGTTTGTCATTTTTTTTCCCTTCTTTACATCATCATCATCCACGCCGGATTTGCTGTCTATATTTTATTTTATTTACAAGGTTAATGTTGCTAACAGTAATGGAAGGTTATAGCCACAAGTTTAGTGTTGCAAAAGCTCCATTAATTGAAACAGATGGCAATCGCTTGTGAGGGCTTCTGACACGTGCACTAATCTAACGTTGCTGGGTAAATGGGAAATCTGGAAACAGAGCTCATATGACTGAAGCACAGTGTTTAGTTGTTATCTAGCAAATTTACAATGTCTTTTATACAGTTAAATTGATGGTTAAAACTAAGCAGATGTTTTAAAAGTTTTTTCCAGATGTGTTCACTGTATCTTAATGTATGAACTGTGGCAGAGATAAAAAAACAACAAAATGTCGATCTGATTTTAATGGTAGGAGGAGCGCCGTAAATTTGTCAATTAATTGCGTATATATTGATTATAAATGCTCCCTTATGCGAGGTGGTATCAAAATGTTTTGAGACTAAGGGTGTAACTGGTGCTGTTCTGACCACGTGCATTACCACATCTGTGATTTCATAGTCTATTTCATTTCCAAGTCAGAACAACTGCGTAAAACTGGACAAATCTCCCACAGTGAAACACAAAAAAATGTCAAAATGACCTTTCGGCAACTCGTGCATGATGATCGTCGGAGAACGATCCATATGATCTCACTTTTGCACCCACCCTACTCACCAGATACAGACTTTGCCCTCAAACATGAAGATCTAACTCAAAGGTCGCCGTTTTGACACCGTTGCAGAGATCGGGCGCGAGTCGCAGAAGGTGCTTGACGCGCTTCGAAAAGAAGACTGCTGTGCGATGGGGAATGTTTTGAAGGTGATCGTGTGGAACGTAAATAAATAAAGTACTTTCTTGTAAGCAGAGCTCGTCTCGAAATTTTTTGATACCACCTCGTATTGTGTGTTGTTTTTAAACTTTTAAGAGTTTTGAGGTTCTACTTGGAGTAAGCATCGCGCTAAACTGGTGGCTATAAGCATCTCCTAATCGTTAGCTACTTGAGCTTCATCGCTCCAATTCCATACACGCCCTGGATAATTAACGACAAATTGTTCCATCAATACTCATGAAGAAACCAGTTCCATTAAGTTTATAGCATATTTGCCTTTTTTCTTGTTGAATTTTCTTGGAAATCCAAATCTTAGCCTGCACAACTTCCTGTTTTTGACCTTGAATTGCATTATGAATGTGAATGCAATGGGTGAATGCATGATGCTGACCTGCACGAAGCGCAACACTTGATGTTAACCCTGTAACCTCTGATATCTTTTGACTCCTGCATGCATTTTGCAAGACTGTGGCCATACGTGGGTGTGTGTGTGTGTGTTTGTGTATTTACGCAGCTCTTCTCTGTTCGCAGGACGTCTCCGTCACGGACGGATTAAATGGTAGTGGCCCAGAAGTCAATAGTCTCCAGCCTGGAGATCTATTTGACGTTGAGCTGTTTAAAGTAGACAGCAGTCTGGGCATTAGTGTCACGGTACTGTTCGGAAAGGTTTTCACGCTCTCTTTATTTCTCCCTTTTTTCCCCTTTGTTGACTTATTGGTGTGCGTGTGTGTTGCTGTGTTTTTCCCCTCCCTTCATAGCCCGTGCTGCTTTTTCGGAAGCTCCTCGCTTGGCTTCAGGTTTGGGGAATGTAGTGGCTCTCTCTTTGCATGCAGGTTTTTTTCATACAATGATTTTGACATAAATTTATATTACAAACGCCGTAGCAGGACTTTGGCGCAGATCGGATCCATAAACTTTCACTTCCAACCTTTGTTCAACACACCTGGCTGTAATCTAACTGAAATTGGCCCAATGCAACTCACTGATTTGGTTGACGAAGACTTTTTACTTCACCAAATGCTGATTTTGGACCATATATTACCTGTGATGATGTTATAATTACTTTTTAAAATGGTACATGGAACTCAGTTTCCTTGTTGAAAGTGGTGAGAACACATGCGAGGCAGCAAGATAAACAAGTATTATCTGGCTAATTACTTTTAATTCATTTATATAAATAGTAATGCCCAAGCAATGACTATATTTTACAATGACTATAAAAAGTACATAATGTTGTCAGGAATATCAACATTTACCTCAGAAATTGCATTGAAAATATCCTATATGACTAAAATGATACAGTAATTGCGTTAGAATTACATAAACTAGCTAGGATATTAAGCTAGCTAGCAAACAGTCATTGTTTTTGATATGAATGGTGGAAACTATACAAACTTGTCGAGAACATTCACATTTCACACAGATTTGGTGTTGAATTACAAAAAAAAGGCATAGTTTGAGTGAAATTATGTGCTTATTACTTGTATTTGATACTAAACCAGGGAATATGGTTGTATATTAGAGCACACGCTAGCACTTGATTCTGAGGAATGTAGAAATATGAGAAAGTTCTACAAGATATGTTGTTAAATTAGTAAGAAAACATTCTTCATGAACTAATATTACACGTTAGAACATAGAAGCAAGTTCGCAAATGGATATTGTGTGTAAAACCCATAAGGCATAGTAAACTAGCGAACAAAAGAGGATGTCCTGTAAAATGTATTAATTTCATATTAAAGATTTTTGTGTTCTTTAGCAGTGAGTAACAGGCATTTGTAAAGAAATTATTGTTAATAAAAATGTAAATAAATTTCAAATTAGATGGTTATCAGACTTGATTAGCATCTTTAATTCTGTCAGTCAACTTCCTAATCAACCACAAATTAATTGATTCGCTAGCCCAAAAGCTAGCAAAAAAAAGTTTTCTCACTTATTTGTAACATACTTTTCAGTCAGTAAGCTTCATTTCCTTTTTATTGTCCATTCTATCAAATCTAGCAGATGTTAGAGTTTGAGATGAGGTTCTGTGATTTAGCTCTTGATTATCAGGTGTGTTGAATCAGGATTGGACCTAAAACGGTGAAGGATGTGAAGGTGCTTATGCTGAGGCAGAACCACAGTCCATGCCTGATGATTTACACTATATTATTTAAAATAAATACATTTTATTATATCTAAAGAATGATGTTGGTTTGCATTAGAAGTTTACTGTCTGTGTTGATGTTTCAGAGTGATTTTTCTTATTTTGCATTAAACTCCAGATCATGTTTTACTGTTCAGATCCTGCGATATTCCCAAAATAAGCAAATGAGCTGCTTGTACTTGGCATTGTGTTAGAGCTTTGTGTGTGTGTGTGTGTGTGTGTGTGTGTGTGTGTGTGTGTGTGTGTGTGTGTGTGTGTGTGTGTGTGTGTGTGTGTGTGTGTGTAATCTATATAATTAAATTTGTATAATTTTTTAAATATACCATTTTTGTTTAAAGTGTAATGAAGCGTCATTAAAGCAGCTGCCCAGTAGAAACGGCTCAGAAACCCTAGCTATCAAAAGCCCACGTAGATCATAATCAGATGATCATAATTAGCATGATCATAATTAGCATGTAGGACGTTCGCCACGATGCACAAGTGTGTTAACGGCTGTGTTGCGTGATGCAGGGAGGCTCCAATACTTCGGTGAGGCACGGCGGGATCTACGTCAAGGGGATCATTCCTAAAGGTGCAGCTGATCTGGATGGGAGGATCAAGAAAGGTAAAGAGTCATATTCCAGCATCAGATAAGATTTTTTTTATGAATTTGTAGGAATCTACGAATTGAAAAGAAAAACAATTTTATGAAAAAACATTTTTGTTTATAAAGAATTAGAAATAATAAAAAAATTGTATAAAATACATTTTATTAGATTTTTTTTTTCAATAGTAGATATTGAAGAAAGAAATGAAGATGTTTGTTAAAAACGTGTGTGTGATTCAGGAGACCGTGTGGTAGCTGTGAATGGGAGAAGTCTAGAAGGAGTCACGCATAAGGAGGCGGTGGATGTTCTGAGAGACACGGGGCAGGTGAGGAACACACCTCAGGCCGTGCCATTATCTCCGTATACAGTAGCATGTAATATATGTAATATAACGTGTTTGTGTTATTTTGCGATGTTTCGATGACCAAATCATAACTTGAAAATCTGGAGATAAAAAAAGTCGATACATGTCCTAGCCTATACAGGAGTCTTAAACACTGTTGATCAGTATGGAGTAGTGTGCTGTATTATGTTAATAATTTAACAAATTACAATACATTATTTACCTAAACAAACTATTTATAGTACCATACTGTATAAAGGTTTGTGAGTGGAGGGCGGAGCATATACGCTGCTACATATATATTTGTACAAATTGACTGTGTTACTATTGTTAGCGTAAGATTGAAAAATCGTATCATAACTCTGAGGCCGTCGGTAAACATTTAACAACTCGACACATCAAACAGTTTATTATATCAGGTATGTCGAGGGTCCGCCATACAATTCCCATTGCATGAGCTGTTCATTTAGAAATTAGTACAACATATTAGCCTGACGAATTATACGAAACAATTTTACACCATTTGTCCAATCAGGTTCAAGTATTCGACTGTATTAAGGTGTATAAATAGGGGATGCTTCAGTTTTAGGCTATTAGTCTGTCAATGCTTTAAAGGCATAGGTTAGACTTTTCGTTCTCTCTCTCTTTTTATCCATCAATCTCTCTATTTATCTCTCTCTCTCAGTTGGTCCATATGTTGTTGGAGAGAGGGCAGCTCCCGGAGGACAGAGTTCACGCTCCTCTCACTCCTCAGGGAACTTCAGTGGTTCAAGAAACCAAACCTCAGCTGCGGAGTGTTGTGAAAAAACCCAGGCCAGAGTACAGCTTCATCACACCAGGTAGTGTGTATGTGTGTGTGTGTGTGTGTGTTACATGTCTTCAATCAAGTTTATATTCAGAAGATTAAGATCAAACGTGTGTGTGTGTGTGTGTGTCCTTCCTCTCGTAGACAACGTGTTTGAGGTGAGCTTGCTGAAGAACATGTCTGGTCTCGGATTCAGCTTCAGTCGTGAGGAGAACGTTCCGGACGAGCCGCCCGGCACCAGCATGGTCCGAGTCAAGAAGCTGTTCCCCGGCCAGCCGGCTGCAGAGAGCGGTCTAATCCGCGTGGGCGACATCATCCTGCGTGTCAATCAGACGTCACTCAAAGGGCTCACGCAGCACGTATGTTACGGCGTGTTTAACACGTGCTCGTCAACTACTTTGTTTTAAATACATGCTAATCAAGGTGTATAAAATCTGTTTAATTTGGAAATAAAGAAAACGTGTGCGCGGTGAAAGAGCTGACCACTAGGGGGCACTGTAACTCAATGTAAAGAAGTTAAAAGACGTCTATCAGGGCCTGAGCACCGATGTTTGTAAACTTTGATCTGTTATCTGTTTATCTAACAGAAGCATGTGTGTGTGTTTCAGGAGGTGATTTCGGCATTAAGAGGGACGGGTCAGGACGTGACGTTGCTGATGTGCAGGCCTGAAGAAGGAGTTCTTTCTGACATGGATTCCTCAAACCAAGTACGGAGTTTTGGGTCTAGATTGCTGAGGGTTGTTTTGCTAATCTTGTGGATTGTGTAGATTATAGATTAGAGACCTAAAGAGAGAGACTTAATTTCAATCTTATTGTTTGCAAAATGTCTTCCCTCACTCCTCAGACTGCTACTCCGTCCTCTTGTAAGGAACCTCCCCCAAAACCAAAACTTGTCTCGACCCCGGCGTCTCCCCTTCAGGAGGAGAAAACCTATTCCATTGGCATGGTGGAAGAGGCTCTGGAGCGGATGCTGATGAAGTCGCCGAGCCGCAGAGACAGCTACAGTGACAGTACTGACGATGACGACGATGACGAAGAGGGCTTTAGTCCTGCAGGTCAGAACGAGTCCTCGTGGGAGATGGACGACACCATCCGCTCCGCCTACGCCAACGCCAACCAGTCGGCCGCCGCCGGGACCGAGGCCACCCGGAGGTCAGGGAGTGAATCCGTTCAGGATATTTAGTCTTAGACAAAATAAATAAAAAATCAAGAACGATCAACAGGAAAACATTTATAGATTTATTCACATTTATAAATTATTTATTTATTCTAGACTAAATCAACACCATGAATGAATAAATAAATAAATAAATAAAAGTGGCCTTTTCCACCTTTTTTGTGGTTCTTCCTCAAACTGGAACCACAAAGTCGATCGTATCGGACGTCTTTGGACGCAGTAACATTTCACTCTCCCTCAATTTAATTCTCACAAATGTATTCAAAGGCATTTTTTTTAGACTTTATTGGTTTATTATAAAATCCTTTAAATCTAAAAGTGTTTCTTACAAATTGGTCCTTTTAATGATACGAATGTCTCGAGTCCAAAATGATCACTCTCTGTCTCTCTCTCTCTCTCTCTCTTTCTCTCTCAGGGCTCCTCCCTCGTCCCCTGTTCTCTCGTCTCCAGCTCTTCCTGAAGCAGGCCCCAGTTCTCACCCTTTAACCCCTGCACTTCCCACCCCCCTCAACCTCACACTTCCAGAGCACAGTCCAGAACCAGATGACTACCTGCCTGTAAGCTCTCCATCAGCTCATCTTTAATATCTAATGATGCAGAATTTTGTTGTTTTTTTATGTGTTGGGCAAAAAGATCGCTGATTGGTCAATTGCGTTCCTGATGCAGGAAGTGGAGCTCAATGTCTCTCTTGTGAAGTCTGAAAAAGGAAGCCTGGGCTTCACGCTGACGAAAGGAAACGACCACAACTGCTACATCCATGACATCGTTCAAGACCCGGCAAAAGGCGACGGCAGACTTCGGCCCGGCGATCGCATGATAAAGGTGCGTGGAAGGACGATGGACGAGTTAAAGTAGCGTTTTGCCGATGTGCAGATTTTCCTCTCATCCTTCTCTTTCTCTCTGTGCAGGTGAATAACTCCGATGTTTCCGGGATGAGTCACACCGAGGTGGTAAATCTGGTTCGAGCCGCACCTCGAGTCGTCGATCTGGTCGTGGGACGTGTCCTGGAAGCTCCAAAACCACCGATAGACGCACACCTGCTTCCTGACATCACCTTTCAGTGTCCCACAGACTCGCTGGGTAAAAAAAACGCTGATCACAAATTCAAACCAATCCAACATACGAGTGGGTATCAAAAACGTTTTACAAGAAAGTACTGTATCTACGTTTTCACACTATCACCTTTTAAAATAGTCCCCTGCACAGCAATACAGCGCCCCTGCGTTCCTGCCGCTTCCGGAACGTGCTCTGAAAGACGGTTTTCAAAGCATGTCGTAAAAAAAGCCGAGCTTTGATCTTAATCTTCGGGATGAGGGTGAAGTTCTCAGGAGCCGAATCTCCTGAAAGAAACTCGCGTGTGAATTTGCACGTGGTCAGAATTGCAGACGTTGTAACGCACGTGGTCAGAACAGCACCAGTTGCAATGTAGACAGGACGATGTCTTCTGGCACACTGACTTACGAAGGTCGGTGATCCCTGTGACTGTGCATGCAGCCTTGTGCTGGCATCTGTTGCTGTGTTACAAAATTAGACTCAAAACCTTCTGATACCAACTGGTATTAATTCACACAATACAATACGGCTAGACAAATTGTGTTCAAATCGTCGACCAATCAGAATCCAGAATTCAACCGCAGTAATTTACTGTCAATAAAAACTTGATGGTGAAGCTGATCTTGACTCCTGATTGAGAGGAAATGTGGCACGGTTTCATACGTCGGTGGAAAATTCACACAAATGCTGGTGTAGCGAAAAAAAACACACAATTTACAAAAAAAAACGCACAATTCCGAATAAACGTGTTTTAATTGATTCTATGATGCACGATATGAGCCCACAATCGTTCCAGAGAATCAGGATACAACGGCCTTTTATTTTTGTGTCAGTCTGTTTTAGGCGCACACACACACACACACACACACACACACACATAGATTACTATCAGCATAAACAAAACACTCCTTTTCACACCAATATCCACTAATGATCAGATCTGAGACGAGACAAGGACATGTGAGAGTTTTGGGTTTCAGTGTTTAGACACAGACAGGACAAGACACAGGAGAGAAGATCTCAGAAGATACATCACTCGCTCTCCATCTCTCTGTCTCTCTCTCCATCTGTCTTACCGATTCTTAATGCTCCTATTGCACGTTTAAAGAGTGAAGGTGTGGTGTGTGTGTGTGTGTGTGTGGAACCTTGGTGCAGGTCTGGTGCTGGATGGAGGTAAAGAGAGCGTGTTTGGTGTCCTGTACGTGAAGGACATTGTCCCGGGTTCGATGGCCGCCACGGAAGGAACTCTGAGGAAACTGGATCTCATTCACTACATTAACGGAGCGCCGACAAACGAACTGACACTCAGAGAGAGTCGCCGAATTCTGCAGCTCAAACAGCAAGAGCTCACTTTCAAAGCCACCAGGTGACACACACACACACACACACACACACACACACACACACACACACGCCAGAATAAATACAAATAATAATCGTAATTTTTTTATCCCCCTTTAAAAGTTACATTTTAGATAAACTAGAATTTATTTTCATCATTATTTAGTAAATTATTTATTCTACAACAAGGATTTAAATAAATTCAAATTTATTTTTTCATTTATAATTAAAAAAAAAATTATTTACGATTTTTTTAATCTTTTTTTTATAAAATATTTATCATATTTTTAACTTATTCTGTCCTCATTAAACGTAGCATCAGAATGTGGATTTTATTTTGTGTTCAACTCAAAATATATAAAATCTTTTTATATAAATATTATAAATATAATCAATTAAAAAATAATATTTTATTATATTATTGATTAAAAAAGTAATTATTTATTCATGTATAAATAATAAAGGTTGTTCAGCTCTCACACACTCTCTCGTTCTCTTACACACACACACACACACACACACACACACACACACACACACACACACACACCTATATCCATGTTCGTGACTCTCTGTTATTTGTTTGGATCATGTGACTGTGATGTTGCAGGGACGGAAAACCTGTGTGTCCTGAGAAGGAGAAAATCTCGATCCTGAACAACAACGTCAGTATAAAAACCAACACATCGCCTACTATGAACGGTGAGAAGAGCCTACACACACACACACACACACACACACACACACACACACACACACACACACACACACACACACACAAAGAGATTTTCCTGTAACTGTAGCTGTTATATTCTATACATACATGACATGGCCAAAAGTATTGGGACACCTGCCTTTTTCAGCCAGATGTGCTTAAAAGTTGTGTAGGACGTCTCTGGATGAGTTCTTTCACAGGACGTTCCTGCATCTCTAAAAGAAAAATCTCTCTCTCTTTTCGCTTTTTCTCTCGTTCTTTCTCTTTCTCTCTAAGGTTATCTTCATGGTAATGATCAGGATTTGGATGCCATCTGTCCCTCTGAGGTAATCAGAATCTGTCGAATCGCCATGTTCTCGCTGGTTAGCATGCTACATCATTTCATAGTTAACGTCACTTGAAGGTTTAATCTTGGGATCTCTCGTATCTGCGTCTTGCAGGAGCAGATCATCAGGCTGCAGTTGGAGAAGCCGCCGGCCGGCACTCTGGGTTTCTCCGTCATCGGAGGAGAGAGAGGCGTTTTCGTGAAGTCCATCACTCCTGGAGGAGTAGCTCAGGCGGACAACACGCTACAAGTTGGAGATCGTCTGCTGAAAGTGAGTGGGGGAAAACAGGTTTTCGAGGTCAAAAGTCTCCATTAGCAGGATGTCTGAATATTTATGATCAGAACTGAATTATATTAAAAAATATATTATTTAAAAAAATACCTTTTATCTGGTACATTTGTAATCATCATCATTATTATTTTTGTGTGTGTGTGTGTGTGTGTGTGTGTGTGTGTGTGTGTGTGTGTGTGTGTGTGTGTGTGTGTGTGTGATTGCAGGTGAATGACGACCTGATGACTGGCGTGTCGCATTCCAAAGCAGTCACCACAATCCGGAAAGCCAAAGGGGTCGTGCACCTTGTAGTGTCTCGACCTCCTGATCAGACCCCCAGCACATACCTGGGCTTCCTTCCTCTGAGCTCCAGCAACGGCAACACGGGTATCTAACCACACACACACACACACACACACACACACACAAACACACACAGAGCAGTTATCTAAAAATAAAACCCTCTATAATTGAAATTTATTTTACAAAAAAATTGTGTGCACGTGTGTGTGTGTTACATTTTTTTTTTTGTCTTTTAGATGTGAGTGAGGACAGTGGGGTGAAATCAAAACTCTGCAGTTCCCCAGAAGCACGAAAATCCAAAAGTCCACCTGCACTTCCACCTATAGGTGTGTACACACACACACACACACACACACACACACACACACACACACACTCCTGTTCTGGATTGCATTTGTATCATCGGAAAAGTTTGCTTTTATGTGCAAAGTACGCTGTATGGCCAAACGTTTGTGGACACCTGACCATTAGATGGGTCTCCATTTACGGTTATAATGAGCTCCACTCTTCTGAGAAGATGTTCCACTAGATTTTTTGGAGATTCATTCAGCCACAAGGGTGTTAGTAAAGTCTGATGTAGGTGAGATGTAGGTGAGGAGGCCTGGGGTGCAGTCAGGGTTCACATCCATCATGTTCAATAGGGTCAGAGATCCATAGCAGGAGATCTTCCACATCATCATGGAGCTGGTTTTTGTGCACAGGGGCATTGTCATGCTGGAGCAGGTTTGGGTCTCCTAGTTCAAGTGAAAGCAAACATACAAAGATGTCAGATACAACCGTGTGCCTCCAGGTTTGTGGGAACATGTTTGAGGAGAAACCACATCTGGATGGAAAAGTCAGGTGTTCCAATACTTTTGGCCATACAGGGTACATCGAACTGTGCAAGACATCAGATTGGTGCATCAGGTGAGATTTCATGGTCTTCATATAAGCTGTGTAGAAAATAATGTAAAATACGTGTGTGTGTGTGTGTGTGTGTGTGTGTGTGTGTGTGTGTGTGTGTGTGTGTGTGTGTGTGTGTGTGTTAGATTATGACACCAGTTCTTTAGAGAGAAGACTAGAAGCTGACGAGTCAGACACCGACTGTGATGGTTCGTCTCTACCAGAAGATTCTCCAGAGGTACAGGACGTCTTTATATCAATCACTTTATCCAAAACTGAACTTTTTCCTCTTTTTTTTCCCCCAACATGAAGAAATTACATTTCAGGAGGTCTGAGGACTCTGAGGTGGGTTAGAAGTTAGTAATATCTAAAGTTGGAGGTATCTCAGGTGTGTTTAAGGATTCCCAGGAGGTATCAGATGTTAGTTTTAGGTATCCAAGTTTGGTTTCAGCTATCTAAGGAAGTTTGGAGGTATCTTGGGTATGTTGGAGAAGTCTGGTATTAGGTATCTTAGGACAGTTGGAGATATCTCTCTTGTTTTAATGGTATTCCAGGTATGTTTCTCAGGAGGGTTAGGTGTATCTCAGGTGTGTTGCAGGTATCCTGGGTTTGGTTTGGGGATTTTCATGAGGGTGTAAGGTATGTGTGTTGGAGTTATCCAAGGTGAGTTTTGGGGTTTTAAGAAGTTTTGGATGTATCTCAGGTGTGTTGGAGGTATCCCAGGTGAGTTTTGGGTTTCTCAGAAGGGGTTGAAGGTATCTCATGTGAGTTGGAGGTTTCTGAGATGGATTGGAAGCATTTTAGGAGGGTTTGGCACCATCTTAAGTACGTTTGCAGATGAGGGCATCTCAACAGGTTTGACGGTATCTAAGTGTTGGAGGAATCACAGGCTTTTTGGAGGCATCTTAAGTGCTTTGTTTTCTTTGTAATTCAGCCATTCTATAGATTTTCTTGTCTCTAGATGTTTGATCTCCGGAATGTTTTCTGAATGTTCCCAGATGTTCCTACACCGTTCCCAGGTGTCTTGGATACATTTACACCACGTTTGTTTGTCTTCTTTTTTCCCTCCAGACGACGAGGAGGTCAGAATGGCAAGAGGAGGCCGTGGATAGTCCACAGGACGACAGGTAAGAAGAAAACCCTGAAGTTTGGATCTGATTGATGATGAAGGTGATTTGAAGTCGGACTTGAACGCTGTCTGGTTTTGTTTTTTTTAGTTACCAGCACTCATCCTCAGGACAGCTGGATGAGGACGAGGTCACGTGGGGCAGCGATGATCTTCCCATCGATAACATCAACTCCAAATTCACGGAAGGTTGGTCCCATCACTGAGGCATTTGTGAGGTAGATGTTTTGAGAGTTGAGTAAGTTGGAGATATCTTGGACATATGAGAGGTGTTTGGAACAGGTTAGTTGTATCTCGGGTATCTTGGGGTTTATCAAAGGCATCTCAGATGGGATGAGCAGACCAGAGTCATCACAAGATACCTGTGGGTTGGAAGTTTTCAGGAGGTATGAGGACTCTCAGGGGAGGTTGAAGGTATCTAAGGTGGGTTGGAGCACTACAAGTATCTTGGCAAATAGATCATATGAACAGGTTTGGAGGTATCTTGGGTGGTTCATAGGTATCTAAGATTTGTTGAAGGTATTACAGGCTTATTGGAGATTTTGGACACATCTTAGGAGGGTCTGAGGTTTCTCAGGCTTGTTGGTCTGGAGGTATCTCAGGTGTGTTGGTAGTCGTTTCTTCTGTAGTTTGTTGTTAAACTTCGATTTGCATTTTCAGATGGACCGATCATCACAGAGGATGAGCTGACTTCCCTGCCACTGGTCAGAGTGGTTCCCAACGGCCAGTACACCGGATCCAAGCTCAACTCTGTGGTGAGAATGATGAGAGGATTGCTGGAGCAGAAGGTCCCCTTACAGGAGTTTGAGGTACACAATGAAATGTCACCATGTGAAGAAACCACCCTTTTGTAGATTAATAGTAACATTTCTGACTCGATTTGCAGAATCTGCAGAATTTACAGCCGCTGGACGACTGTTTGATCGGACAGACGCAGGAGAACAAGAGGAAAAACCGCTACAAAAACATCGTGCCGTGTAAGTGTGAACGCTCTTCACTCGTTCCTGCTGAAACCGAGTGAAGAACCCGTATTTACACCTTTTACGTTTGTTCCAGTCGACACCACGAGGGTGACCCTGGGCAAAGACGGCGGCTACATCAACGCTAACTTCATCAAGATGCCCGTGAAGGACGAGAGCTTCCTGTTCATCGCGTGTCAGGGTCCGCTTCCCACCACGCTGGCCGATTTCTGGCAGATGGTCTGGGAGCAGAAGTCCAACGTGATCGCCATGATGACCCAGGAAGTGGAAGGAGGGAAGGTGAAATGTCAGCGCTACTGGCCCGACACGCCGCGGACGCCGCAAATGGTCGACGAGAAGCTGCAGGTCACGCTGGTCAAAGATCAGCACCTCGACAACTTCATCATCCGTTTGATCGAGGTCAAGGACGTCCAGGTACAACCCAGACATGCGGCATTTTGGAAACATTTAACGACACCGTGTACGCTCGTTACAATCCGTTTGCTTTTTGTCCTTCAGACAAACCAAATCCAGAGAGTCACACACCTGAACTACACGGGCTGGCCTGATCACGGCACTCCCACGCAGCCAGAGCAGCTCCTCACCTTCATTTCCTACATGAGACACATCCACCAATCAGGGCCCATCATCACCCACTGCAGCGCCGGGATTGGCCGATCAGGAACGCTCATTTGCATAGACGTGGTTCTTGGTTTAATCAGTAAAGACACAGATGTGAGTTGCAAAATACAGGACATTGTAGCGCCCCCTAGTGGGGTGATCTATCATTAAATTATTTTTATTTTTTTTGTTTAAACATTTATAATATAAAGACTTGCACGTATAAATGTTACGTACCTGCCGCTACCTGATCTCTCACAAATCTGTCTTTTATCAGTTTGACATCTCTGATGTGGTGAGGACAATGAGACTGCAAAGACAAGGCATGGTGCAGACAGAGGTAACAGTTCAACTTTGATTACAAAAATTATAAATAGCAAAAATTCACTCTACCCTAAATTATAAAAAAAAAACAAAAAACAAAAAACAAAAAACTCTTAAGTATTTAAAAGATTTGATAAATAAGCAAAAATATGAATTTTCAGGTACTGATTTATTTTACATTTATAGTTGTATATTTATTTATTAATTTGTAGTCTATTTTTTTCACTATTTTTTATTATTAGATGTCAAATGATTTTACAGATACAGATCTGCCCGGTTGGAACGCACTTCTCGTGAACAGCTTAATCCATCGATTAATCAATTAGTTTTTAAAATGGGTTAATTGGATTAACACTCCATGTAAAATAGTACTGAACTTTTTTACAAAAAACAAACTGAATCATGAAAATGTGCTAAATTAAATAAATATGAATATATTAAAGAATTAATTATAATTTATAAATATTAATTAGGAAATATAATTGTGCTATGACAGATGCTACCCGGAAAAACTATCGGTATGGATTTTTACCGATAGCCGACAGTTCCAGCAACGACTATCGTGCTGATTAATTAGTCGACTTATTATTATTAGTAGTAGTAGTAGTAATAAATAGTAATAAATAATATTTGCTGTTATAAAGGATTAATGACATCACTTCCTCCTTTCCTGTCTTTAGGACCAATATATTTTCTGCTACCAAGTCATCCTGTATGTGCTCAGATGTCTGCAAGCCGAGGAGAAGATGTCAGGATAGAGAGGCGTGGTCTCGTCTCATCTCGTCTCCCTTCGTCTCGCCACGTCTCATCTCTTTGTGCTCCTGCTATTGTTACACCAGCAAGAACTTTCCCACACTTCCTCGAATCCTATTCAAATAATAGCTTTATGGATTATTTTTTGTACGCTCCTCTCGCTTCCATTCCCTCCGGCTGACCACAATGAAAAAAACTTAGATTTTTTTTTAATAAAATTATTTTCTCCACAGCTTTTTTTTAAAGGATGTTTTAATGATGAAGAGAGCGAATAAATTCCTATTTTACCTGTATTTTATTGCTGCCTCGACGCGATACGACGACAGTATTTGCTTTGTAAATCTTTACCTGGTTGCTGAGTGCCAGTGATTGGTCACTGAAATGAACGTGTATATATTTCGCTCGGACAGATGTGGATATGATGTTTCAGCTGTTACATACTCGACTATTTGCAATTTGTAAATAAAAGACTATCGTGCCTTTAAACCAGATTGTTGTGGAATTTGTCTTGATCGGATCAGAATAACTTGTCCACAAGTCTTAAAGGTTTTGAATCCAGATAGACTTAATTAAGACTAATAAAGCCGAGTAGCTTTTACACTCACCACTCCAGAACCCAGTTTTACACTCACCACTCCAGAACCCAGTTTTACACTCCAGATCCCAGTTTTACACTCACCACTCCAGATCCCAGTTTTACACTCACCATTCCAGAACCCAGTTTTACACTCACCACTCCAGATCCCAGTTTTACACTCACCACTCCAGATCCCAGTTTTACACTCACACTCCAGATCCCAGTTTTACACTCACCACTCCAGATCCCAGTTTTACACTCACCACTCCAGAACCCAGTTTTACACTCCAGATCCCAGTTTTACACTCACCACTCCAGATCCCAGTTTTACACTCACCACTCCAGATCCCAGTTTTACACTCACCACTCCAGATCCCAGTTTTACACTCACCACTCCAGATCCCAGTTTTACACTCACCACTCCAGATCCCAGTTTTACACTCACCACTCCAGATCCCAGTTTTACACTCACCACTCCAGATCCCAGTTTTACACTCACCATTCCAGAACCCAGTTTTACACTCACCACTCCAGATCCCAGTTTTACACTCACCACTCCAGATCCCAGTTTTACACTCACCATTCCAGAACCCAGTTTTACACTCACCACTCCAGATCCCAGTTTTACACTCACCACTCCAGATCCCAGTTTTACACTCACCATTCCAGAACCCAGTTTTACACTCACCACTCCAGATCCCAGTTTTACACTCCAGATCCCAGTTTTACACTCCAGATCCCAGTTTTACACTCACCACTCCAAATCCCAGTTTTACACTCACCACTCCAGATCCCAGTTTTACACTCACCACTCCAGATCCCAGTTTTACACTCCAGATCCCAGTTTTACACTCACCATTTCAGATCCCAGTTTTACACTCACTATTCCACTATTCCATTACTTTTTATTAATTCCTGGTTGGTGTGTGATGTGGAACAATTTTACTTACGTTATAGCAGCTATAAACATTCATTGCCTCGTTGTCCTTTTTTTTTAATTTCTCTTAAACAAAGAAACAAAGTTTTAGAAAGAAAAAAGGTGTGAGCATAAAATTTAAGAAAGGACCAAAAAAACTAAGAAAAGTAAGAAAGAAAGCATAATCAATAGAAAAAAAAAGAAACAAGCAAAGCATAAAGATAGATGAAAGAAGGAGTAAAGGAAGAAATGATAAAATTGAATAAGAAAGAAAGAAAAAAAGAAAGAAACCATACAGTTTTACAAAGAAAAAAGATTGCATAAACGTATAGAAAAAGTAAAGTAAGCATAACATTGTAGAAAGAAAGAATGAAAGAAAGAAAGGACAAAAGTGTAGAAAAGAAAGAAAGAAAGAAAAAAGAAACAAACTAAAAGAATTGGAAAAGGATGCTGAAACGTCACTATGTGGGTTATTTGACACAACGCATATTTTTGGTTCTTTTGTGCTTTCCGTAGTCACGTCATCAGCAACATGGCGACTCCCATATGAGCCACGCTCGTGTCTGAGAAAACAGATTTTTTTTTTTTGATTCTTTGAAACACAGGAAAATAATTTCGAATTACTGAAAGGTGAAAAGGTTTGGATTTTAATATCATCATGTCGTCGCGAAACAACAACAAACTGCCTACAAATTTACCGCAGTTACAAAACCTGATCAAGAGAGACCCGAAATCATACACAGAGGAGGTGAGAACTTTACTGCTTACAAACATTTTACACGTCAGAACAGCTGTTTCCAGGTGTTTTCAACTCATTATTGATGAGGGATCAAATATTTTTTGATAGTTTATTTATTTATTTATTTATTTTGGACATAAGATAAAAAAAACAATGATGTCACCTTTAATAAATATACAGAAATATACACTTCTGTTTACATGGCAGGGGGTAAAACCTCATTTTATGGGGTAAAAAGGATACAATAATATAATAACCAAACTACAGAAATATGTACAGACCTAAACTGAGCACGTTTTGATCAGATTACATGAATTACTTATGTGTTTTGACAGATAAATAATCAATAATAACAAAGTCTGTTTATCTTCTACCTGTTTATGTTTATTGTAAACATGTAATACACCATCTGGATACAAGTATCAGGACACATGACTTTTCCACCAGTATGTGGTTCTTCCCCAAAAGTTACTACAAACTTGGAGACACATTTGTATCGGACGTCTCTGGGTGCAGCAGGAACATTTTGCCTTCGGTTGAGCTTGAAGACCCAAAACCTGTTCCAGCATCACAGTGCTCCTGTGCACAAAGTCAAATCCATAATGACCTGCTTTCCATGGTTTGGAAGATGTAAAAGATCTCCTGCTATAGAGCTCCAACCCTTTTGAACATAATGAAGGTTAAACGCTGACTGCTCTCCAGACCTCCTCACCACATCTCACCCACATCAGTCCCTGATTTTATTTACACCATTGCGTCTGAAGAAATCTCCACAAAATCTAGTGGAACATCTTCCCAGAAGAATGGAGACTAAATGTGCAAAAAGAACAATCATGTCAGATTATGGTCAGGTGTCCACAAACTTTTGCCACACAGTGTATCGATCACATTTACAAGGCATCCTTATCTACAGCCATTTACAGTGATATCAACTGAGCAGATCATGGTTAGGGGCCTCGCTCAAGGGCCCGGCAGTTTTGTGCTCTGTAGCATTTAGAAGTCTTTAGAAACATTGTGTGATGTCCAGATCGTGCTTCTTTCTAATAAGCAATGTCCTCCGTGATGTTCAGTTCCTTCAGCAGCTTCGTCACTACCAGTCCATGCTTCAGGTCTTCAAACACCAGCCTGACAAATCGAACAAGGATTTGGGTGAGTTGGTGATGTTCTTGGCTCAGGTGAGGATCTCTACCAGCAGAATTTAAGGGTTAATCGGTTTAAATACTGCGCAGTGAGTCTGACAGACGGCGTGTTGTTCTGTAGGTGGGACACTGTTACCAGACAGAGCTCTCCAACTTCCCTAAAGAACTGACCGAGCTGCTGCTGAGCCATCACACGGTGCTGGAGACGGATCTGCGCATGGTACAGCTCTTCCTAATCTATTAAAAACTGGAGTAATGGTTTATTCCTCGTGTCAGCAGCAAGCAACACTTTGTAAACGTGTGTGTGTGTGAGTGCGAGAGACGTGTCTCATCTCCATCCTCTTGTTCCTCCCAGACCTTCTGTAAAGCTTTGATCCTTTTACGGAACAAAGATCTGATTGATCCTACGAGTCTCCTCGAGCTGTTCTTCGAGCTCCTGCACTGTCACGATAAACTTCTACGAAAGGTTAGAAACACACACTGATACACACACTGATACACACACACACACACACACACACACTGATACACACACACACACTGATACACACACAGATACACACACACACACTGATACACACACACACACATACACTGATACACACACTGATACACACACACACACACACACACTGATACACACACACACACTGATACACACACAGATACACACACACACACTGATACACACACACACACATACACTGATACACACACACACACACTGATACACACACACACACACTGATGAATAAAGTGCAAGATGCCAGTGTAGGACAGAAGTATAAACTCTCTCTCTTTCTCTCTCTCTCTCTTTCTCCAGACTCTGTACACACACATCGTAACCGACATCAAGAACATTAACGCAAAGCACAAGAACAACAAGCTGAACACGGTGAGTTCTGTATAAATTTTGTTGAACTCCTATAAATTATTGTTTAATCCGTATGAAACTGAACATTTTGCATTTTGTTTTTAGACTTTGCAGAACTTCATGTACACCATGCTGAGGGACTCGAACCCCATCGCTGCCAAGATCTCCTTGGACGTGATGATGGAACTGTACAAACGAAATATCTGGTGCGTAAGCTCTGCTCCCATACTAAAACACACACACACACACACACACACACACACACACACACACACAATAGGTGTATAGACGTCTTGTGATATAAGTGATTTTCAATGGGTCATGTCCTGTTTGAAAAAATAAATAATTGGCGCATCATGAAACGAAAAACACAACAAAGGAAACCCAGAACTGTTGAGTATCTAGAATCCTGTATCAGACACATATGGGACAACATTCCTCTCCTAAAATATGAGTTTATGAGATTTTACACAGCGTCCCAACTTTTCTGGATTTCAGGCACTATCCACTATCCTAAGTACAGACTTTGTTTGTTTCAGGAACGATGCTAAAACCGTGAACGTCCTCACCACAGCATGTTTCTCCAAAGTCACAAAGGTAGAACAAAGTTTTCCTCGATTTTCTGCTTTTTTCCATCTTTTGATGGAACGATTGAGATTGAATCGTTTTTTTGTTCCGATCAGATCCTGGTTGGTGCTTTGACCTTCTTCCTGGGGAGAGACGACGAGGAGAAAAAGGACAGCGATTCAGAATCGGAGGTGAGTCACAGAAGTGTCCCCCAAAAGTTTTTCATGTTAATCTAGATGATGTGTTTAAAGGAGAGTAACGTCTCACCTCCAGGATGAAGGTCCTACAGCTCGAGATCTGATGGTTCGATATTCAACAGGAAAGAAAACATCCAAAAACAAGAAGAAGCTGGAAAAAGCCATGAAAGTCCTAAAGGTTGTTTTCGTCATTTTCTCTCTCTCTCTCTCTCTCTCTCTCTCTCTGTCTCTCTCTTTCTTTTTCTCTCTCTCTCTGTCACCTGCTCTTGTTCCTCCTTACTTTGTCTCTCTCTATTACTCTCTTTCTCTTTTTCCTTCTTGCTCTTCATCCTTCTTCCAACTAAGACTCTCCTTTACACATTCCCTCTCTTTCTCCTTTTATTTCCCTCTCTCTCTTTTTTTTCTCACAATCTCTCATTATTTATTACTCCTTTCTCAACTTTCTCTCTCTGCCATCTCAGACTCTTCTTCTGTCGTTACCCCATTACCTTTCTCCTTCTATTTTCTCCTCCAACCTCTCTATCCCTCTTTCATCAAAGTCTCTTCTTCTCTCTCCCTCTCTCTCATTCTCTCTCCATCCCTCACTCCGCCTCAGGGTGTTTCCTGTTGAGGGAAATCAGCACCATGTTTTAACATTCCGTCTATTCACATATCCTCAGAAACACAAGAAGAAGAAAAAGCCTGAGGTTTTTAACTTCTCTGCCATCCACCTCATCCACGATCCTCAAGGTACCTCAAGGTCACTGCTCTGGTTACCAAAACACTCCTCTTTCTCTTTCTTTCCACTCAAACATGACTCACGTGACGTTTCAGATTTCGCTGAGAAGCTCCTGAAGCAGCTGGAGAGTTCGAAAGAGCGTTTCGAGGTGAAGATCATGCTGATGGAGCTCATCTCCAGACTGGTGGGAATTCATGAGGTAAAATTAGTCCATACCGATAGTTTTTCCGGGTTCTGGTCCACTGTCCACCATTTGATATTTGATCTACTCGTGCTTTTCCTCTTCTCCAGCTATTCCTCTTCAACTTCTACCCGTTTGTCCAGCGATTCCTCCAGCCTCATCAGAGAGGTACAAAGAAACGCTCCTCTTTTGCATTTCTTTCAGCCTCTGCACACCTTTTCTGACTCCTTTATCCATTTGATTCACTGCTCGTTTTTTGCTTTCTCTGCGTTTAGAAGTGACGAGGATCCTCCTGTGTGCCGCCCAGGCCTCCCATCAGCTCGTTCCTCCTGAGGTAAACCTCACCATGGGTTTCTCATCCTTCTTTTCTTGATGTTAGTAAGCCCTTGTGATCACTTGCCACAGAGAAAAAAACACTAAAGACTCCTTCCTGTAATATTATGAGGGGGTATCAAAATGGTTTGAGACTAGTTTCAACAGATGGCAGCACAAGGCTGCACGCACAGTCACAGGGAGCACCGAACTTCGTAAGTCAGTGTGCAAAAGACATCGTCCTGTGTACCTCAGTGCGATTCTGACCACGTGCGTTAAATCTCCCTGGTTTACTTCATACTATTGTGGAAACAATAGCGTGTTAGAGGGCGCACGTTCGTACTAAAGTTCCTGACCAATCAGAATCCAGAATAGCTTCATGATCATGTGCATCACAAAACCTCACGTTTGTTCTCGTCCCCGGTGCAGATCATCGAGCCGGTGATCATGACCATCGCCAACAACTTCGTCACGGACAGGAATTCAGGAGAGGTGATGACAGTCGGGTAGGTGACTCTTACACGTGACTCACATTCAGCATGAATTGTTCCATTATTGCAATAAACGGGTCGTTAGCGTTCTCTGAGGAATTGCTCATCACATCATTTTATGAAGTAATAAACGAATTTAATTGATTTCTCTCTTCTCCTCGTCTCAGTATTAATGCGATCAAGGAAGTCGTAGCTCGCTGTCCTCTCTCCATGTCTGAAGACCTGCTCCAGGATCTCACCCTGTACAAATCTCACAAAGATAAGAGTACGTCTCGTCTCGTCTCTTCTCCATACATACCACGTCCGTCTCCTTTCTTTCTGTAATAACGATGTAAACGACTGTCCAGAGAAACTCTTCAGACTTTTTTTTTTTGTGTGTGATGTGTAGATGTGGTGATGTCTGCTCGAGGACTGATTCAGCTCTTCAGAGATCTCAATCCTCACATGCTTCACAGGAAAGATCGGGTGAGGACAGGAAACCACCCTCAGACTTTTACTTGCACACTGAATTGACATTAATTTACTCACTGACTGACTTTTCATTTCTCAGGGCAAACCCACAGAGACCACAGCTGAAGCCCGGATCCATGACTACGGTGAGCTGGAGGCTAAGGACTACATACCTGGAGCAGAAGTTCTGGATGTGGAGACAGAAGAGCCCAAAGGAGATGGAGATGAAGGTAAGACTGTCTATCTCCTGCACATAAACACTTCAACTGCTTTAATCCCAGGGCTATAATTCACATTTTATACTTATTTATTTTCTTTGTAGATGGCTGGGAGAGTGCAAGCATGAGTGAGGAAGATGATGATGATGGTGAATGGGTGAATGTGCACCACTCGTCTGATGAAGATCAGGAAGAAGTGGTAAGGCGCAAGGGTTTTTTGTTTTTTGTCTCCCTCTGGTGTCTGTTTATTGAATTGCAGTTGCAGTAGGACTAATGCTCTTATGGCAGTTTATTAAGCGCTGTGTGTGTGTGTGTGTGTGTGTGTGTGTGTGTGTGTGTGTGTGTGTGTGTGTGTGTGTCAGGCGGAGAAGCTCCAGAGTATCCCTGCAGAAGAGAGGAAAGCTAAAGCCGCAGCGGTCAGCACCAGCCGCCTACTCACTCAGGATGACTTTAAAAAGATCCGTCTGGCTCAGATGGCCAAGGACATGAAGGCAGCACCCGGTAAAGGACAGAAGAGAAAGACAGACGAGGACACGGAGAGGTGCAGAAGATCCTCACAACACATTCAGTCTCTATTCTCTTCAATGATTTCTCCTTTTGGCTGAAAACTGTGGTGCGTTTTGTGTTTCAGAGGTGAACTGCTGACACTGAGAGACATCGAGCGTTTACACAAGAAACCCAAATCTGATAAAGAGACCAGACTGGCCACGGCCATGGTGAGAAATAATCACACACACACACACACACACACACACACACACACACACACACACACACACACACCAAGGAAAAAGCCTTAGTATGAGGAAGAAACCTTGAGAGGAACCAGACTCAAAGGTGAACCTCATCCTCATCTGGGTGACACCAAGAGTGTAATTATAAATCATTAAACCACCGGAGTGAGAAATATCATGAGCGCTGGAGTGTGGGATTATTATTGATGTCCTTTCTGCAGTCTGATACGGTCAGTTGGAGCTGTGGAACCAGGAGCTCCTGAGAAATTAATTAGCTCAGTTTATTTTAGATTTTACATCAACTTCTCCTCTTTTCTCATCCTCACTGTCAGTCATCTACTCAACCAGTCGGCTATTGTTTCACTCGTGTCTCCTGTAATTGAGAACATGTCCATCATATTCCATCACTCTGTTAAACTCACTCGCACTTCGCACTTTCACACTTGTTTGTTAATCGTTGCCAGGCCGGCCGCACAGACAGGAAGGACTTTATGAAGAGGAGGAACAAGCTGAACCCGTACGCTAGCACCAGTAACAAGGAGAAGAAGAAGAAGAAGAACTTCATGATGATGAAGCAGAGTCAGAGCATCCGGACCAAAGGCAAACGTTCCTTCAGAGAGAAACAGGTACAATTTATTTCTTGTTTCTCATTTTTGCCAAAAAAAAAAGGAAATGTACATTTACTTCTTTATATTCACAGATTGCACTCAGAGATGCACTTCTGAAGAAGAAGAAACACAAGTAGCGTCTCGGGATCGGAGTCTCTGTACAGATCCGGTCTCATGTTTGACCTGTAATAAATCCATTTTATGTTTAAAATCGCCGTCTTTTTTTTTTTTAGTTATGAAATAGATGAATTTCTGTGCAGTTGATGATGATAAATAATCTGATGGTATGATGATGATGATGATGATGATCATATGATGACCTCTTCAGATTTTTTTTTTATATCTGTAACCAAAGCAATAAAAAAGAAATCAGGTGCGAGTTGCAAAATATCAAACGGGAAACAACTGTAATTGAAGTGTAAATTCATCTCACGCCATTAATCATCATGCTGCAGGTTTCACGTTGCATCTTCTCACCTAGTTTTATTATCATCATCATCATCATATTTCTGTCTGGGCCTCGGGTTCAGGTCACGCGAAACGTTTCATTCGTCTGCGATTATTTATTTTATTATTTATTTATTTTATTGAACCTGATGTGCCTTTATATCGTTTCGATTTAATGAGAAAATTACAGAAGCACATTGCAGTCACAAGAAAGGATCTGATAATTATCACTTACGATCTCATAAATATTAATGATTAATTATAATTATTAAGTCGTAATGATGAGATCCTTTCTGTAGAAAATAGCATTTTGAATATATTTATTTCATTATGTGGAAAAGCATCTGGACACATCTGGGGTTCTGGATTCCCCCAGTGGATATAATGGAACTCTAATTAAGTTTAAAATCATTAATTAAGGAGTGAATCATTAATAATTAAATTATTTTAAAAATAATAACAATAAAATATGTATAAATTGATAATTCAATGAATAAAATTAAATGCAGGACATTTATAATTATTAACATTTTTAACTTATTTATTAATAAAATTGTTTAATATTAATAATAATAAAGAGAAGAAGAAAAGCGTGAATAAAATAAAAATAACAGTATTACTGCTATTACTAATAATAATGATAATGGTTGTAGTAGTAGAGTAGTATTAATCATATTACTTTTACTACTACAGCTACTAAT
This sequence comes from Silurus lanzhouensis, assembly GCA_039877035.1. Lineage (NCBI taxonomy): Eukaryota > Metazoa > Chordata > Actinopteri > Siluriformes > Siluridae > Silurus > Silurus lanzhouensis. Next base: position 6,892,217 of record JBCEWE010000456.1, on the reverse strand, counting down.
AATGAAAATGTGAGGAATAGTCTTCATCCTCGTCCTCCTCCTCCTCCTACTGCTTATAATAATACAAAGAAAAAAAGTAGAAAATCCGATTAAGGAAACTGTTTTTTTTTTTTTGTTTTGTTTTTTATGATCCAAGAAGAAAGTCAAAACATAAATGATAAAAAAAATTAATGTTTTTAAAAGTGATCTTTTAGATTTAAATGAGATTTTAAAGAAAAACAACATTATTTTATTTTTATTTATTTATTTATTTTATTTTATTATTTCTTTTTTTTTTTTACTATATCACCCATCACTTGCTGCTGATACGCTGAGGTGAAATTGTAAGAAATGTGGAATCATGAAAAACACACAGACCTTCATACCTACAGTATATAAATATAGTTCCTCAAACATTTACCACAAAGTCTGAACAAGATTATATAGAAGGTCTGTGTTTGCTGGAACTTAATCATTACTTCAGGAACTGAGAAACCTGACCACTGTTCCAGCATCACAACGACCAAAACCTGACCTCCATGAAGACATGACGTTATAACTGGGGTATGAAGATCATCAGAGTTTTGAAACAACCAGGAGGTTTTTCTCCACAGGAAAGTCTTGATGACAGAGAAGATCACACGAGGTAACACAGAGAGATGACGAGCTGCGTTTATTCAGAAGCTGGAGAGCGAACACCTGTATACAGCTGTTGTGATGGACATGTGAGTGGACATGTGAGTTATTCTGTAAGCTGTTTTCAACTCCGTCGTCAGGAATTTGGAGCTGATTTTAGAAACTTCAGCAAAAGAAAGTTGGTTTCTTGGAAACGGTGAGTTAATCAGCTTACAGATTGAGTTTCACAGACCCCTCCTCATTCCTCTGAACTCTGAGGTAGAAATTACAGAGATTGTTCTCTCTCGTGCGGGCGCACACACACACACACACACACACACACACAGACTCCTTGTCTTCACTCTGGTCTTGCAGCTCACCATGTGGAATAACAGCAGTGAACTTAACACCACCTCCATGCTTGAAAGCGCTCCAGCCATCCAACAGGCACTGAAATGGACTTTAGCAGTCATGCTCACACTGGTGATTTTCTCTCTGGGCTGCTCAGTGAAGGTGATGAAGGTATGGTTCAACTTGAAGCACCCGTGTGGTATCTTAGTCGGGTTGGTGTGCCAGCTAGTCATGATGCCCCTCACCTCGTACCTGCTGGCTCGAACATTCTCTGTTTCACCGGTGCAGGCCGTCGCCATCATTGTCATCGGATCTTGTCCTGGAGGAACCATCTCTAACATCCTCACGTACTGGCTGGATGGAGATATGGACCTCAGGTACAACCTCAAGTGTCAAATATTATCTGGGAACTGCAGCCGTGATTGTAAATATTGTCCCGTACTCATTTCAAGACTTTAACTGCATCTCTGTACTCTAATGATTTGGTTCCTCTCAAAGTTCCTTCCTGAGGGAACCTTACCACACAGAGATTTTGATTCCTTGACACTGGAGCTGGTATAGTTTCTTGTATCCATCTTTTTTGCTCATCAGTGGTCATTCAGCAGATTTTTCTATCAGATCATTTTTTTTAAGTTCTTCAGGTTTTCATGTAATAAAAACTGCATATTAATGGAACACACACTGCTCTTGAAACATTCCAACAACAAGGAAAAGTACAGATGATTAATTACTGATTAACCATTTCAATTTTTCCTGATGTTCCTTCTCTCTTCCTGCCTCTCAGCATCACCCTGACCAGCGTGTCCACCCTGCTGGGACTGGGCACCATGCCTCTAAACATCTATCTCTATTCTCGTACATGGGTGAATGCAGGAGGGTTGAAGATCCCTTATTTGAACATAGGTAAACAAACGCACTCCGAGTTCTCCTAACTTCTGCATGGTACCTTCACCCCCAGGAACGTTTTGATTTCTATCCAGGAATGTTACATTTTTATCTAATGTTTCCTAACATGAAATATTTCTGGATGGAAATGGAAATCATCCAACAAAATAAAAAAAAGACAAAATTGTTTTGGGTTTTTTTGTCATTTATTTTGACATTTTAAATAGAAGTATATTCGATTTTTTTATAATCTACACACCATGCAGAGTGCAAACGTTTGCTGTTACCACTCACTGTTCATTCACTTTTAGTGATTAAACCACAAATATAGACATTTCTATCGTTTCTGTTTGTATTATGAATTGACCTCATGCATGAAGACTTCAGTATTTTATTGAATAAGATGGTTTTCTGTGTACAGGTCTGGCGTGTATCAGTCTGATCGTCCCTGTGAGCTGCGGCGTTTTCGTTAATTACAAGTGGCCAAAAGTGGCACGAATATTACTGAAGGTAAAAAAGGGAATAAGTTGCTATTTTAGGCAAATAAAAAAGAATTATTATTAGATCTGGCATGGAAATTGTGAAAACACCAGGGATTAAAAATAAAACATTTGCCACAAGTGCAATCATTAAAATGATTAAGTCTGTAAAATGATCAAATCATTAATAAGAAAAAATAAGTAAATAACTAAAAACAAATAGCACAAGAATTAAAGAGTAAAAAAAATGTAAGTATAAAAACTAAATAAAAATAGTAAAAATTGTGAAAAACTTGTGTAATTTAAACAAAAAGGATGAAAATATTTTGAATATTTTAATATATTTTGATGTTATAATCTGTAAATTATGTATAAAAAAAGAAAATAGATAATGATTGAAAAAAATTAAGAATAAAAAATTATAATGAATTTAATTAACTTTAAAAAAAATTAACCTATAGAAAATACAATTAAAACAAAATGTATAGGGTTTTTTTGATTAATTATTATTTATCTATGAAATTCTTTTATCGGCCTGTCCATGACGTAAATGAAGAATAAATATGTAAAAAAAAAAAAATTATATATATATATATTGAAAGAATAAAAAAAATACAACTCTTTTATTTATAATCTGTGAAATATGTAAAAAAAAAAAAAATAATAATAATAATAAAAAAAGCATTAGATAAAAGAGTAGAGTGGACAAAATTAAGAATAAAATTTTCAATTTACTGTAGAAAAATATGAAACTATAGAAAATCAAATTAAAACAAAATTGATAGAAATATTTGTTTTAATATTATTATTATTATTATTATTATTATTATTATTATTATTATTATTATTTATTTATGAAATTATTTTATCAGCTTGTCGGTGATGTAAAATTAAGAATGTATATGTTTAAAAATATATTAATAAAAACGAGAAGAATTAAAGAGAAAAATGAAAAAATGTAAAGAATAAAAAATGTTTTTTTTTTAAATCAAAATAGAATCTTTTCCATATTGATTTTTCTTTTTTATTCCTAAAAAGAAATTAAAGAGTAATAAATGAAAATTAATAAATCATCTACAAAAAAAAAAAAAAAAACCCCAATCCGACTCCCTCCTCATTAGTGACGGAATTTAGAATAAGATGAACTCAGGAGACATGGAGTGGGAGAGGTGTTTCAGGTGTTTCTATGACGCTTCCTCTGACTCGGTTCTCCTATTGTACAGGTAGGCTCAGTATTCGGAGGTTTGGTGATGTTAGGTGTCGGTATTGCCAGTGTTTTATTTTATAATGGCCTGTGGAACACCGACACTTCCATCCTGATCACCGGCAGTGTGTTTCCTGCGATCGGCTACACCACAGGCTTCATCATCTCCGTTCTGGTGCGCCAGTCCTGGAAACGGTGAGCACCCCAGGCCTCCTCACCTCTCCTGACTTTACTAACACCCATGAGTCTGAATGAATCTCCACATAAATCTAATGGAACATCTTTCCAGAAGAGTGAAACTTATTATACCAGACAATAGGGACTTAATGTGGAATGGTCAAAAAGAAGCACATCACAATCTTATGGTCAGGTGTCCACAATCAGGTCCACAATCTTTCCACAATCTTATGGTCAGGTGTCCACAATCAGGTCCACAATCTTTCCACAATCTTATGGTCAGGTGTCCACAATCTTTTGTCCATTCAGCGTTACTTACCCACCCACTAGTCATTAATATTCATGACTTATATGCTCCTTATAAGGAATTGAGATGTTGAGATGGTTTTGCCAGATTATGCAAAAAACACTGAAACAGAGTCTTAAATCTTTAAGTGGCCCATAAATTATGTCCAAAAAACAAGAGTTTATATTGGTGAATTATTACTGTTTTAAGAATATAACATTTTTATGTACATTTAATAATCATAAAGTGTGAAATTGTTTTTGAAGAGGAAGGACGATTGCGATGGAGACCGGAGCGCAGAACATGCAGATCTGTGGTACGGTCCTGCAGCTTTTCTTCCCTCCACATCAGCTGTCACAGGTCATCACACTTCCTTTGATGTACAGCTGTTTCCAGCTGCTGACAGGTCTGCTTCTGGTCATAGGTGAGTGTAGGAAAAGGCATGTATATATTCTATACATATACAGTATATATATAATTATAATTCCAACAAACCCAGGGTTTTAATGACTGGGGATTTTTTTCATTCTTCTGATGTTAATCTGAATTCCACACCCGTGTCTCATGGTTGAGTTTAGCAGGTTACAGCTACAAAAGATTGAATGTAAACTATTTAGTCAAAGAATTGTAGACACCAGACAGCCAGAGCCAGAGTTCACATTCATCATGTTCAATAGGGTTGGAGCTCAATAGCAGCAGATCTTCCACTCCAACCCATATAAAGCAGATCTTCATAGAGCAGGCTTTGTGCACAGGAGCAGTGTCATGCTGGAACAGGTTTGAGTCTCCTAGTTCAATAGAAGGGAAAATTTCAGGCTGCATTCAAAGATGTTCTATACAAAAAAGTACCACTTTGTGGTAACAATTTGGAGACGAACCATATGGGTGGAAAAGTCAGGTGTCCCAATACTTTTGGCAATAGTGTATGTAACTTGTGCATCTACACACACCTTGAATTATTTGTTAATAAAGATGTGGTTAATAAAAGTGAAATTGGGTCAAATGGGAAAATATTCAGTTCAGGTTTTTAATTGTAATAGTAATTTTTCTTTTTAACAGCTTTTCAGATTTACAAATGGACATCATCCAAAATGTATGTCGTGACCTCTGAGGAAAAAGGGCCGTCTGAAGATCCAGGTACTGGAGGAGAAATCAACACCGCCTTCGAAAACAACTCTGAGCAACCTCACGTATCAGCTTCACGTTTTTAAAAACCTATCCACAGTGGAGAGACGCGATTCAGCGTAGTTCATAGAGCTTGCATGAACTGTACCATATCTGTGTGTGTGTGTATGTGTGTGCGCGTGTGCGTGTGTGTGTGTGTGTGTGTGCGTTTAATATTAAATAAACACTGTGAAACATTTCTAGCATTGACCCAGTTTTCAGCAGGTATTTGGGTCTGGATCTTGCAATGTTCACAATGACCTCAATTTTTTTTTTTTTTTTTTTTTTTAAGTAACATGTGATTTTAGCCTGTAGATGGTTTATTATCTCTCTGTTTTTTTTATTTAACTCACACCTGCTAATGCTATTATCATATATTTTCGTAAAAAAATAATTAAAAAGTAATGTTCTAATTGGTTTACAAAATAAAAGAATAAAGTATATATGAGTCACTGATCCACAAACAGACCATCCAATTTCTTTCTTTAAAAAACATCATACACATCTCATGTTAATTATTATGAAAAAAAAAAATTATTTGTCGTTTGAAAGAGTCGGTTCATTTGACTCAGCTCTCCAATAAGAGTCGACTCTTTCTGCTCTCAAACGACTTAACGCTTTTTTATTCCACATTAAGCAGATCTTTACATTTTTTTTTATAACTTTTGATAAATAATAATAAACAGTAAACAATACAATTAAATAATAGTAGTTATAATATAAATAAAATGTATATTACAATAAAATAAATAGTAGCAATTATAATAATACTAAATAAAATAAATAATAATAATAATAATAATAATAATAAAATAATTTGCACAAGATTAAAAACTCATAAGCAAGTTAAATATAAACGATTGATAATTCAGATACTTATTTACAGAATAAAAAATCCCACGAGTGAAAATAAACATGACAATTTTGCATCGGTAAATAAAATAAAAATAAAATCAAATGAAAACAAAACAGAAAGAAAATCTCTCGCATCGTATTAATCATTAAACCAAAGCACTTCCGGTATTTTGTAGGGTTTGAACATCATTTCCCAGAATCCTTTGCGGTGCAGCCTCTGATAACAACCTGATCGTCAGAACCCGCCTGCATTATCCTCTGGGTAAAACAGCGAATTATACAGTTATATAATTATTTTATTGATCAACCGCATTTATATTATTTTCTATTAATCTGTTAAGACGTTTACAAGCTTTGTTTTGTCAAAAGCGCTTCCGCTTCCGGTTTGTGGCGGACGAACGTTAATGTCTCGTGCACACTGAGTGAGTGGGGTTTCAATGCTAATAATAATGATAATAATAATAATAATGCTAATGCTAATCGGATAAACTGAGGACGGACTGTTATTATTTTAGATGTTTAATTTTAGAGATTTATTTTGACATAATGGGCTTTTAATAATCTTGAAGCGCGCGGTTGTCAGGAGAGCAAATAATCTGCATTATTTATTTAAGATATTATTTGTTTTGCTAATTTGGTAATAGAACAAAATAAACAATAAATAATAAATAATAATAGTAATAATACTTATTCGATCGAGGCGTTAAAATGGTTCTAAATTAATTTTTTTCAAAACGTTCTAATGTAGCCTCGTATTCTCGATTCTGATTGGTCAATAGGTCCTAAATAATTGATTAATTAGTAAGGGATCGTTACCACAGTAACGTATGATTGAATTGGACGTGTGTGTGTGTGTGTGTGTGTGTGTGTGTGTGTGTGTGTGTGTGTGTGTGTCTGTCTGTCTGTCTGTCTGTCTGTGTGAGTGTGATCGTGATCGTAGATCCGGCTTATAAGGATGTAACTTTGATTTATTGATCGAGAGAGTTGTGATATCAGGCCGCCATATATTTATTTGGAAGAAGTCTCCAGTGTCAGGGGGTAAAACTGTAAGTGTTGTGTTTTGTGGTCACTCTGGTACCTGAAGGAAGCTGCTGTGGCAAAAATGAGAACAGGAAGCCAGTCGTGTTGTATGGATGCGAGGTTAAATGTAGCTGTAAACGGACAAAAAGTACACAGCGCGTTATTTAATTAAAATGTCGTTACTGTGGGACGAAGTGTTGTTATAAGAAAGTGATCGTCTTTGATTTGGAGTGTTTTATTTCCTCGATGCGATCCGGTCCGGCTGAAAGGTTGGCCCGGGCGGATAGAATAACCTGTAGGGTATTAATTTCAGGAATAGTCACTCTGTTCTCCTGTTACTTGCAGCATGATGATGATGATGATGAAGGGACGAGGAAGAGTGCAGCGGTAAAAGAGAGAAAGAAAGAGAGAGAAAAAGAATGTGCACTCCGTGAGCGGAAGCTTGGCGAGAGAAACAAAGAGCCTTTGATGGGTCTCGCTGTGAAAATGGGCTCCGGCCTTCACACACGCTGCTGAATGCATGTTGATGAGGTGAGTGTGTTACAGAGTCTATTCATCCGTCTCGGTTCAGGACGAAACGAGAGAACACGGGCTTCACTGTCAGATTCATCTCAAATGTGTTTTATCAAACTGAAGAGAGGGAGAGATATGCAGAGAAAAATAGGAGAGATTTAGGGAATGAGAGAGAGAGAGAGAAAGAGTGAAGAAGAGAGACAGAATGAGGGAGGAAGGGATTTGAAGTGAAAGTAAGAGGAACAAGGGGAATGAGAGAGGTTATCATAAATGTGGAGAGAAAGGGAGAGAGTAAGACAGCAGGAGTGGGAATGGGAGAGACAAGGAAAGAAAAAGGTGAGGGAGGGAGAGGAATGGAGTGAGAGAAGAAGTGATAAAGGGGAGAGTGATAGGGAATGGGAGAGAGAGGAGAGAAAGTAAAGAAGAAAGACAGAATGTGGGAGAGGAAGAGAGTTAGAGAGAGAAATGGGGTGGGTATTGATAGAGGGGGAGCTAAATGGGAGAGACTGAGAACGTGAGAGAGAAAGGGAGAGAGAACGAGGGAGGGGGGGAAATAGTGATAAAGGGAGAGAGAGAAATAGGGTGTGAGAGAAAGCGAGGGAGTGAGAGAGTAGGACATAGAGAGAAAAAGTGGCAGTAGTTGGGCGAGAGTGAAAGAGAGGGTCAGAAGGATCGAGAAGGACAGAGTGAGGGAGAGAGAGAGAGAGAGAGAGAGAGAGAGAGAGAGAGAGAAAAATAGGAAGTGAGAGAGAAAGAAGAGGAGTGAGAGGTAGTGATAAAGGAAGAGAACGAGAGAAAGTGAGAGAGAGAGACAGATTGAGAGAGAGAGAGCGAGAGAGAGGGGGACCGTTTGAGAGATAGAGGGACAGATTGAGAGAGAGAGGGAGAGATAGAGAGTGGGGAATGGGAGCAGGAGAGAGTGAGTAAGGGATGGAGAATGAGGGTGTCGGTGGATGGAGTAATAACGCATTAGATTGCGGATGTCAGATATACGGCTGCACCGAGCGCATCTTAAGTCTGTTCGCTCTTTTTGGAAAGTCACCGGGTGTCATTACTTTTGCAGCTGGAGAGCAGGTTCCTTGTGTGTGTGTGTGTGTGTGTGTGTGTGTGTGTGTGTGTGTGTGTGTGTGTGAGCGGTCCGGTTGCGTCTCCTGAACTATTTGCATATTACCTCAGACTTTCCCTCTGTCGTTACTTTGCAGGTGTGTGTGAGTGTGTGTGTGTGTGTGTGTGTGTGAGTGACCATGGCACCGGGTGACACGGCAGCAGAGAATGGAAAGCAGCACAAGCTCAGGACGAAGTGCACGTCTCAGTCGCCCGAGAGCGAGTACGCGGCGGACGGCTCGTTCGTCTTTGAGGCTCACGAAGCCTGGAAGGACTTCCACAACTCTCTGAGACAGTTCTACGAGAACGGAGAACTCTGTGACGTCACGCTAAAGGTACCGTCTGCATCACACTGCTCCGTCAATGAGTACTCCCCTACTTTATACCCCTGGTATCTTATATATATATTATATTTATTTGAATGTGTTTTTAATCGAGACCGTTGTTTTTGCTTCCTATAATTTCTCGTGGCTGAAGGTGGGCACCAGGCTGATCCCCTGCCACAAGCTGGTGCTGGCCTGCGTGGTGCCGTACTTCCGGGCGATGTTCCTCTCGGACATGGCCGAAGCCAAGCAGGAGCTGATCGAGATCCGCGACTTCGACGGCGACGCCATCCAGGACCTGGTACGTTTCGCCTACTCATCACGCCTGACCCTGACGGTGGAGAACGTCCAGCCGCTGCTCTACGCCGCGTGCATCCTGCAGGTGGAGCTGGTGGCACGGGCCTGCTGCGAGTACATGAAGGCCCACTTCCACCCGTCCAACTGCCTCGCCGTGCGCACCTTCGCCGAGAGCCACCACCGCGTGGACCTGATGGACATGGCCGACCGCTACGCCTGCGAGCACTTCGGCCAGGTGCTGGACAGCGACGACTTCACGCGCGTCTCCCCGCAGCACCTCAGGACTCTGCTCGGCTCCAGCGATCTCAACATCCACTCCGAGACGCAGGTGTACGAAGCCGCCGTCAAGTGGCTCAAAGCCAATCCACAGCACCACGAGCACTGGCTCCATCAGATCATGTCTCAGGTCACGATCTGCATTAATACAACCAGGGGGAAAGAAACATGAAGGAGGGAGGGAGAGACAGAGAGACAAGGAGAGAGATAAAAGATAGCAGATAGACAAAGAGAGAGAGGGACAGCCAGGTTGAAATAAGGAAGATAAACAGACAGATGGGAAGATTAGGAGAGACTAGGAGATACCCAAAATATAGAAAGAGTAAGGCAGAGAGTGAGAGAGAGAGAGAGAGAGAGAGGAAAGTACTGACTGTTTATAGCTGCTGTAATGGCAGTGCTATTGATGGTGTGTGTGTATTTTATATATATATATATATATATACACACACACACCATCAATAGCATTTGAGTATTGACAAATATTATGTTTCCATTTTATTGCCCTATTTCGTTTTCTAAAATATTAAATTATGAATTTGTAAAAAATATTTTTTTTTTTAAAGAGAGGCTTCGATTTAAAAATCTTCGTGTCCACCCTTTCGTTTTCAATCGTCTGCAAAAATCGCTTATTATGACAGTACAGCGCCCCCTACTGCGTGACTAAACACATGGAAAACTTCAGAGATTGTAATGCAACACATGTTAAAGTTGGGATTTAAAGATCATTATTTCAGATGTTAAATATAGTCTTAAAAATCTTTAGGGAATTTTGCAGATTTGAGTCTGGGAAAAGTACTGAGGATTGAGTTGTTGTGCTGCAGGTCCGTCTCCCGCTGCTCCCCGTGGGCTTCCTTACAGGCACCGTGGCTAAAGAAGACATGATCAAGGCGGATCTGAGCTGCAGGGACCTGCTGGACGAGGCCAGGAACTACCACCTGCACCTCAGCAACAAGAGCGTGCCGGACTTCGAGTACTCGATCCGCACCACGCCCCGCAAACACACCGCAGGTCAGAACACCAGAGCTGACGCACGCCTGGCTCCAGGTTTCTGCAGGACTTCAGCTCGCGGTCTAAGCCTTCCTGTTGACCTTTGAACTCTGACCTCGTGCAGGTGTGCTGTTCTGCGTGGGAGGACGAGGAGGTTCCGGAGATCCGTTCCGCAGCATCGAGTGCTACTCCATCAGCAAGAACAGTTGGTTCTTCGGGCCCGAGATGAACAGCAGACGCAGGCACGTAGGAGTCATCTCCGTAGAAGGTGAGGACCAGGAGATAACGAGGAGACACACAGGGAGAGATAGAATGAGGGAGGAATGGATAGAATAGAATAGAATTGAATAGACTTTGTCACATATACATTACAGCAGTGAAATTTGTTCTTCGTATAACACAGCTTTCTCAGAATCTGGGGTCAAAGCGCAGGGTCAGCCATGATACGGTGCACCTGGAGCACAGAGGGTTAAGGGCCTTGCTCAAGGGCCCAAGAGTGGCAGCTTGGCGATACCGGGGCTTGAACCCCCAACCTTCTGATCAGTAACCCATCAACCTTAATCACTGAGCTCCCACTCCAGGGAGAGAGAGAGAAACAAGGGAATAGTCATCGAGAGAGAGAGAAAAATGGAGAGACACAAAAACACAAGGGGACAGAAAAAGAGAGAGAGACAAATGGACAGGAAAAAGGGATCAAAAAGGGATTGAGACGAAGCAAGAGAAGGCAATAGAGTGATGGGCAGTGGACCTTCCTTAATGTGATAAAGAGAACGTCTTTAAAACGCCAAAATCAGTAAACACATTAATAATATAGTAAATTGTGTACAGACGAGCAGTTTGGTATTTTACAGCGCTGTGTTATTACATTAAACCACGTTAAACTTGTTCCTTAGCAGTTTCCTAATTAAACACGTTAAGCGCACGTATTCTGGACTCATCTGCTCGTTACGTTTTATTATTAACGTGTTCACAGGCTCTTTTTAAAACACTGTATTATCGCATTAATCCACGTTAATTAAAAAAAAGGAAAGGCTTTTCCCACGGGCAGGAAGCTGGAGAGAACGAGACTTGGGGGGGGTCAGAAACCAGGAGATGGAGAGAGTAAAACATGGATTGAAAGAACTAGATTGAGAGAGGGAAAGAGAGATGAATAAAGAGTATTGGAGAAAAATCTGAACGGAAACGTCCACAGGAAAGGTGTACGCAGTGGGCGGCCATGACGGCAGCGAGCACCTGGGGAACATGGAGATGTTCGACCCGTTCACCAACAAGTGGATGATGAAGGCCTCCATGAACACAAAGAGGTGCGAGACACAGCTCCAGTTCTTTCTCTTCTTTCAGAGGCTTTGATCTTACATTTTGTTGTACCAATATGTGTGTGTGTGTGTGTGTGTGTGTGTGTGTGTGTGTGTGTGTGTGTGTGTGTGTGTGTGTGTGTGTGTGTGTGTGTGTGTGTATGTGTGTGTAGGCGTGGCATCGCGCTGGCTACACTCGGAGGTCCGATCTATGCTATAGGAGGCCTGGACGATAACTCCTGCTTTAGCGACGTAGAGCGATACGACATTGAGGCGGACCGCTGGAGCGCCGTGTCCCCCATGAACACCCCTCGAGGAGGTGTCGGCTCTGTCGCTTTAGGGGTGAGAGCAAAGCATGATGGGATTCTAACTGCTTTCTAACTTTTTCTACCTGGATTTATATATCGGCAATCATTTTTCACTGCACGTTTGCGTCCGCCCTCAGAGCTACGTGTATGCCGTGGGAGGGAACGACGGCGTCGCGTCCCTGTCGAGCGTCGAACGCTTCGACCCGCACCTCAACAAATGGAGCGACGTGCGCGAGATGGGGCAGAGGAGAGCGGGAAACGGAGTGAGCGAACTGAACGGCTGCCTCTACGTCGTAGGTAAGGAAACGCCCGCACGTGAGGCAGGGAGTAATCCAGCTGGAGACGAGGTGGGGGTGTATAATATATATATATATATATATATTTTATATTTAATATCTAAATACCACTTCAGATGCAGCTTCTGTTTTTTTATTTTACAGCCAAAATATCTCATTATTCTAATTGGCTGATTAAGTGTAAAAATGTAAAAAAAAATTGAAGAAATGCCCATAAAAGGTACTGCTGTGAACTGACCACCACTTATGATATAAAAAATATCGTAAGGTTTAGGAGACACCTGTCCACACTTTGTATATAAGGTACCATCACAATAACACACCTAGTAAAATATCGTTTTGGATGAAACCCCGATTAAAAAATATCACGTTTTATTTTGTAATAGCGTGAGGTTTAATGTACTTTAAGGTCCGTCGTATTCCGATTATACGGTGGAACAGCTGACCTTTCGATAAGAGCAAGAGAGCGAAAGGTGAGACAGGCGAGTTTGTGAATGAGTGACTGAGCTGTCATGCGGATTATCACGACTCAGCGATGTTTATAGACCCAAACGTCGACCTTTAGCGCAGGCAGGTGGTAAAATTAATTACTTTATCTTTCGAACAGAAGCACACATATACACACACACACACACACACACACATACACACACACACCTCAGGACTGATATGATCTGTAAACTTATTCCAACTCTGGAATTGGAACTGCCTCTATAATAGTGCTTTATAACTTTTATTCTATAATTGTTGCATAATAAATGTAATTTATTATTAAATAGAAATGTTAGAAAATCGATAGTATTTACTTTTTTGTTAACACTAATACAGTAAGTCATTCTTAGTATTAGAATATTGATTAAGTGAATAAATTTAATTCATTTTATGGCGTGGTTGTGTGTGTGTGTGTGTGTGTGTGTGTGTGTGTGTGTGTGTGTGTGTGTGTGCGTGTCAGATTTGGGTACATACCTCAGCTTTGGACAATCAGCAATGAGCTAGCTAGGGTCAGAACTGGATGCTAATGATAAAATAAGATTAACACACTGTTTATAGACACAAAAAAAAAAATATATATGGTAATTGTATGTGATATCTTTTATTACAAGTGTAGTTCTAATTAGAAATGTGTGTGTGTGTGTGTGTGTTTAGGTGGGTTCGATGATAACTCTCCACTGAGTTCAGTAGAGCGCTTCGATCCCAGGATGAACAGCTGGGAGTACGTCGCTGAGCTAACCACGCCCAGGGGCGGAGTCGGGGTTGCCACGGTGATGGGGCGAGTCTTTGCCGTGGGTGGGCACAACGGAAACGTCTACCTGAACACAGTGGAGGCGTACGAGCCGCGCATGAACAGGTGAGACGTGCGAGAGGAACGCACAGAGGTTTAAAACGTAACAGTAACCAGTTTTCCCTCCGTCTATCCTTCCGTCTATCCCTCCGTCTATCCCGCTGTTTATCTATTATATATTTATCATATGTATATACAACTCTCCCATCTGTCCAAACATTCATCTACATCAGCCATCTGTAGCCATCAATCCATCCATCACACATCCGTCATGCTTACACTCATCCACATCCATTCATCAATCTATCCGTCCATCCATTCATCCATCCATCAATCCATCCATCCATCCATCCACCCAACTCCGTCTATCAATCCATCTGCCCAACTCCCATACCTCCATCCATCCATCCACCCAACTCTATCTATCAATCCATCTGCCCAACTCCCATCCATCCATCCATCCATCCATCCATCCATCCATCCATCCATCCATCCACCCAACTCCGTCTATCAATCCATCTGCCCAACTCCCATACATCCATCCATCCATCCACCCAACTCTATCTATCAATCCATCTGCCTAACTCCCATCCATCCATCCATCCATTCATCCATCCATTAATCCATATAATTTCCTGTTTGTCTGCCCCCTTTTTTTTTTCTTCCTATCTGATTGTCTGACTGCCTTCCCATCTTTGTTTCTCTGCCACATTTTTCTGTCCATCTCTTCAGCTGTCTGTCCTCCATCTGCTTGTTTGTCTGTCTGTCTGTCTGTCTGTCTGTCTGTCTGTCTGTCTGTCTGTCTGTCTGTCTGTCTGTCTATATTTTGCTTAATTGTTGCATATGTAGTTTTCTCACGTGTGTGTGTCTGTGTAGGTGGGAGTTGGTGGGCTCGGTGTCTCACTGCAGGGCTGGAGCGGGCGTGGCCGTCTGCGCCACACACATCAGTCAAATTCGAGACGTGGGTCAGGGTTCGAGCAATGTGGCAGACTGCATGTAGCGAGAGTACTGAGAAATACACACACACACACACACACACACACACACACACACACTCCAAGCTCACCGTACACACTCCACATACACCAACACAAGAGTGTCTGAACACTTACACACAATCTACATAGTAAACAAACACACACACACACTGGCACATTTTCTCTCATCGTGGATAAAATCTTCCTCATATCATAGTTTATATAGTCTTCATAATGAAGCTTCGATAATAATATACATATAAAAAAGAACACAAAGCAGGTAGTTTGCGCTACACAATCTGTATTTACATTTTTATTTCATAAGAGAATCGAAAGTCGTGATGATGATGACAAACGCTGCCTTCGGTTAAACGTAGCGCTCTAACAGCTCTCTAACTAGTAGTGTATCTAACCAATGCTGCTTCATCACAAAAATCCCGTTAAACGAAGCAAAGCCAAGTAAACTCGAGCGATATAACTAGCTACTGACTCCGAAATCCAGGTGGCGATCTTGCTCCCGTTTCAAAAAGGACCTACGCAGAACCATTCTAATCTCACAGTTCCGATCCGTAACTGTGACTGGGTTTTATTGTGCACTAGTGTTCCTAGCTGAAAAACAATGCTTTTTTTTTGACTGAGAGATGAACAAACATAAAGACATCAATCTGTTGTTTGTTTGTTTGTTTGTTTATAATGCTAATTCTGCTTATCTTGTGTAAAGTGTGCAAATGGAATCTTTATTGTCTCCCGTATCTTATCTGTATAGTAGTTTTTTAGGTTTGTAATTCTCTATTTATAAAGATTTATCTACACAGATTTACGCTTGCGCTTTTATGGAATGATTTATGTATTTATTTGTGTGCTATTAACAATATCTTTTTTTTTTTTTTTTTTTTCCTTTTCCAAAAAAAAGTTTGTTTACCGAATCGTGTCGTTTGACTTTTTTTTTTCTAATTCTATAGCACATTTATCCTTTTTTTATCCTCTGCGAAGGAGCTGCGCGTTCGTATTTATTTCCGCGTTTTTCAAAGCACACAGAATCGTATATCCCTACGACGTTGTTTACAAACTGCCATAAAGCGTGACGAGCCCTCGCAGCCTTTTGTATTAGACTGAAAGAAAATATGACTGATTCTTAAAAACGAGTCTGAACTTCCCAAATCAGTTCCAGAAGCTGAATTTTGACCCGTTTGATGAATTTCTGCAGTTTTCACGCTCAGATTTAGACATTATTATCATCATTAATGCATTTAATCAGACGATTCACATTTCACGAGTTCGGATAGAAACCTCTTGGGATCTGGTTTGGGAAGTGTGACTCTGACGCCGACTCGGTGTGTGAATGTGCGAGCTGTTGTAGTGAATCGTTGTCATTTCCCGTACACTGGTACTTCCTGTTTTCAGTAAGGTACTGTACTCGCACTGTATTTTTGCTCAACTTCTTGCTCTCAATCTGTCGGTTTGTATTATTCAAATAAAGCTATAAGAAATATTGAAATAAAAAAAAAAACAGACCTTTGTGTTGAGTTTGTTGTGTAAAATCAGCTCAAAATTAAAATGTTACAATCAATTATATCTATATATATATTATGATATTATTGAGTTAATAAAATACACTGTATGGAAAAACGCTTGTCTACACCTGACCATTAGATTCCTATGTGCTTCTTTTTCCACATCGCATTCCACAATGTCACTCGTTTACTGTTAAAGTCTTCCTCTGTTCCCACAACACGGAGGAATGAATGTGTCTGGTTTCCTTAATTGCTGCCAGAAGCTATACACGTTCACTAAATATGCTAAAGACTGCATTGATAGTGAGTTACATTTCTAAACCAATGCTAACTAACATTATACAGCCTGTAGACCACTTAGAAAAAGTATCGGTGCTTTTTCTTTAGTGTAGCAAACAATTTAATTTACGTTTTACCACGCATTTAACACATAGACTTCGATCTGTCTCATTTGTGTAGCAATAACAGGACAAAGGTCAGGAAGGTGTATGACCGTGTAATAAGCCTCATATTCACCCCTTACTTTTCTAAACCTGAACGCTCTACTTATACGCTCTACTATATACTCTACTTATCTAACTGTGTACACTAGAGGCAAAACAGAGATATTTCAAGATATGAGAGGTGAGGAAACACACATTGTTGTGGATTGTGATGGTGGAGGTCAGATCATCTGATGCAGCACTCTATCACTCTCTTTCTTGAACAAGTAACTTATAAACTACAGGTGTGTTTGGGTCATTGTCCTGTTGGAAAACAAGTGATGGTCCCGCTAAGTGCAAACTAGATGGGACGGCATGTCACTGCAGAATGCTGTGGTAATTCTAATAAACTTATCCTCTGCAGCAGAGGTAGTTCTTGCTGTTCCATTTCTGGGATGGCCCGCATGTTTCATCAGAGCTTTCGATGGTTTAGAAAATTTTAAAGAGATTTTTTTGGATTGACTGACCTTCATTTCTAATCGTTGACCTTGGTTTCTCTTTACAAAATTGAGTTTCTTGCTATAATATGAAGAAGAGAACTGATAGTCTGAAGCACATTAAGAAGGCAAGAAATGTCACAAACAACCTCTTGACAAGACACAACTGATACTTGAAAACCATTCCTCATGAATCTGATAAGAGAATGGCATGTTGAGCAGTGGTAGAGGATGGAGAGTGCAGGGTCCAGTGTGGAGATAAGAGCTGTGAGAAAGATGGGTGCTAGATCATTTTTAGTTTTTGGAGGTGAGCAGTGAACAGAAGTCCAATTTTATGATATCAAGGGACTAAACAAGCATCTGACCGGCCAGAACCAAAAAAATTCTCCTGATATTGTACAGGAGAGTTCATTATGAATGTTGTAGATTAGCAATGTTAGAAAAAAAGAACTGTTGATGTTTCATGGTTACCCCAAAGCTGAGATAAATCATTCAGGGTGAACAGAAGTTCACTTTTGCTGGGAGAGAACAGTTATCATTTTTCTTTTTTGTTCCAAACAAACTTTCTATTTTGAATGTCTGTCTTTTATAACAAACACATTAGAATAATTATATAAGAGCCCATCAGGATTGCATGATTTATATTTGACTAATTTGATCATTTATTAAATGATTTTTTGTTGTTAATTAACCTTCATTATAAACCTTTTATTGGTGTGTCTGGAATTTTGCAGCATAAATTCGCTATAAAACAGTTGAAACATTGAAAGCTGACTTGTTATTCTATAACATTTTATAGTGTTATAAAGTTGATGAAAACTGTGCATTTGGACTTTGATATTTTGATATTTTTTACCAGGACCATTTGGAACACAAATTGTAAATTTGCTGAGTCGTACCAAAGAGTAAAGTGGGTTTTATTTCAGTAATCATGACGAAGCAGAGTCAACAAACAAAGAATGAAAATGAATTTGAAAAAAAGAATTTCAATGAACCAGTAATATTTTGTTCTAGTAAAAGGGGGAAAATTAAATGGACTTTGTGGGTGAAGTCAAACTACCACTACTAACAAAACTATGCCTACACACACACACACACACACGCACGCACACACACACACACACACACACATACACACACACACACACACACACACACACACACACACACACACACACACATATATATATATATATATATACACACAAAAGTAAAACAGAAATCCAACTGATTTCATATTCTTTCAATATTTCAACATTAATTTGTACCATGCAGGTTGAATGTTTTGCATTATGTAACTACAGTGTGACTCGCCTACAACGTACATCTACTTAAACTACTTTAAAAATGTCAAACTTGAAGTTGTAATGTTAGTAAAGTTAGACTAATTCAACTTCAGTCTAATTTTAAAAATAAATAAAAAATATTTTAGTGTAAATAATGTAACTTTTTACTTTTAATGTAAAAAGTGTGTAACTTGGTGAGAAAGCTTTTTAAACTTTTTAATTTACTTAATAAGCAATTTGGGACTTTGTTTTCATTTGAACAGCTCAAAGTTTCATATTGAACAGAAAAGTATATATAATCACTGCACAATTTTGATAAACACCTACACCAGATGAAAGTATATAATAGACTAAAATCCTCACATTTTTATTGTTTTATTGTGTATTTTGCAACTTAAAAATACTACTGAAAGCACCCAAAGTTCCCACACTTCAATGCTCAACTGCTAAATGAATCTGACAAATAAAGTCTATATCTCAGTCTCTGCCATTGTCAGACGGCCATGTTGGTTTTACTGCTTCATCTTTGGACTTTGGGATGAAGCTGAAAAGACGCTGTGACACTTGAAGATGCTCAGAGCTGAGGAGAGTGACGGCTGGTGCACACTCTCTCAGGGAATTGCGGTTAAATTGAATTTTATTTTTTACAGAAATGGGCCAAAACATTTAATGTTGATTGTTGAATTTCAGCTAGAATTTATTTTAACACTGGGACTGGAAGTTACACAAATTATATTTAGTCTGGGAGATTTTTTTTGTGTGTGTAGAAATTTTTTTATTTACTGCAACACTGAGTGAAAAAGAGCAAAGAATGATCTTGCTCTTCATCACAGTGTTTGGTCTCATTCATTCTGGTAAGTATTGCTTTTTTAGTTTATGTATAAATAATGTAAATAAAGATGCATTCCTGAAGCAAAACATAATATAATA
The DNA here is from genome assembly GCA_039877035.1 of Silurus lanzhouensis. NCBI lineage: Eukaryota > Metazoa > Chordata > Actinopteri > Siluriformes > Siluridae > Silurus > Silurus lanzhouensis. The sequence goes on along the minus strand of JBCEWE010000456.1, from coordinate 6,872,895 downwards.
TTATATAAATACATTTTGAATTTGCCTTCATTTTTTTTTTTCTTCGAACGGATTTCCATTACAGAATCACATTTTTGTGGGTTTAAAGTTAAACAAGATAACATGAGTACATGGAGTCATTTTTCTGTTTGGATCTTATTATTATTATTGTTTATTTTTTATGACTTGAGAAATCAAAATGTAATACAATCATGTACTTTGAAAAAAATGTTTTAGTGTAAATAATGTAACTTTTTTACTTTTAATGTTAAAAGTGTGTAACTTGGTGAGAAAAAGAAATATTTAAAACTTTTTAATCTACTCAATAAACAATTTGGGACTTTATTTTATTTGAACAATTCAAAGTTTAATATTGAACAGAAAAGTATATAATAATATAATATATAATCACTGCACATTTTTCAGTTTGGATCCTATTATTATTATTGTTTTTTTTTTATGACCTGAGAAATAAAAATGTAATACAATAATTTTATTTGAAAAAAATCAATTTTATGTGCAGTTTCTTATTTACATTACATTAGCAATTGAAGTATAATTATTTTAAAATATTAGCCGATTACCATTATGTAAAAGATATTTTTTAAATAATATTCAGAACACTCTTTACTCTCACACACTTGAATTCTTTTCTAATAAATGACAAAACCTTTGAGGTAGTTTACCCGCAATTTCCCTTTCTCTTTTTACAATTTCTAAACAAAATTTAATAATAAAAAAAATAAAGACAAAATGTAATAATGTTAAAAAAAAAACAGCAGATTTCTATTACATTAGCTATTTCCTTCTTTCACATGCTATATTTACATACGAATGATAATGCTTGTTTATAAACACCCTACAACATCCTACATAACTGTATTTGTCTCTATTCATCGCCAGGATTCTTATCTTTACCTCTTCATTTGTGATCCATGTGATTTTTATTTTTACAGTCAGTCTCTGCAAACAGATTAAGCAAATCGTGTCAAACATTAGCAATGCTGTATTATTGCGGCTGCCATTTGGATTCTTATATCATATGACTTCAGCCGGCGTCATGGGACTTTTATGATGAACATGTATCTGCTTCGAAAATGTCTCAGGTGGCCTGTCCAAGTGTATCAATAAGTGTAAAAATCAGCTTGTTGTTGGTAGTAAGTTCTATTAGATCCTGAGAACAATTTCTTTAAAATATTTTTTTATTAAACAAAGGAAACAACATTCCACATAACCGTGCGAACGTATCAGAGTTATCTCTGTACCAGCTAATTCTCAACTAACTATCTAAAACTCGTTTCTAACAGCTAACTAACTAGCTGACATTTAATTATAGCATTCAGCATTTAACTAATTAACCCACATTTAACTCTAGCAGTTAAACTTACCAACATTATATCAACATTCTATCTATCTATCTATCTATCTATCTATCTATCTATCTATCTATCTATCTATCTATCTATCTATCTATCTATCTATCTATCTATCTATCTATCTATCTGTCTGTCTGTCTGTCTGTCTGTCTGGCTGGCTGTATGTCTGGCTGGCTGTATGGCTGGCTGGCTGACTGGCTGGCTCTCTCTCTCTCTCTCTCTCTCTCTCTCTCTCTCTCTCTCTCTCTCTCTCTCTCTCTCTCTCTCTCCCTCTATCTCAGTGCTGGGAGATTGTGAGGAAGGATGGAGGGAATACGAGGACAGGTGCTACCATTTCTCCACTGAAAAGAAGACATGGCATGAAGCTCTGGAGGCATGTGCGCACAAAGGAAGTCATCTGATGAGCATCATGAACCTTCATGAGAGGGTAATGCATAGTGTTTCTTTTTATTCCCAATAAATCCTGAAGGTTCTGTATAAAAAAGAAATGACATCTGTAAAGGTGCTCTAATAAGGTCAAACATCATGATCTAAAAATATAATAGACAGATTACATTTACCTCGGTTAATTACAGGATTTAACTTTTAGCACATTTAATTAAAAAATCACCAAACGACCTAAGGTTTAAGCAAGCTAACAACACATATATTTACCACAGCTAACTATTTACTGTTTAACACAGTAAAGTCACTAATAGTCACATTACAAATAATAATAGCTAATATACATATACCTCAGCCATCAGCTACATTTACCTCAGCTAAACATCTAATGTGTACCTCACAGACAATCAACTGTAAATAAGTTTATTAGATACATTCACTTCAGCTAATCATCTGTTTATATCAGATAACTATTTAACCTTTAAACCTGCTAAGAAGCTACATTTACCTCAGATATACATCTGATTTTTAACTCACAGCTAATTAACCTTTAACTCATAATCTTAATTTATGTCACATAAACATCTGTTTAACCCCAGCAGCTAATTAACCTTTACCTCATCTAATACATTACATTAAACTTAATTAATACACTAAATTTACCTCAATTAATACACTACATTAACCTCAATTAATACACTAAATGTGCCAAAATTAATACACTACAACAACCTCAATTAGTACACCAAATTTACCTAAATTAATACACTACATTAACCTCAATTAATACACTAAATTTACCTCAGCTAATACACTACTGTACATTCACCTCAACCAAGCTTATAGGCTTAATTTACCTCAGATAAACATTTATTTAAAATAGATAGCTGTTTAAACTTTAATGTATTTAACAAAACAGTATTTATCTGTATAAATCAGAAAGCGAATTAACCTTAAAATCAGCTATTACACAACAGGTAATATGCTACATTTACCTCAGCTAACACACTACATTTACCTCAGCTAACACACTACATTTACCTCAGCTAAAACACTACATTTACCTCAGCTAACACACTACATTTACCTCAGCTAACACACTACATTTAGCTCAGCTAACACACTACATTTACCTCAGCTAACACACTACATTTACCTCAGCTAACACACTACATTTACCTCAGCTAACACACTACATTTAGCTCAGCTAACACACTACATTTACCTCAGCTAACACACTACATTTACCTCAGCTAACACACTACATTTACCTCAGCTAACACACTACATTTACCTCAGCTAAAACACTACATTTACCTCAGCTAACACACTACATTTACCTCAGCTAACACACTACATTTACCTCAGCTAACACACTACATTTACCTCAGCTAACACACTACATTTACCTCAGCTAACACACTACATTTACCTCAGCTAACACACTACATTTACCTCAGCTAACACACTACATTTACCTCAGCTAACACACTACATTTACCTCAGCTAACACACTACATTTACCTCAGCTAACACACTACATTTACCTCAGCTAACACACTACATTTACCTCAGCTAACACACTACATTTACCTCAGCTAACACACTACATTTACCTCAGCTAACACACTACATTTACCTCAGCTAACACACTACATTTACCTCAGCTAACACACTACATTTACCTCAGCTAACACACTACATTTACCTCAGCTAACACACAATGTTCCTAACTCGGATAGCTAATTATTGTTTAATTCAGTGAGGGTTTCCTCAGCTGAATATCTGTTAAATTCAGAGAGCGAATTCATCTTTAACTTAGCTATTATGCTACATTTACCTCAGATAATCTGATATTGATCTCAGATACTGAATTACCGTTTAACTAAGTGAAATAAGATCTGTTTACCTTAGCAAATATGGACATTCTACTTAGTGACGTAGTGAAATATCTGTTGAATTTAATAAAAACTTCAATATACATGCTGGTCATCAAACTAACAAATGACTACCTCAGCTATAATGATATAAAGTGTATATAAAATCAGAATAATTTAGAAATATAAATAAACATAGACCCTGTAAAAAGAAAATGTATTTAAACTGTAATTAAATTAAACATTTACTGGTGTTCCCGTTTTCCTGTAGACGTGGGTCAGTACGCAGCTTGGCCACTCTATATTCTGGATCGGCCTGAACGATATCGCCTCTGAGGGGAACTGGGAGTGGAGCGATGGCAGCATTTATTACCCATATCTAGAGTACGTATCTGTCTATCTGCACTCATCCTGAGCCTTTTTTTTCTCTAAAATAACAACATAGAACACAGGGTTTGTATGGTGAAGCTTTTTTGTAATATAATCAATTTATTATTTATGGAAGGAGTCTCCAGTTTCAGCACTTTGCAACAATCACTTGTGAATAACAAGCTGCAGCTACTGTTAATACTCCAATGCATCTAAATTTTTATTTGTATATGGTTATATATGATGTTGTGGAATGTTTGAAATGGAAGTTCAATTCATTTTCTTTGTTACATAACATTAGATTTTATTATTAACCTTGGGATTGGTCAACGAGTTCCAGTGAACGTGTGGCTAATTATAGAAATACTAACAAATGTAAACAAGTGCGGTCAGATTTAAGTAATAAACAGTGCTGTGCTATAAAGGAACCAAATTGTTGAGTTTATAAACTGCCCACTGAGTCTTGAGTGTAAAACTTGTCATGGCAAATGTAAACGCTCAGCTAGAGCAATGCTAGAAGCTTGTGAAATAAATGTAATGTAAAATTTGCTGACGTTTATAGATACTGGAGGCCCGGACAGCCAGATAACTATGACGACAATGAGGACTGTGCACAAGCCGATGGGAACAGCAACGGCCGTTGGAATGATGAGCACTGCACAGCCCAGCGGCAATACATATGCAAACGAGACAACCGTACGTTACGCTTCTAACACCGTTAAAGGTGTTGATTTAAGGTTTCCACAGCTAGTTTACTAACTTACATTTACCTCAACAAACATAGTTAACATACTGTAGCTAACAGAAATGATAGCTAACATTCAAATTAGCAAGCTAATTAATATTGAATTTGGATAGCATCTATCTATCTATCTATCTATCTATCTATCTATCTATCTATCTATCTATCTATCTATCTGTCTGTCTGTCTGTCTGTCTGTCTGTCTGTCTGGCTGTCTGTCTGGCTGTCTGCCTCTCTTTCTCTCTCTCTCTCTCTCTCTCTCTCTCTCTCTCTCTCTCTCTCTCTCTCTCTCTCTCTTCCCCCCCCCCCGTCTCTCCCTCTCTATCTATTTGTTTGATTTTCCTTTTAACTGTTATTCAAAGGCCATGTTTTAATTAATTTCTTTTTTTTATGGAGATATTTTCTTTAAGGAGATGTTAAGCATTTATGGAAGGAGTCTCCAGTGTCAGAGATAAATCTTTATGTTTGTCACCAGATTAACCTGTTAGCAAAACAAAAACCGAGCCTGTTTTGTTATAGCCTTAAATGAAAACTTTAATCAAATCAAACCTGTGGTGCCAATATTTAATGCAATTAAACAGGAAAAAAAAAATCTCAACAGAAGCCTTTGTTTGTCTACGCCAGACAACTTAAAGTATAAACAAACGCATAAACAAACAAACAAATAAATAACAATGAACTTATTAGTCACATCTAGCATGCCAGGTTTATAGGAAGTTGGAAACTGTTCATGTAAATGTTTATAACAATTATTATATAAAACATTTTTGATTTTAATTCAATGCTTGACCACTTTAAAGGTGTTTTAATGTCAGAGCTCCATCCGTCCATGTTGTTCATTTATTTCTGTTTTTATAGCGAACCCTCCTGTGTTGTGTGACACGGCCAACCGGTGGGAACAGTTTGGTTCTAACTGCTACAAACTACACCACACTCTGAAGAAGAGCTGGAACTCGGCCCGGAGCGAGTGTTTAAAGGAAGGAGCCGATCTGGTGTCCATCGAATCGGCAGAAGAAAACCAGTATGTCCTAGGTCTGGACCCGACCTATTACGACCTGTGGATTGGCTACTCCACCCTGGTGAGGATCTCCTTAACTTAAGGAGTGTGTGAGATTCTTGTGATTGATCATTTTGCACAGTTCTTCTCTTCTACAGTAGAGTACATGTGATGATATTAATGATATAAACTGACCTCATGGGAATTTTTTTCTTTTCATTCTTTTCACACAAAAAAAAACAACAGTCTTTGATGCGAGGTGATTCTTTTGCAGAAATGCACCACAATATCATGT
>JBCEWE010000456.1:6829376-6861876 GCA_039877035.1 Silurus lanzhouensis | reverse complement strand
CCACCTCCGGACCAGGTACAAGACTTTCACACACACACACTTTATGTACTTGACTTGTTCTTAGTTTACTTCTATATTACAATTCATACAAATGTATTAAGATTTTTGCTCAGTCAGGCTTTTTCACATTGAAATCTTCTCATCAAATGTACTATCACTACACTGCAGTAATGGTTAAACATGCATGCTAATGAAGTACATCTTTCTCTCCATCTCTCTGTCAGGTTGGAATGAGAAGTGTGGTTCATGGATTGCTGACCCCTTCAATGATTACTGCTATCACATCGTTCCGTACTCACTGCGTAAATGGGCTGAAGCTCGTGCTGACTGTGTGCATCAGGGAGGCGACCTTGCCAGCATCACTGAGCCGTTTGAGCAGGGCTTTATTCAGGGTATACACACACACACACACACACACACACACACACACACACACACACACACACACACACATACACAGAGCCAGACAGACAGCCAGACAAACAGACAGACATACCAATAGATAGATAGATAGATAGATAGATAGATAGATAGATAGATAGATAGATAGATAGATAGATAGATAGATAGATAGATAGATAGATAGATAGATAGATATGGCATCATCACTACCTGTGTGTTGGACTAAATAAAAAATATGTTAATTAGAAAACGTCTATATTCAGCATTTATTTCTCTTTCGCTTGACAGCTCATATCCAGTCCATTCCCACGGGTGTGTCTCTGTGGATCGGTGCTCATGACTCGGTCACAGAGGGAGGATGGGAGTGGATGGACAGATCTCCCTTCCGGTATATTAACTGGTCCCCAGGTGAGAGAGAGAGAGAGAATATCATTAAAGCCAAGACCAACGTTTTCACTTCTTTACCAAGTCACATGACCTGGATTATCATATCTGTATGGAAAAGATTTAGCACGTTTACCGTTCCATCATCTGTTTGAAAGAGAGGAAGTATTAAGCAATCCTTTGTAATACACCGATTGCTGTTCCAGGGAACCCGGATAATTACGGCAGCGAGGACTGCCTTTCCATCTACATCAACAACGGCCTGTGGAACGACGACAATTGCGACTATCGGCGAGGCTACATCTGCAAACGCCGCGGTAATAAAACGCACCCATGCATATATAACATAAATAAACACGTTTTGTATTTCCTTGAATTCATTAAGAAATTCACACATTCAGCTAAGAACATATTTACTGTACTGCTTCTCTTACGTTACAGGAAACACACCAGAACCTCCACCACCTCATGATGGTATGTTAGTATTGCAAATCTAATAATGTATAACATCTGAAATAGACGAACAACAGCAACATGAACCAAGTGTTACACAATCTCTCTCTCTCTCTCTCTCTCTCTCTCTCTCTCTCTCTCTCTCTCTCTCTATCTCTCTCTCTATCTCTCTCTATCTCTCTCGCTCTCTCTCTTCTTCACTCGCTCTCTGCAGGCTACCTGACAGCGTACACATGTGAAGGCTCCTCCATGGTCCTCCACTGTCCCATAAACAGTGTCATCAACATCCAGTCTGCATTCTTCGGCCGCCGCAATGACAAAATCTGTCCCTACATGGACGGAAGTGAAGGTGAGTGGGGTAGTGAGCTCGTGCTCGTGCTCGTGCTCGTGCTCGTGCTCGTGCTCGGTGTCCAGGACGTAGTCCAACATAGGCTGTGTTCAGTCGATTTACAAACACACCAGTGTAAAAAAAAAAAAATTATAATTGTGGATTGTGATTTTATTACTTCGATCATTTTTATAAATATCCAGATCGCAAATATTCAGCCATCAGGTATGCATGATGTTTTCTAGAGCTCAAGCCGGCGGTGAAATGTGATTATTTACAATACAATAATATTGTGTGTGCGTGTGTGCGTGTGTGTGTGTGTGTGTGTGTGTGTGTGTGTGTGTGTGTGTTTGGTGTCCCAGGCCACTGCGAGGTCCCGGGAACGTACGATCGCGTCAGTAAGCAGTGTGACAACCATCAGTTCTGTTTCCTCTTCTCACACGTGGAAAACGACCCGTGTCCTTTAATTTCCAAATACCTGGAGGTGGTGTACAGCTGTGAGCAGAACGGTAGGTGGAGGTGTGAACAAAAAAAAAAACCGCTGATGTTAGTGCGTATGCTGGGCTGCCAGTTTATTAGGTACACCTTCTATTTATCACACGCAAATTCCAAGAAGTTACTGTGGTGTGTGATGTTAATGAGTACTTCATAGCTAACTGTGAATGTGTGTGAATGTGTGTGTGTGTGTGTGTGTGTGTGTGTGTGCTCCATCCTGAGTGTGTCAATAAAATATATGAACAAAAACTAAAAAAAAACCTGGATAAAGAATTTAGTGACAAGAATTTGTGTTTTTTCCAGTGTGTGTAAGAGGTTTAGGAATCGAAGATGGCAGCATTACAGACTCGATGCTCTCTGCTTCTTCATCGATGGGGGGAAAAGAACCCAGAAACGCTCGACTCAATGGAAACACCTGCTGGATGCCTACCACCAGTGGTGAGCCTCACACCAGACCTTCCTGCTCAACATTTTTTCACCACTCTATTAACCAGTAGTGTTTATCAGACAGACTGATGGTTGAGAAAAAAGCCACACATACAAAAAAACTCCACCTTGTGCTTGAAGTTCACCATGCTCCTTATGAGAAATTATACACTTGGAGGCCATGGATATTGGTTTTTAATGGGAATTGTATTGGTTTTAATGGAAACTGTATTATTGGATCCCTGTGGGTCTCTACTGGTTTTTGTTTGCATTGTACTGGTACCTTGTTATTATACCAATATAACACATTTGGCAACCAGTAGATCACATGTTGGTATCTGGACACCATTAAGGACCATTAGGATGTCATTTAGCCTCAAAATGTTCCCAAGATAGTTTCTGTGGTTTGATGATAATGGATTTGTGATGAACACAAACACAGTGTAGTGGAAACCATTTCTTTTTCCAAAATCTTTGGCAACCCGTAGGTCACATGTTGGCATCTGGACACCATTAAGGACCATTAGGATGTCTCAAAATGTTTGGTTTCTTTGGTTTGATGATAATGATAAACATTAGTGATGAACAACATTTGGTGATGGTTTTAATGGTTGTAGATAATGGTTTGTAAAGGTATGTGTAGTGGAAAACATTCGAATTTCTGTGGATTTATTTGGCAAACTTTTAAATCCATTAAGGACCAATAAATCACCTTTGGCAACCCGGTAGATCACATGTAATCTGGACACCATTAAGGACCATTAGAAATATCTGGACACCATTAAGGACCATTAGGATGTGATTTAGCTTCAAAAGGTTCCCAAATTGTTTCTTTGATTATGGATAATGGTTTGTAATGGTATTTGTTGTGAAAAACAAGAATTTGTGTGATTTTTTTTGTAAATGTTTTAGAATCTATCACAAAGAATTAAACCTTTCTGAAAGCTCCTGAGTGGTTCAGCTGTCAGGGTGGAAGGAGCTTAATCTCTTCCCCAGTCCTCTGAGAGTCTTACACTGCCATGTGATGCAGCATGAGCAGCAGTTCTATTGGCTGGCTTCATGTTTTAAAGGAAGCACCTGACCTTCTATGATTCTGTGTATATCAGAAAATTCTTGGATCCAGGTGAGCCTTCCTGAAACGAAGAAGATCACAGGGGTTGTGATCCAAGGCTGCCCCACTGCTGATCACTGGGTGACCAAGTTTAAAGTCCAGACCAGCGTAGATGGAGTTTCCTGGATCGACTACATGCTCGATGGAAAGGTATAATATCATGTTTAAACATTTATCCTCAGTATTTTTTAAACTCCTCTACAGCACAAGGTTTTTTATTTAATCGTAAAACAGAAACAGGCCAATCAAAGGCTGATTAAAACACACTATCGTTGCCATAGCGACAAATCTTCAGCTCTTTTAATCTATCAATTATATACCGTATTTAAGTGTGTGTGTGTGTGTGTGCTTGTATATTGTAGGTAGAAGTGTTTCTGGGTGTGACAGATAGAGGTTCTCCCACTACTCAGCTGCTCGGGACCCCTGTATCTGTGAAGTACATACGGATCCTGCCGTCAGAGTGGCACAACCAGGCCGGCCTGAGATTTGAAATCCTCGGCTGCACCCCCGACTGTACGCTTAGAACTTCTCATGATCACCTCTCGGCTTGTCTCCGAGCACTCACACACTCTCCACATGTTCTCTATTTTGAATTTGATGCTATTTAATCGTTTTAAATAAATTTCACGTTTTTAAATTTGAAGTATTTCAGTAAAATTTTTAGAGGACAGATGAGACTTGAAAACCCAGCCCCCCCTCCCCCTCCTAAAGTCTGGAAGGGCAGAAAAAAGTTTGAGAAGCTCTGCTATAATCACTCACACACTCTTTATATCACTGGGAGTTAAAACTAAGACCTCACAGATTGTCTCCGAGCGCTCAGTTCTATTTAGAGGTTCTTATTGGAACAATGCTAAAGTGGGGAATTAACCAGCTCAATGTAACCATGGAAACAGAGCTATTGAGAAATCAATCGATGTAATAAGTATATTAATTTTCATAACTTTGAGTATGTATGAGAACGTTTACAACAAAAAGAACATTTAAATAGACACAAGCTTTAAAATGCTACATTTGAAATGCTTGTGTTTGTGTGTTTGTGTTGTGTGTGTGTGTGTGTGTGTGTGTGTGTGTGTGTTGTGTGTGTGTGTGTGTGTGTGTGTGTGTGTTTTATAAAGATGCCATTAGTTGTATAACGAGACCCAACCTGGACCACTATGTAGACAAGATGACGTAAGTTTGTTTTCTTTTGATCTACTTTGTTTGTTTTTAAGTTACAATGTTTAAGTAAAAATGCATGAATACAATGAATTGGTTTTTTTGTTGGAATTCAGTGTCCACTGCCCTGCTGGTTGTTCGGAGGCGATCTACAACGTGTATGGAACCCTGACTTACCGAGGGGTAAGAACAAAATTCATTTGATTTCATTTTCGTCTGAATAATTTTAAGAAGCAAAGTTTCAGCGATAAAAAACAGCGATGTACAAAAACAGACTGGATTAACATTTACATCCTGGTCAGTGTGAATGCTGGATTGTGATTGGCTAAAAGTTCAGGTTGGAGTTCAGAGGTAGTTAGTTTGTGGCACAATGTGCTGCTTATAAACACCTGTAATTATAGTATGTAGAGTATAACCACAACTACAATATTACTACAGTATTAACTACAGTATTAATGACAGCATTACTACAATATTACTACAGTATTAACTACAGTATTAACAACAGTATTACTACAATATTACTACAGTATTAACTACAGTATTAATTACAGTGTTAACTACAGCATTACTACAGTATTAACTACAGTATTAACAACAGTATTACTACAATATTACTACAGTATTAACTACAGTATTAACAACAGTATTACTACAATATTACTACACTATTAACTACAGTATTAACAACAGTATTACTACAATATTACTACAGTATTAACTACAGTATTAATTACAGTGTTAACTACAGCATTACTACAGTATTAACTACAGTATTAACAACAGTATTACTACAATATTACTACAGTATTAACTACAGTATTAACAACAGTATTACTACAATATTACTACAGTATTAACTACAGTATTAACAACAGTATTACTACAATATTACTACAGTATTAACTACAGTATTAATTACAGTGTTAACTACAGCATTACTACAGTATTAACTACAGTATTAACAACAGCATTACTACAGTATTAACTACATTATTAATTACAGTATTAACTACAGTATTACTACAGTATAACTACAGTATAACTACAGTATATCTACAGCAGCTTCATTATGTGAAGTGTTATTTTGATCCGTTCAGTCAGTTTCGCTCTGTAAACATCAATAACAGCTTGAACTCCTCAATGCTGGGAAGTGAACATGGTAGAAGTTCATAATCCACGGCTAGATGTGAGGCTTTACACCATTATAATGATCTCTGCTTCACCTCTGGACCTTCTTCACCTCCACATCGTGCATTCTGGAACACCGCACAGCTGGATTATTACTTATATATTGTTCCAACCAGCAGTTTGTTCCATTATGATTTAAAAGGAATAAAACTATAAGATCTTTTATACAACGTTAGCATTGAAGAATCTACTAAAAACTTGTGAGCTTCTTTTTGTTGTTGTAGGACTCTACCATCTGCGCAGCTGCGATTCACGCCGGTGTGATTCTCAACGAGGTCGGAGGAGACTGCACCATCCTCAAAGCTCCAGGACAGAACTTCTACAGCGGCTCCACCAGGAACGGCATCATCTCCAAGCAGTACGCTGAAACTTAACTTCTTATCCTGCAGTCAAAAGTCTGCTTTCAAGCTGCAATACAGATGTTAATGAAGTGACTCTGACACTCTGACTATGGCTGTGCATCTTCTCCTACTCCGAGTCTCATCAAACCGGGAAGATTCTCACAACATGGCTGCTTCAAAAAACATATAATTTTGCAAGAAAGAAAGAAAGAATGAATGAATGAATGAATGAATGAAAAAAAGAAAGAAGGAAAGAAAGAAAAAAATAAAGGAAGGCAATACAGAAAGAAAGAAAGAAAGAAAGAAAGAAAGAAAGAAAGAAAGAAAGAAAGAAAGAAAGAAAGAAAGAAAGAATGAAAGGATGAATGAATTAATTAATTAATTAATGAAAAAAAGAAAGAAGAAAACAAAGAAAGAAGGTAAAAAAGAAAGAAATGAAGGAAGGCAATACAGAAAGAAAGAAAGAAAGAAAGAAAGAAAGAAAGAAAGAAAGAAAGAAATGAAGGAAGGCAAGAAAGAAAGAAAGAAAAGAAAGAAAGAAAGAAAGAAAGAAAGAAAGAAATGAAGGAAGGCAAGAAAGAAAGAAAGAAAGAAAGAAAGAAAGAAAGAAAGAAAGAAAGAAAAAAGAAAGAGATAAAGGAAGGCAAGAAAGAAAGAAGAAAGAAAAAAAGAAAGAAATGAAGGAAGGCAAGAAAGAAAGAAAGAAAGAAAGAAAGAAAGAAAGAAAGAAAGAAAGAAAGAAAGAAAGAAAGAAGAATTCGGGGTAATCTTTTCCTGGTATGTGTTTCAGGTACAGCGGCTCGTACTCCGTGTCCTACCAGTTTGCTGATGGAGGTTTGACTGTTATTAAACATAATTTTTTTTGTAATAATTAATTGATTTGCGTATCCTTTTTCAGTGTGTATGTGTGTGTGTGTGTGTGTGTGTGTGTGTGTGTGTGTGTTTGTGTGTGTGTGTGTGCATGTGTGTGTGTGTTTTCTCCTGCACAGAACTCAGATGTTCAGGAAATGACTGGTATGAATTTGGCGAGTTCTGCTACAAACCCTTCAGCGAGAAGCGAACGTGGCACGAGGCTCGGGCTGCATGCAGGAGGCAGGGGGCGGACCTGGTCTCCATCATGTCCCTGACGGAGCAGAGCTGGCTGGAGAGCTACCTCTACCTGGGTATGAGAAGATCAGGAGGAATACAGGAAGGGAGAAAGAATGAGGGTTGGGATGATGGGTACATTAGAACGCGTGTTTTTGTTTCCGTATGAACCTGAAGATTGAAGACAAACTGGTGTAGAACATATCTAACATACATCGTTCTCCACCTTTTCTGTAGCCACCAGTGACGTCTGGACCGGACTGAATGATCTGGAGTTCTCAGGCTACTTTACGTGGTCAGACAAGCATGAGGTGAGGTTTACACACTGGGCTCCTGGAGAACCAAACAACCACTTGGGCTTTAAAGAGGACTGCGTGGAGATGCTCCATCAGGTACGTGATCACTGGCAAATAAAAAAAGAAACTAGTTTCCAGCACTTCTGATTAGATCTTTCTGACTTTTTCTTTGTTCTGACTCAGTTTTTTTTTTCAGTTCTCCTTTTTGTATCTTAGTTTTGTCTCAGTTCTGTTTCTTTTGAAATCAGTTCTGACTCGGTTCTGATTTGGGTCTATTGCTTTTGAAACAAATTCTGACTCGGTTCTCTTGGATTTGACTCAGTTCTGACTTAGTTCTGTTTCTTTTGAAACCAATTCTGACTTGGTTCTCTTTGTCCAGACTCAGTACTGACTTAGTCCTATTGCTTTTTAAATCCGTTCTGACTCGGTTCTGTTTGTTCCGACTCAGTTCTATAGCTTTTAAAATTGGTTCTGACTCAGTTCTTTTTGTTCTGACAAAGTTATTTTGCTTTTGAAATCTGTTCTAACTTGATTCTGTTTTTTTTACGATTCAGTTCTGACTCATTTCTTTGTTTATGAAATCAGTTCTGACTCAGTTTTGTATTTCCTGACTCAGCTCTCGCTCTTTGTAGTGAATCAGTTCGGATTCGGTTCAGTTCAGTTCTGTTCTGTTCTTTTCATAGACGGGTCGATGGAACGATGTAACCTGCACCGAACTGAACACCTACATCTGTAAAATGCCCAAAGGCCATTACCCTCTGCCCTCCATCAAACCCACAGTGTACGGCTGCCTTCAGGTGTGTGGACCTCAGACATGATACGTATTTATTCATGAATCATGGATTCATGAGTCATTTAGATATAATGAGTGTAGAAAAATAAAGTCTGTGTGTATGTGTGTTTGTGTGTGTGTGTGTGTGTGTGTGTGTGTGTGTGTGTGTGTGTGTGTGTGTGTGTGTCTGTGTGGAGGGCTGGGATGCTTTTGAGTACTCTTGTTACTGGTTCGAGGAGACCCCCATGACCCGTGCTGAGGCTAAGGCTTTTTGCGATAGTAAAAGCAGCACTCTTCTTCACATACTGGATGTGTGAGTGGTTTTTTTTTTTGTTTACATATCAAACGATCTTGATTTATTTATAATTTATAAAGCTTAAATAGTGTACGAGCGGATGCTGATCTTCTGCGGTCTGCGCTGTAGGTACGAGCAGGCCCACTTCACTGCATTTCTAAGCGCTTACTCGGGTAACTGGTGGATAGGTCTGAGAGCGAAGGGTGAACTGGGAGGAGTGGATTATCAGTGGGACAACGGCGCATCACTCCTCTACACCCACTGGGACAGAGACTATCCTGGTAATATGTCATAAAATCAGCCATAAAATTACATCGATTTCAAACGTATAACGACCTTTAATTTCCATCTTGTTCTTCGTCTGAACCCAGACAACAGCAAGGGTGACTGTGTCACCATGACGACGAAGCCTATCGCAGGTTTCTGGAGAAATCAGAACTGTGATCATTCCCATCCATTCGTCTGCGAATCGCCTAGAGACGGCATCTCGCCGCCCACCCATGCCCCGACTCCGCCCCCTGTCGCCGGATGTGCGAATGGATGGTCCGGCCAGCCGCACTTCAGGCAGTGCTACAGGGTGAGAACAACGTTACGCCCGAGTGCATTCTGCCAAACAGAAGGTGGAGCCTGAACATGATGATGTATTCATGTTTTATTTATTCTTAGCTCTTCACAGTGGATTTTTCAAACAAGAAAAGTTGGGCTGATGCTCGAGAAGACTGTTTGTCCCGTGGAGCCGACTTAGTCAGCATTCATAATGTGGAAGAGGAAAGGTTTATAGCTGACTACACCAAAGGGAAGACGCAGTGGATTGGTTTAAGCCAAGAGCCCACAGCTGGAGGTGCGTCACAATTCCTACACTTTTCTTACTCTGCATTTGACCTCCATTCCAACATCCAACCTTAACCAACAATGTTTTTACCCTAACCATCATCATTACTACACATATTAGATTTCTTCACGTAATTGTGGATAACAGACATTTCCCAGACATTCAGTGTATGTTGAATTGAAAACCTTGCACTTTGTGATCGCAGGTTACCACTGGAGCGACGGTTCGCCAGTCACTCACACCAACTGGGATAACGGCGAGCCGAACGATCATGGCGGACGGGAGAATTGCGTGGAGATGATCACCACGAACAACGGCACATCCTTCTGGAATGACCAGACCTGTGATGCCCCTCAGGATTGGGTGTGCATGATCGCCAAGGGAAAGACGCCACTAATCCCCCCTGTGCCTCCGCCACCTATACCAGGTAACCACAAAATGGCTAGCCAATCAGATTTTAAATAACATATGCCTCTTGCCAATGAGATTTAAAAAAACATGCTTCCAATCAGGTTTAAAATAATCTTCTGCCCAATTAGATGTAAGATAGAATAGCCCTCTGCCCAATTGCCCAGTCAGGTTTAGGTTAAGGTAACCCTCTACCCAGTCAAGTGCAAGAGAACATGCTGTCCAATAAGATTTAAGAGAATTTTCTGCCCAATCAGGTTTAAGATCAAATGACCCTCTGCTCATTTAGGTTTCAGAGAATCATCTGCCCAATCAGATTTAAAAATTCACTAGCTCTCTGCTATAACAGATGTATAACACTTTTTGTGTTTGTGGACATTAGTAATAAGATGTTATGGTCTCCGCATCTCACTCTGCAGCCCCTGACTGTGGAGACAATCCCGGCTGGAGGAAGAACAACGGCCTCTGCTATTACTACAACGACACAGACATTGTGGACTTCCACACGGCTCTTGCCAGGTGCTATGCTGAGAAAGCACTGCTCGCCTCCATCCTGGATCAGCAGGAGCAGACGTATGTTGTTTCCATGGTAGGGTCACAACCTTCTGTGGTAAACTGTAGAGAGCGATTTTTGGGGCTTGGGTCTCGTTTTTATCCACCAAAGGGTCAGAACGTTTAAACCTTAAAAGCTAGGAAACTCTTTCTTGGGTAGAGTCTCTTTGTTATCAATTTCTGCCTAATGAGATTTTCCAAAATTGTGGATTTTATTAATAATATTATAAAACAAGCTCATGTGAAACCTGTCGCAGGTTGGAACAGGAAAAATCGACGCAGCGTGGATCGGGTTGCGGATGTTTGGAGTCGTAGGAGGAGAGTTTCTGTAAGTCTGTTCTTCCTTTTCCTTCGTGTTCTATGTACAAAACCATAGAGTGTGTTCCAGATGTTTCCAGGTGTTAGAGGTAATTCCTGTGTTTGTGCACTCAGGTGGGTAGACGGGTCTCCGGTCACCTACGTGCACTGGGCTCCAGGAGAACCTAACAACGCTGGTGGAGAGGAACAGTGTGTGCAGATGAAGAGATATCCAGGTACCTTCATCTATGCACTCTTTTAACCTCCTGAGCCATCTACATCAGTGAGAATTTCTATGTTTGTCGTATCTTTTATTTTTATCACGTTAGATTTTTTTGTCGTCATGGTTTAGGCACGTGGAACGATGTGAACTGCGGGCGGGCCATCGCAGGTTACGTGTGTAAGAAATTGCCTGGAGATCATCACACTCCTCCTCCTCCTACCCCTGCATGGGAAGGAAACTGCCCTGATGGTAAACTTCATAAATCGGATATTCATTAGCCAGCTTTGATTGCGTAGTGTTGTCACGATACCAAAATTCTGACTTCGATACGATTATCATGATATCAATACCAAATTGATACTATGGTAAAAAAAAACAGGAAAAGTAATTGAATAATGGAACTTTGTTTTTATTTATTAATAAACACCCAGTGTAAAAAAAACAATTCGGCAATGTGCCAATCTGCCTAAACACTGCCCCCTATAGTCAAACATTTGGAATTACATCAGTCGCTCTTAAAGTACTGGTACAAAAAAAGAGGAATCGTATAATTTTTTAAAGCAGAGTATCGCAATACCTTTCTAGTATATCGTGCAACACTAGGTGTGTAAAAGCTTGAGTGAAACCCAGTTTCCTGGAACCTGACGGGGTCATGGGTGAACGTTTCTGGCTGTGAGATTGTAAAATTGTATTGTTAAGTTAATGTCAAGATCAAATAAAATAGGAGGGTTTTATAACCTGTATGGAGCCATATTCACATCTATATTACTTCTAGCTATAATTTAGACTTCAGATTTTAGAGGATGAGGCAAAGATGGCTGACATTATACACATTGGATCCTCAACTACAAAATATAAGTAGGAGTGAAAATGTTATCTTCAAACAGAAACGATAAAAAAAAATAATAATAAAATAAAACTTCGAAGCTCTTCAAACAATGAACAGGTCTTGAGCCTTTGGCTACTTTTGCAATAGATTAATAAAGTTTGCGCAAAAATGTTTTGCTGTTGTTTTCAGGGTGGCTGCGATTTCATAACAAGTGCTACATGATTAGAGGAAGGCATTCGCACCAAGAGGAAAGAGCCAACTGGACTTATGCGCGAGACTGGTGCAAGAAACAGGGTGGAGACCTCGCTGTCATCGACGACATCAACGAAAACGGCAAGTGTCCCAATCAAGAACCCTCGTTATCATATCTGGAACGTTGTGTATCCGTTGCGTTTTATGTTTAAATAAGGAACAATGTCTCTAAAATCTTACTCCTGATTGGTCAAAGGTAACAGTTATTCTGAATTCTTACTCCTGATTGGTCAAAGGAAACCGTGTTTCTGAATTCTCACTCCTGATTGGTCAAAGGAAACAATGTATGAATTCTCATTCCTGATTGGTCAGAGGTTGTTGATGGGGAAAGTGGTATCTCGTTGGTTAAGGCTCTGGGTTACTGGTTGGGGGTTCAAGCCCCAGTATCATCAAGCTGCCTCTCTTGGGGCCCTTGAGCAAGGCCCTTAACCCTCTGTGCTCCAGGGGTGCTGTATCATCTCTGAACCCAGCTTCCTAACATCGCTGGGAAATGTGAAGGAAAAATTTCACTGTGCTGTAAAGTACATTTGACAAAAGCCCCTTTGAAGTTTAATATTTCGCTGAGGTTTGACGTGTGTCCGTGTCTCTGCTCAGAATTCGTGGCCAGTTACCTGAGAGACGTGAGCCATGCGACGTGGATCGGATTGTCCGATAGGCTTCATGAGGGAAAGTTTGCTTGGAGTGATGGAGTGAGTCCCGTCCTGTTTACCAACTGGGCTGAGAAGGAACCCAACAACAACAACGGAGAGGTGAAGCTTTTCAAAATAAATTTTCCTGGCAAAAAAATGCCACAATGCACCTTTTTAGGCTAAATCTAGAAACTTTAATTAGCATTAGATTCTATTCTATAAACGAAGCCTTTATGTCGGGGGATCAGTAGGAGTTTGGTCTTTAAAGTGAGTATAAATTGCGATTGCATTGTCAGTGTGTTGCAGTCGTGTCACACTGAAATGCAGTCACATCAATCCCTAAACCACTCCCACACACATACGCATCATTTATCATTTTTTCAAGGAAAAATCCTTGTTATAAAAAAAAGCGCATACTCAAAGAAGAGTTTCTTGAAGATTAAAGTTGATCTTTGACCCATGGCTTTTGTTTCAGGAGCATTGCGTGTCTATGAGTCATAACCACCGAGTGACAGGTCGCTGGAACGACGAGAAGTGCGAAGAGAAAAGAAGCTGGGTGTGCTACAAGAAGAAATGTGAATATATTTATTTATATATTTTTTTTATGTAAGTGTCAATTTAATTGGTTTTTCCACTGGAGTAACTCTGTGTCTTGCTCATGTTGTGGTTCCACAGCCAGCAGTCTTCCTCCTCCAGCTCCCACAAGCAGCCCCTGTCACTCAGACTACATCTCCTGGTACAAGAACTGCTATAAGCTGGTATCGGAGCCGAAGCCGTGGGAGGAGGCGCAGGACGCTTGTGTAAAGGAAGGAGGAAACCTGGCTAGTGTAGACATGAGCTACGACCAGGCCTTCATCTCTGCAGTGCTGCAGCAGAACAAGCAGGACACCTGGATCGGCCTGAGACGCAAAGTACACACACTGTTTTACTTATTCAACAATGTTAGAGAAACAGTTTCAGGACATGATGTGCAAATGGTTATCAAAGATAAATAATGTTCATATATAATATATATTTAAATTGTTTTTTTTTAATTCGATCATTTCACACCACAGACAGGGGGCGCATGACCTATGTTAGATGCAACTCATCTATAAAACTTTAAAATAACAGTGATTTATGGAAACTTGTTTTCAGGAGAATGAGGGAACGTACTGGTGGTCTGACGGATGGCCGGTGTTCTACACACACTGGGGTCCAGGCGAGCCGACCAATCACGAAGGAGAGGGCTGTGTGAGCATGCACGGCCGATCCCACTTCATCCAGGGCACGTGGAACGACACGGATTGCAAAGTCGCTAAGCCGTACCTCTGCAAGATCTCACACGGTACTGACCAGGGATCTGCATCTCCATAACTGAGGCCGATGCGATTTCCATCTCGAAGCATAACCAAATGATACCATAAATTAAAGATACATATGAAGTAGCTACTGATGCGATACGATTCCCCCTGATTATGATGCAGTGCGATAGGATTCTGATTTGATTCAATGCACTGTGATTTAACGGAAAAAATATGATGCTCTGCAATTCAGTATGTTGCAGATAAATCACTTTTATTTCTTCAGTTCAGACAGACGGAAAAAATCATCAATTTACTTCAGTACCTTCTGACTTCATACGCGTGACCCCTTTCACACACACGCCTTTGTAGTGCAAAAAAAGAAAGAAAAAAGTTGGAATAAGCCCAGATGTTCTTTTTCTATTGTGTCTGCAGGAAGTTACAGCTCTACCTCTGCCATGTTAATCTGTATTCTATGTGACTCTCAGGACACACGACACTTCGCGACACTTCGTATGCACGAAACAAGAAGAAATCTACCTAGAAAATATTGGTCACAAATGAACTGTGACTTGTTATATAATAAAAGTATAGCGCATCGACTAATAATTATACAGAAATAGTTCTGTTTTTTCCTGACGCAAATATGTTCAAAACGATGTATCGTGAAACAACTGCCAACTTGTATCAGATGCACAGCTTTTAAAATCTGACTGCTACATGCTATGTAACAGAATAGGTAGCTATGTGGTATGTAAAGAATAATAATATCTTGGAAGGTGTAATAGTTTCCACTCTAAAGTTTATTATTTTCAACACGACCTACTAACAATTCCGTGTCTTTCTGTATATCCAGAGCCTCCTCCCCCGACGCCGCCTTCTGGAGACGGAGAGTGTTTGCCCTACTGGCAGGCGTACGGAAGTTACTGCTACATCGTGTATAACGATAAGCAGGGTCGCTCCTGGCCCGAAGCGCGACACTTCTGCCAGCTGATCTCAGATACTGACTTGGCGTCTGTGCACAGCAGAGCGGAGGTGGAGTTTCTCACCAGCATCAACAACACTGGACTTCACCACTTATGGCTCGGCCTCTCCAGGGACATCTCATGTACGCCGTATTTCTGTGTTAAAGCGATAGTTAAGAAGAATATTCTGGTTCAGAGATTGAAAAATGCTAACACAGAAAAGGTAGCGAATGCAGGTTGCATTAGCAGATGTGGGAGGAGTCAATTCATGGTTTAGTCAAGCTTTGAAGTGAGACAATTGATAGTAATGTGGGCGGAGTTATGGGATTCCATTTAAGCTTTAAAGTAAGACAAGTGATGGGAATGTGGGTGGAGTTATGGGGTTCTAGTTAAGCTTTGAAGTGAGACAATTGATAGTCATGTGGGCGGAGTTATGGGGTTCTAGTTAAGCTTTGATGTGAGACAATTTATAGGAATGTGGGTGGGGTTATAGAGAATTTTTCATGTCAGCATTAACAGCGGTGTGTGTGAATGGGTTTTAGATGGTTGGGCCTGGACCGACCTGAGCTCTCTGGGTTTCACCAACTGGGCCCAGGGCGAGCCGAACGGTGGCGGACACGACGGGGCTCGAGAGGACTGTGTGGAGATGTACAAGGACGGGAAATGGAACGACAACAGCTGCTTCGAGAAGAGAGGCTTCATCTGCAAACGACGCCAACGTGAGAATCGCTTTTCAAACCCTTTGCTGGACCTACTTCGTCCAAAAGCTTCTTGGGGAACTCAGAACTCATCAAAGCATCTTTTTCTTTTACAGATTATTCGCATGGAAACACTACCACCGTTTCTCCGATCCTTCGTGAGTTTATATACAAAAAATATAACACAAATGACTTCTGGGTCAGTTGAGAAGCATCATATAGTAGATAATGACCATGTAAATGTGTGTGTGTGTGTGTGTTTTGCAGCTCCTGCAGCATCAGTTGCCGGGGCTGTAATCGGGGCGTTGTTGGCCGTGGTGATCGTTCTGGGCGTTCTGTACTACATCTTCAGGGTGAAAGGAGTGAAGCTGAGCAGTGTCAGTCTCCCGAGCAGAAGCAAAAATAACGTGGAAGTGGTGAGTTCCATAACAAACATCTTATTCAACATCTCCAGTTATCACTGAACTAATCAGCTACCAGGACTCAGCTAAACCCCCCCCTACAAAAACCCCCCAAAAAGTCCTGAAACTGGTCCAGAATCGTTCAGGTGTTCAGTCTTTGAATGGGAGAAATAGTTCACTGTGGTGCGCACGCATTTCTAATTTAAAACTGCACTTTTCCCCGCCATAATCCCCCCTTCCTTTATAAACCTGTGCTTCTTCATGAACATCCCAGTCCACATTTAGTCTCCATTTACTCTTATAATGAGTTCCACTCTTTTGGGAAGATGTTCTACTAGATTTTGTGGAGATTTGTGGAAATTTATTCAGCCACAAGGGTGTTAATAAAGTCAGGTACTGATGTAGGAGCTCTAAAGCAGGAGATCTTCCACTCCATCCCATGTAAAGCTTCTTCATGGAGCTGGATTTGTGCACAGGGTCACCGTCATGCTGGAACAGGGTCGAATCTTAAGAAGGAAATTTCATGCTGCATCCAAAGACGTCTGTTACAATTGTGTGCCTTCAGATTTGGGGAAGAACCACATATGACCTGCTGTAGAGCTTCACCCCATTATCTTGTCCAAAATATACGTGGTTTTATTTAATCCTCAAGTAATCAGACACCTCGTTGTTTTTTCCAGCCAGCGTTCCATAACCCGAACTTCGCCGGAGAATCGGAGACATGAAGTCGTGAATTCTGGTGAAACGAAGTGGCTTTAAAATAAAAAAAAAAAACCACCAGGTTGTACAGAAAGCAGCTACGCTGAAGTTCAAAACGTAATCAATTGCAATGATGTTTTAGTTCTCGTGTTTTTGAATTTTTTTAATTGTTGTTTAGATTTTTATTTTAAATGCTAATAGAAAAATGTTAATTAAATGGTCGTGCATTGTATATATATATATACACACACACACACACACACACACACACGTTTTTATTTCTGCATTTACACAATAAAAAAATTCATAAAAAAACTTGTCTTAATGTGTTTAGTAAATGTTTTTATTTTCCCCCCAAAAAAACTTTATTTCCTGTGAAGAATCAGAGAGAATTCAGAGGTGTGCAGGAAGTGACGACTGTTTTGAGTCTTCGCTTCTCCAACGAAATCGTCTGCATTCGAACAAAACCAAAAAAAAAAATAATACAAAACGAATCTTTTGGACTTTTTAATGCAAGTTAAAGACAAAAAAAATTCTTCATTTCATTGCAGTTCTTTTTACAGCTCTGTACATAACACTATATACAAAATGTCCATCAAGGCAAAAATTACAAAATGGTTCTGAACAATTCAGTGTTTCTTTTTTTTCCCCTCATTCGTTCGATTCTTTCTCGCAATAAGAAGAAGATCGAACCTCACGCACGGAACCCAGAACATAAAGCAAAACTCCTGACTCGGGTTCGGGGGTTTTTTTTGTTGTTGTTTTTCTTTTTCCAGAACCCGAGATCACGATGTTAGTGTGCAGAAAACAAATCCTGTAAGATTTTAATATCAGAGGAAGTAAAGCAGCGTTTCTTTGGAAAAAAATAAAAAATACAGAGAAGAAAAAAAAAAAAATTTGACGTCACATGATCCGATAGGACGAATGTTTCTCAAGTGTTTCTTTCGTTGATAAAATAAATACAATAATATTTTGTTTTCTGATTTCTTTCATGTGCAGCCCTTTACATCTCAGACATCATCCTTATTTATATTAAAAAAAGAAAAACAATTATTTCCAGTTCAGAAATCCTGAAAAAAAAAGAAAAAAAAAAGTTCTGTGTGTTGGTGCTGGTTTGGGAAAAGCTTTTCATGGCACTCAAATGATAAAGTGGACGTCAGGAAAGAAACACACACACACACACACACACACACACACACACACACACACACACACACACACACACACTAAACCAAAGTGTTATTGCTATATATCGTAAAAAAGAAAATTTCAAAATGTAAAAAAAAAAAAAAAAATTGGAAGCAAAAAAAAAAAAAAAAATCTAATTAATCCGGTTTCAGAAAAATCTAAACAAAAGAACCAGTAATAAATAACAATAATTAGATTTATACTATGGACAGAAAATATATTACCTTCTTCAAATTTTCTGGAATGCAACCATGGAAACGATTCAAAATCTTGACTTTGATCATAAAATCGTGGCCTGAATCACTTTGTTCACCAGAGCGCAGGCTGAGATCCAAATCGCTTCAACGTTTAATAAATAGCGCAACAAAAAAAAAGTACAAAACCAAAAGACTTTTTTTTCCTAATGATATCCACGTCCTTTGTTACGCGTGTCGTGACCTCGACCAAAAACGTGACCTCCTTCGACAAGCGATTAGAGGGGAAGAAAATCTACGGGACACAGATTCGAAACGCACTGAGATTTTTTGTTAGGGGGAAAAAACAATAATGAGAAAGAAAAAAGAAAAAATGTAGTGAACTTGCTATTCCCCCTCCCCCAGATGTGCGCTAAAGCAACAGTAAAAACATCTGCATCAGTGCTACATAACCGTTAAGAATTTCATGGAAGAAAACGTGAGCAGAAAACCAACGTGTTTTTCACGTCCCTGCATCATCCTGTCCCTTTCCGGTGAATCGTCTCGTGTTGCCAAAGCAACAGGTCAAAAAACAAAAACAAAACAAAATAACCTACATGCTACATCGATATCGTAAGTATTGGCACCTTTTTGCGATCGGATTTTGACGTTCAGACTTTTTCCTGTTTCTTTCCTGAAAAGTGGACCCACATCCCGTGACGGATACGAATCGAAAAAAACAAACAAACAGTGATCGTCACGTAACACGCAGACGTCACAGATGATGTCATCGTTTCTCTTCAGATCCGTTCGGATTTTATTACAGCAGTTTCTCTATAAGGCACGAGTGTTTTGTAGTAGAGGTGCGATATGACGTTTCAATACAACTACTGTGTGTGTGTGTGTGTGTGTGTGTGTGTGTCTATCGTTCCTTTCCCTTCTGTTGTCCTCTTGAGGTAGAATCACAATTTTGTTATTCATTTCGAATGGGGAGAAAAAGCGTGAAAGACGAAACAGACGACGGCTTTATATTTCATGTTTCGATCAAATTCGTTTTTCAGCAGGGATCTGAAGAAAAAAAAAAAAGAAGAAAAATAAAGAAAAATAAAAAAAAGAGTGCATCGAGAGATAAACTCGTCTTTTAGAGCTCTATGATGGGAAAGTTCAGCTGGAAGCCTGAACATCAGGGTTAAAAAAAAAACCAATATATTACTAACGATAAGCAATAATAATAATAATAATAATAATAAGATGGAGGAAATAAATAATGGTGAGATCACAGTTCATCTGTTTTTTTTTTCCACAGGAGAAATGAAATCAGCGAGTCACATGATCAAGTTAAACATGTAGTGTGGACTTCCTGTTTGTTCGCTCGGGTTCGTCAGGCGTCGGGGGTTAAAAAAAAAATGATGACGTCAATGAAACTCTGTCCTTCGCCTCCTTCTTTCTCCCTGCACCTTCTGTCTGGTTCTCTCGGTGTAATTCCAGTGATTTTCAGCTTCTCCACGGAGGAACAAAGTGCAAACAGACTTCCTTCCTTCCCCAAGCAGATCGTAAAATAATTAAAAGACGCCTGTCTGCGTGCTCTCTCTCTCTCTCTCTCTCTCTCTCTCTCTCTCTCTCTCTCACACACACACACACACACACACACTCGTGCAGAAGCTCACGAGCCTTGGCGAGCGTTCGAGGTGTCCAGACGGAGCCAGTGCAGGCCTTGGCGTGTGAAACGCACCAGAGACGTCATGCTGGACATCAGACTCAGGTGTCCGAGAGCCTTGTCCAGGTCACATAACAGACCTGCGTAAAACACACACACACACACACACAGACACAGACACACACACACACTTAGAACTCTGAAGTAATACAACAGCACCCCCTAGTGGCAATGAATACAAATAAATTCATTTTTTCTTTTCCATCACTCACCCTTTCATTCCTTTCTTTCCATCTTCCCTCTTTTCTTCATTCCAGCCTTCCCACCTCCATTCATTCCTTCATTCCTTCCTTCCTACCTTCATTCCTTCCCTCCATCCTTCATTCCCGCAGATCTTACTTCGATCATTCATTACTTCGAATATTCCTTCCTTCCTTCCATCCTTCGTTCCTGCAGTCATCCTTTATTCCTTCAATCATTATTTTTCCTTCAATTATTAATTCCTTCTATCATTCCTTCCATTCCTACTTTCATACTTCATGGTTTTTTTTCACTATTGTTCGTCTTCCCTTATTTCTTTTCCCTCTCTGTTCTTTTTTTCCTCCTCCTACATTCAGTCCCATGTCCTTTTTTCTCCCTTTATTCTTTTATTCCTTCTTTAATTTTTCCACCTCCTTTCTTCCCATCCTTTCTTTCCTCTGTTCAATCCATCTTTCCTTCTTTCCCTCCTTCCTTCCCTTCCATCATCTATCTTTCCCTCCTTTTTTTTTTACTCCTGTACTTCCTTCCATCCTTCTTCCCAGCCACATCCTTCTTTTATCTGTAAGACTTATTTTATGTGTAAGAACGAGGTAAACGCTGGTCATGTGACCCGATCACGTGACGTGGATCCTGAACGTACCGGTGCGTGTGCGTGCCAGCTCTTCGGCCTGTTCCCACGTCTCGTGAGCGCTGAGGAAGAGAGCGGTGATGTTGATGTACGACGACGCCATCTGCTGGATAGGCTGAGGAATGGGCACAGTGTTACTGCTGCTGCTGGGGTTCGAGACGACCGAACTCGCTGGAGACGGCATCGGGGACATCGGGGACGAGTTTCTGGAAGACCGATAGGGAGGACATTTACACTTCTCTTCTTCTGTGGTGCAAGTCGTTCATCAGAGTGTTAAAACGCTTAATATCGCAGACAGGAAGCAGGAAGGCGGGACTTACTTTGAGATGCAGGGGGAAGGAGCCTGAACCGACTTCGAGCTCTGGAGACAAAAAGTAAAAAAAAAAACATACACAAAGATAATGAAATACCACAAAACATAAAATTAGATTTTTTATAAGCAGACTGAGGAACAGCAGATGTTCTTCAAAGATCTACCTTGAAGTAATCGGTGAGCGTGCGAGAATACTTCATTGCAGAGTCCCGTTTACAGCGAAACATCGCCATCTGCAGGAGGGCCTGACATCGCAAACTGAGAAAATCAAACATTTAGACGTGCACTCAGAACAAGATACACAATAATACATAGTATACACACACACGCACACACACGCGCACACACACGCACACACACACGCACACACACGCACACACACACACGCACACGCACACACGCACGCGCACACACGCACGCGCACACACGCACGCACGCACACGCACACACGCACGCACGCGCACGCACGCACACGCACGCACACGCACGCACACACACGCACACGCACGCACACACACGCACACACACGCACACAAACGAGTCAGGAAAATAAAGAGCTCTTAAAACGTATAAAGAGACGCACCACAGGACTAAAAAGTCTCGCTCTGAGACAGGAGCCGAGGGGTCCAAGTAGTTCTTCAGCTTCAGGATGAACCTGACAGAAAAAGAAAAAAAAGAAGAAGAAGAAGAAGAAGAAGAAGACGGCACGTTAATGTCTGTGCTTTGAAACTCAAAACTAGTAAAACGGCTCCCTCTAGTGGCTAAACTATTAAATCACATCAATAAATTCTCTCACCGTTTTACTTTTTCCCCTTTTATTATTTACCCATTCCTTTTTTCTTTAATCCCTTCCTGCTTTTCTTCCTTCCTTCTTTCTGTTCTCCCCCTTCTAAACTGAGTCCTATTTACTTGTTTTCTTTGTTCTTTGTTTTCTTAAATTCAACCCTCGATTTTCCATTGTTTTTTTCTTCCTTCCCATTTCCTCCTGCTCCTTCTTTTCCTTCCATGGTTTTTTTTTTTTATACTTTTCCTTCTTCCCATCCTTCCCTCCCTTCTTACTACTTTTTTCCTTTATAAAACCTAATGGAAGGAGTCTCCAGTGTCAGAAACAAAGCTGGAACTTTAAAGCTGCGGATTTTCGTTAAGTCGAAAAACAAATTTCCGACACGCACGTGGACGTACACACGTGTACACACACACACACACACACACACACACGAACACGCACGGCTCATACCTGATGAGATCGACGGTGTCTGAGAACATGGTGTACGCCGACTTGGGTGTCTGGGGATCCGTCTCCATGGCGATGCCACTCTCTACAAATGACATGGCAGCATCCAGGTAACTCAAGGCCTTGCTCATTTTATCCACCTAGAGGGGGTAAAGAACACACACACACACACACACACACCACACACACACACACACACACACACACACACTATGATTCAGCATCCTCCTAAATATCCCAATTCATACCTACTTTCCTATAAATCCTGATTCAGAAACAACAGAAACAGGACACTGGGAGAGAAGCAGGTGATGTAGGGATGGAGTGATAAAGTGATCAGATGGAGGGATGGAATAATAAAGTGATGACAGAGTAATGAACTGATGAAGGGATAAAGTGATGGAGTGAAGACAGTGATTGAATGGTATATTAATAAGATGGTGTGATGAAGTGATGAAGTGAATAATGTGATGAAGGGATGAAGTTTAAATGGTGAACGAGTGAACGTCAGGGAGGAGCGTTACCATGGCGTCGGCTTTGTGCTTCAGCTTTTTAGCTTCCTTCATATGATGGTCCACAGAACACGACCTGAAAGACAGAGAGGAACGTCCTGGATTTAACCAAAGCAAAACATTTAGGATCCGAAATCACAAACGTCTGCTGCTCGGAATTCGATCAGCTCTGGATTGATTCGTACTTTTCATCGAATTTGAGCAGAGGTCTGAGTGACGCCGAGGCTCCACAGGACGTGGGAGGGTTCGGGGTCGGGGCCGAGGAGATGCTCTTCTGTGTTTTCTGTTTCAGAGAGAAAAAAAAAAATCTCATAAAAATACATAAATAACTACAAAGAAAAAAATGTATCGACAAATGAATCAAACCATTTGCACATTTAGAGCTCCATTAAAATGCATGAAAGTCTTTTGTGTGTGTGTATATATATACACACACACATACATACACACACACCGGCCACTTTATTAGGTACACCTGTCCAACTGCTCGTTAACGCAAATTTCTAATCAGCCACATGGCAGCAACTCAATGCATTTAGGCATGTAGACATGATCAACATGATCTGCTGCAGTTCAAACTGAGCGTCAGAATGGGAAAGAAAGGTGATTTAAGTGACTTTGAACGTGACATGGTTGTTGGTGCCAGACGGGCTGGTCTGTGTATTGCAGAAACTGCTGATCTACTGGGATTTTCACACACAACCATCTCTAGGGTTTACAGAGAATGGTCCGAAAAAGAGAAAATATCCAGTGAGCGGCGGTTCTGCGGGCACAAATGCCTTGTTGATGCCAGAGGTCAGAGGAGAATGGCCAGACTGGTTCGAGCTGATAGAAAGGCAACAATAACTCAAATAACCACTCGTTACAACCGAGGTATGCAGAAGAGCATCTCTGAGCGCACAACACGTGGAACCTTGAGGCGGATGGGCTATAGCAGCAGAAGACCACACCGGGTACCACTTCTGACAGCTAAGAACAGGAAACTGAAGCTACAATTTGCACAGGCTCACCAAAATTGGACAATAGAAGATTGGAAAAACGTTGCCTGGTCTGATGAGTCTCAATTTCTGCTGCAAATTAGGACGGTAGGGTCAGAATTTGGCGTCAACAACATGAAAGCATGGATCCATCCTGCCTTGGATCATCGGTTCAGGCTGGTGGTGTAATGGTGTGGGGGATATTTTCTTGGCACACTTTGGGCCCATTAGTACCAATTGAGCATCGTGTCAACGCCACAGCTTACCTGAGTATTGTTGCTGACCATTTCCATCCCTTTATGACCACAGTGTACCCATCTTCTGATGGCTACCTCCAGCAGGATAACGTGCCATGTCATAAAGCGCGAATCATCTCAGACTGGTTTCTTGAACATGACACTGTACTCAAATGGCCTCCACAGTCACCAGATCTCAATCCAATAGAGCAGCTTTGGGATGTGGTGGAACGGGAGATTCACATCATGGATGTGTAGCCGACAAATCTGCAGCAACTGTGTGATGCTATTATGTCAGTATGGACCAAAATCTCTGAGGAATGTTTCCAGTACCTTGTTGAATCTATGCCATGAAGGATTAAGGCAGTTCTGAAGGCTAAAGGGGGTCCAACCCGGTACTAGTAAGGTGTACCTAATAAAGTGGCCGGTGAGTGTATATATAAAATCTAAATAACACTATTTTCATCAATTTCTAGATTTGATTTTGTCATGTTTTATATATTCTTAACTCATTCTTTATTTTTTTTATTTGTGTTTATTTCGCTTTTGTAAGAGAATGCATAGGCAAAAAAAACAATACATAAATGTAAAAAATTTTTTAATAACACCAAATTCTTTAAAAAAAAAAAAAAAAAAAAAAAAAAAAAAAAACCACCATAGCACATTTTTTAAACCATAAATATTTTTTTACATTAATTAAATTTAATTTGTATTTATTATATATGTTATTTAAATTTTTTCTTTATTTACCTTTATAATGTCTAGATTTTGCTGTAATTGGAGGGAATCCCATAAGTAGAAAAATAATAATTACAGCAAAAAAAAAAATGTCTACGTTTGAATTATTTATAATTATATTTAATTAATTTACTTTTGTTCTTTACTCTGATGTGAAATTCACACAAGACCTATAAGGTTGAACTTATAAGATTAAAAATTGTATCTTATTTTCTTTCTCTTTTTTTTTTTTTTTTTTTAAACTGTCTTAAAAGCAGCCCCCGATCTGGAAAGCGTCTGGTCTCCGTCTGGTTTGGTACCTTCTCAGTCTTGCCGTGTTCGTCTCTACTCGAGCTCTTCTTCTTGTGCTTGCTGGCTGATCTGCTCTTCTCCTCCATCTCTCCAGAGTGGCGTTTGTGTCCCGGGGGCTGAGGAGCTGCAGCAGGAAGCGGAGCCGAAGCTGAAGCAGGAGCAGAAGCAGGAGCAAACGCAGGAGCAAACGCAGGAACAGGAGTGTGGAGCTTCTTGCTGCTCTTTCTGTCCGTCTCGCTATGGCGGCTCTTTGATGCTCTGTGAGGAAGGAGGATGAGAAGATGGTCAGGACACAGCACGAGGAGTTTCCTTACAGATGGAAGATCAGGGACTTTCCATTCAGTTACATATGGAGATATGAGAAGGTTTGAGCTGTAACTGTCTCACTTACACGCACACGCAGGATATTCATAAAAAAAAAATACAAATAAAAAATAAAACCTCACAGCCTTTCAGTAAAATAATTAGAAATAAAAATACACAATCTATCCAGTTATTTATCCATCCATCCAACTATCTGTTTATATATCAGTCTGTCTGTCTGTCTGTCCATTCATCCATCTAACCAATAAAATGTCTGCTTGGTTTTAAATAATATATAAAATAATATTCTTTAATATTTTATTAAAAAAAATTTTATTATATTGAATAAATTAAGCAACCAATTAAATTAGCAAATTTTAATTCAATTAATTAAATAAAATTAAATAAATGGAAAAATGTAATTAAATAGTTAACATTTGTCAGACCACTTTTGAGTAACGCAGACGTGTGTGTGTGTGTGTGTGTGTGTGTGTGTGTTGTTTAATATTAAATTTTCTACCGATATGATCTGCGTAACTGTTCTACTCATTTCAGCAGCCTTTAACTAATGTTTTCATTCCTTTCATCCTTCATTCATTCGCTCCCTCGACATGCAGAATTGTCAGAATTTTTCTCTTTTTAAGAGAAATTCATGAAGCTGGATATAAAACGCAAAAAAATCCATAGCGCTAACGTTAGCTGTTAGCCACTTCCTGGTTAGCGGCTAATGCTAGTGCTCTGCATTCTTTAGTGTTTTCATGTGCGCGCACTACAAATGGTATTTCCGGTAGGGAGCGAGTCGCCACAGTGACACTGCGCTAACTCTCGTTTCTTTTTTATACCCTGCCGTTGTTGTGTATGTTTTCAAGTTTAATAATAATAATAATAATCAATCATAAAAACGCACTCAAACTTGCGGTCCGCCACTTAATATGTTCCTGAGGGAAATCAGATTTGAACCATGTTTGGCACGCAAAACGTGTGAAAAAGTACATCGAATACGTGGACGTTACACCCCTAGTGTCCTCACGAGGTCCAGGAGAATAAATCACCTCGCTGACGTCAGTGGCGTTAAGCTGATCACTGGGCATCAGCAGGGTTTATTAATAGCCACATTAGCACCTACGTTGTCATGTACTCTGTGTGTGTGTGTGTGTGTGTGTGTGTGTGTCTCACTCTATTTTGCCGGAGTTGTGCTGAGATGAAGACGATGTTTTTCCCTCTTTATCCTTCTGCAGTTTTGGCTTCTTTTTTGGTACGGAGAGCTCACTGTGACCAGCCTGAGTAAAAATCACACACACACACACACACACACACACACACACACACACACACACACACACACACACACACACACACACACACACACACACACACACACACACACACACACACACACACACACACACACAAATCTGTCATCTTCAAATCCAGGTCACCATAACAACTTGCAGGGCTGAGCGATGCGACCATAATATCACGAAACATCTACTCGATATATCGATATATTGCTAACAAACTAACAAAGCTTCACACTATAACGCTCAAAAGTATGTGCACCCCCGACCTTCACACCTGTACACCCGAAGCACACAACCCTATAGAACATCTCTGTACGCTGCAGCTTCACAATTTCCCAAAGTTCTGAGAGACCCAAACTCTGTTCCAGCATGACGATGCTCAACCCGACCTCCTCAACCCCACTCCAAAGCCACGCCACGTCCTCAAAGACTGGTGGAAGTTCTTCCCCAACTTTTGAGCATACATTATGACCCTAATCAAGCTCATATTTCTACAGTTTTTTATTCAGATGAGACATAAAACAACGACCCCAAATAAACACGTGCCGATAAATAAAGTTAGGAATGTCCATGAGTCAATAAGAGACTGTGTGTGTGTGTGTGTGTGTGTGTGTGCGCGCGCGTGTGCGCATATTACAGGCAGATGTTGTCATCTGCTTTACACGAACTTACACAATATCTTTCCACACACACACACACACACACACACACACACACACACACACACACACACACACACACACACACACACACAGTTCCAACTAACTCTTTAGTCTTTCCTCACAAGAAGGTAGGTGAAATGACGCACTTGGGAAAAACTTCACACATCTCTAATCGTAAGCATGTGTGACCCCCTGCCACAACCCCCAACCCACCCTCACGTGTATACACACACACACACACACACACACACACACACACACACACACTTTTTAGCACAGCATTTATTCACCCATCCATTAAATGACCTATTCATCCATCCATCTATTTATCCATCCTGCAAGGTTTCTATCTAGGGCTTTGGTTATCCATCAATCCATCCATCCAATCATCCATCCATCCATCCATCCATCATTCAATCTGTCTATCTATCTACCCATAAAGCTTTTCATCCACCCCCACAAAACAAAAATTAGAAAACAAGCAAAAAAAAAAAAAAAAGGTTTGATTATGGATCATGAATAAAAGAGGATTCTGACTACAATTCTTTCTTTCTTTCTTTCTTTCTTTCTTTCTTTCTTTCTTTCTTTCTTTCTTTTTTCTTTCTTTCTTTCATTACTGGACCCCGTTTTCACACTACACTTCCCAGATCCTTCTCTTCAACACTACAGGATTCAGGCTGGTTATATTCTTTTATCACAGGAAATCTTTTGGCGTCTGTTCGACTCTGCAGCAGAGGAACATTTTAACTTCACAAATCTCTTTTAGGCACCGATTCCAATCTACAGTTAAACCATCTGTTAGCATAACCGACTAAACACAACGCATCCAGCGATCTGAGTTTACAACCGCGAACATCCCCAAAATAATCATCCGTAAAGAAAAACTCACAGGTCTCTTCTTGCCCGCTTTACCAGGTTCTTTCTCCTGGCTTGGTTTCTTTACAGGGTTCTCCTCAAGAATGCTGGTCCCCATCTTTGTAGCTTTGGGAATTTGGGGAACTCTGGACAAATGCGTGAGCTGAATCTTCACCACCAGAGTGAGAGGAACGTCCACAGTCGATCTGGAAGCCGTGGATTTGGACTTCCTGCCCGCAGACGTCGTCAGTGAGTGAGGACGACTCTTTTTGGAGCTCTTGGAGGGCGTGTTATTTACAACCGCGTTGTTTTTACGAGGCGGGGACGATGACTCCGCCTCCTTTTTGTCCTCCACGACGACAGGGGCGATCTTGTGGGCCGCTTCTTTTGCGTCCTTTTTGTCTGAAGACGACCGCTTGGCTGATTTCCGGTTCACGGATTTCTTCTCCTGGATAGTTTTTGTCTTGACCTTCGGCCTTTCCGTGAACGTGGCGTCTTTGTTGCGTGGCGTCACCTCGACGCTTTCAACGTGCAGGCTGCTCGGGGCTTTGGCGCTCTTGCTCAGGTGGTTCTCACCCACAGTTTTTCGGGTTCCTGCCTCTGGGTTGGTGCTGGAAGCAGGTTTGTGGTTGTCGTGTTGCGTCACAGGGGCGGGTTTGGCCTCGAAATTGGCGTCGCCGAACTCGGGCTGAGAGACAGGAGTACGTGAGGTGTAGTGTTTCCTAGTTTTGGGTTTGGAATCCTCCTCGGCGTGAGGATACGATTGAGATTTGGTGCCCGTCGTGGGTTTGGGGTTGGGTTTCGTTGAAACATTAACGTGGTTCTGAGGGTTCAGGCTCTGCTGGCTCTCCTTGATCCAACTGATCAACTGCCAGTTGATGTCTTTCAGCCCCTCGGCCTGGGATGGACACACACACACACACACACACACACACACACACACACACACACACACACACACACACACAGATATAACACACACATGTACATGAACAGAAAACATATGAACACATGAAACATACTGGACAATTTAATGTATAAAACATAAAACAAATAAATAAAAATCACACTCATTTCTCAATTTCTTTTTTCCCTCATCAGATTCTCATCACTTCCTATTCAGCGTTCTTTTGACACTGCCAAAATTTCATCCGAGGAAAAAAACGATCGAAACTGATAATAATCGTCTGACGGTAAACAAACCAGCATCAAAAACTCCAGATCTTTAACCTAGAATTATTGGAATTTTATAAATTTGTCTCAATCGTGGCTGAAATCGCACACTGGCTTTAGATCCATGTTTTGTAGCGTTTAGTTTTAAAGCTGTAACTATATGCTTTCTGCTGGTCTTCAGGACAAATGCTCAGACTGTTTTCTCGACCTGAGCAATCAAAATGAATAAATATAGGTCATAAGTTGACCCTGAGCATCTTCGACCAATTTCCAACGTGTTCGTTGTTGCCAAAATAAAACCCACAGACTACTTTTTTCCCCCCAGAGCTTTTTTCTTGCCATATAAATGGAAGAATGCAGTATTTTTCACTTTCTGCTGACCTCCAGTGACCTGGACAGTCTGTTCTCAGTGGCAGGATAGGATGTGGGCAGGTTGGTGTGCAACCACCAAAACCAGGCAGCTACTTCCTATTGTAGGCGGCTTCAACAATCCCAAATATGTTTTTCTTTGGATACGGGGTTGACGAGAATTCATGAAGATAATCAGAGCTTCACAGCGCTTCTTGTCCTGGAGGCTGAAATTCTAAAAGCTTTACGTTTTTCACTCCCTGGACATCATCTTTAATTTAAAACGCTGATCGATTCCTGCTTTCACCTGAACTTCTTCAAGATCCCGCAGCCATGACTCATAACTGACACTACAGAACGACTGCCAGCAGCGATACAATACTTAATACAAATATTCATACATATTAATGGATATTAATAAACTGTCACATTACTTAACGAAACTCTAATTTCAGTTACGGATAAAAGGTATAAAAGAGGGGGTGCTTAAAAGTTTGCGAACCCTTCAGAATTTCTGCATAAATATAAACCAGCATTAAAAGAATCAATGTTAAAACGTGTCAAATGTAAACACTAAGTTTTAATA
Organism: Silurus lanzhouensis; assembly: GCA_039877035.1. NCBI lineage: Eukaryota > Metazoa > Chordata > Actinopteri > Siluriformes > Siluridae > Silurus > Silurus lanzhouensis. Next base: position 6,831,637 of record JBCEWE010000456.1, on the reverse strand, counting down.
TAAAATGATACTGAAGGCAGACACACTTTTGCCAGGTCATATGTAATGACTAGAACAAGCATTTCTTCAATAATAAACTAACGTAATTTCCGGACTATTAAGCGCACCCAAATATAAGTCGCACGCACTGAATTTTACAAAGATTTATATTTTGAACATAAATAAGCCGCACCTGTCTATAAGCCGCACCTGTCTATAAGCCGCACCTGTCTGTAAGCCTACACTGAAACTACTGGACTTTACACAGGCTTTAATGAAAGACAGTGTCTGTTATACGGCTTGTATCTAAACAGTAGCCTACCAAGAAAGTCATTGTTCACTGTCTTCCTCCTTCCTTTCACAAATATTTCTCTCGGGAGTTTATCTTTTGGCATCGTCGTGCGTTTAAAAATCACCATCAGTGAAGATTTTCTCCCGATGCCGTGCAGCTCAGAACACAGGTAAAGTGCGTTTTTTCATGCCAAGTTGTTTTCAGCGTGATGAATGATTCTCATTTCCTGTAGACAGTCCGAGTGAGCGGCAGGTCAAACGTCAGAGGAACATCATCCATATTTATGATGTGGTGCGGCCCGATTCAGTGGGAGCGCATCTGATTTAATATAAAGAGTCTCATTGGTTCACCTGAACCCGTTCGGCAATTTCATTGGTTATTGGTTATGGGGCTCAGTTTTTGTGTTATGGGGCTCAGTTTTTTGGCTTGAAGTTTGTGAAATCGGGAAAAACCCCGGAAAAATCCATGAATTAGCCGCTTCGTTGTTTAAGCCGTGGGGTTCAAAGCGTGGGAAAAAAGTAGCGGGAAATATAGTCCGGAAAATACGGTACTAAGTAAAATATTTTGGTCTCAGTTATTTAATTACGTTCTCTTGGTCTACATTGAGGTCGTATTTAGGCAGAAATATAGAAAAGTCTCATGGAACAAAAAGTTAAGTGGTTCTATAATGCAACGTGTATTATTAAATGACAAAACCAGATGACTTTATTGATCCCTTAAGGAAATTGTTTGGTTGTAGTTGCTCACAGTAAAAGAATATATATAGTTTTTATTTATTTTTTAAGAATATAAAGACTTTTTTTATTTCGGCTCTTGTATCACGACTTGACATGTCTCGTATCACCATCACTACCCCACACGACGTGCTCTGCAGCAGTATTCAATTCCTACATCCGAGTGGGTCTGACCCTGATTCTACCAAACAAACAGAGGAACAATAAACCGGATTCAGAGATCTGCTGCGCGCGACAGAAGGTCTATCTGATTTTCTCTCGGGTTTCCCCTTTGGCTGTTTCTCACTGCGTTTTTTGCTATTTGAGTTAAAACTTGTTCACGTTACAGTGAGTTTCATAATCAAACATGTTCAGACCTGATAAAAAAAAACAAACAAAACAAAACGCCAATGTGCAACAGTCTGAATGTGCATAGATTTAAGTGCTGAATTTTTGTAGATGTGAACACTGTAAACGTGCGAGTGTGTGTGCATATCGGCGCACCTTCGCTGGTGGTGTGTTGCTCCTGGGAGCAGGTGCCGTCTCGTCTGCGCTGCTGTCATTGCTCTCGCTGTCGGATTCAGACTCTGAGCTGCTTTCCGAGTCGCCGGAGCTCCCAGACTCCGCCCCACCGGGGGGCGCCAATACGCCGGTGCCGTCATTGTCGCACACGCTGCGATATCAGACATTCGGATGGAACTGGTCTTTTTAATGCTCATGGTACTGAAGGTGTACTACTACAACATGAAACGTTAGAAGGTCACAGATACTCACAGTGGACGCTGGTGTGCAGGCGATGGTGGAGCTTTTGGTGGTGACTCACTGTGCTCTGAGGGAGAGAGAAGTAAATACATGTGGAACTGAATCTGGAACTATATTCTCATCAACTTCCACAAACCAACTGTAAGCCACGCCTCCCGCCAAACAAAATAAGCCACGCCTCCCACCAAACCAACTGTAAGCCATTCCTCCAGCAACAAACTGCAAGACACGCCCCCAGCACCAAACTACGTGTCTCACACACTCAAACATATAAATACATGCCCACATTCATAAAACTACACGTGTGTATACACACACACACACACACACACACACACACACACACTTCTCACTCACTTTGAGGCTGCTGGTATTCACGATGAACACTGGAGTCCTGCAGAAACAAGATAAGTTTTACACCTTTACAACACACCCTACATAACAGACAAACATTCATTATAACACTCAACACAAACATTCATATATATGTGTGTGTGTGTGTGTGTGTGTGTGTG
>JBCEWE010000456.1:6661876-6826876 GCA_039877035.1 Silurus lanzhouensis | reverse complement strand
CACACACACACACACACACACACACACACACACACACACACACACAAATAAATAACCACAATCTTCACCAAAACAAAAACCTTTTGCTTATTTTAGTTTGTAAATTTAAGCTGCGATTTTGTCAAAAATGAAACAATTTACATCTTTTTTTAAAATACAACTAATCCAACCTCACAAACACGAAACAACCCCCTCACATTCAATCTGCATGACAAAAAAAAATAAAAAAACAACGTCTGTGAGGACCCTTGACACTCAAACTATCTTTGTGAGGACATTTTGGATATAAAGAAGTACATAAATGTAAACACACACACACACACACACACACACACACACACACACACACACAGGTGGTCAAAAAGAGTGTGTTGCATAAAGAAAGTGTCAGGGAAGGTCACATACCTTACCACTGACTCACACACACACACACACACACACACACACACACACACACACACACACACACACACACACACACACACACACACACACACACACACACACATTGTAAGGACAGTGTGACTGTGGGGACATTTGACAATCATATTTTGAGGACTTTTTAAGTCCTCACAAAAATTTTTATGAATATTGTATTGTAAGTTAAAAGTCAAAAACTAATGAAAGCAAAAAGAAGCGTCACCTCCATTTTTTTCAATTAACATCAAAATAAAAATATAAATATCAAAATTAAATAAATAAATAATAAGCACATTAATGCTGTACATGTGCTGTAACCCTCATTGGTTTCTGGATTTGTTTTGGGCTCCCTGCACTGTACCAAAAGTTTCATTCCATTTCAGCTGAGTGTTTATTTTCTACCGTTATCATCTCATCACCTGCGTCTCTATCAGTACACCGAGTTCCTAAACCCTCTAGACGTGTTGCTATAAACGATGCAGTTTCCTTTAATGCCTCGAACTCAAGCGAGCACACGGCAGCAGGAGGTCACCAGGCGCTTCCTGTGCAAGTGACCTACTTTCCAGTGCGTGACTGCAGTTTCTTCTTTTTTATTTTTTTAACCTTAACAACAAAATACAAATCCTGCGCCAAAATACGGAGGCTCCATCTGTTCGATTACTTCCAGGTCATTTCCATATTTATTAGATATTTAAACAAATCTCTATATCGATCTTTAATTCACAAATCACAAAAGCTTTGATCGTTTTTTTATAACAGCGAACGCCGAGGTTCGAACGAGACATTTTTAACGTTAACGAGAACTGACTGATATAGCGATGCTTTCTGAAGAGAATAAATAAACTTAATTAAATATAGAGGTTTTATTTTTCAAAAATATGAAAGGAGTCTCCAGCGTCAAAGAAGCTTTTTTTGTACACGTAAAACCGGTGTGCTTTTATTTATCTCACAAACGTCAAGAGAATAAAAATTAAGATTAGGGAATGAGCGTTTATAGCTACTAGATGTTTAAATGTTAAATGTAATGATGTGTCGTTTATTAATACATCAATCTGCCCACTCTTCTGGGCAGATGTTCCACTAGATTTTGTGGAGATTCATTCAGTCACTTAGTTGAGGATAAATTCAAGATTCAACCAAAAGATTCAAAAAGAAGAAACAGAAGCATCAGCCACAAGAGACTGATACGAGTGTTGACTTGTCGTTTTTTATGATGCAAACCTCGGATAAGGGAGGGTTTATCTATCCATCTGTCACTGCTGGGAACGAGGGAACACTACAAGATGACTTTATCTCACCTCAGCTCACCTGAGCCTCTGGGAATATTATAAAAATATTCATTGATAAAAATTTCTCTCAAAGCCTCAATACGAGGTAGAATTGGTGGAGCTTGTAAGAGGTCAACTGTTCCAACATAGACACGGAGAATTCCTACAGACAGCTGTGGCTGAAATCACGGCTTTGATTTAAAAAAAAAACAAAAAAAAACAACATGAAACAAATCTGAGAGTTTAACACTAGTCAGAATTGGTTTTCCTTTTTAATAGTAAAAAGTTATAGTTGACTATAAAACCACATCTTTAAAGTTAAAATGAGGGAATTATTTGCCGTTGGGCAAAAATTTGAAAAAAATTTTACAAGGAAGTTTTTACGATGTCCTATCAGGAACGAGAATGTTCAGATGTTCAGTAAGGACCACCCCTTTCTGTAACAATGGTTTCTTTTTTTTTTGGTGCAAATGTTTGATGTGGAAAAAAGCTCTGAATGGAAACATCTTGCTGCTTTGCAACAGGGTTATTTTTCTTGAACACAGAGTAGAGTAGACTGAGCTTTTGGAACACACACAATCCTGATCCCGGAACACACACAATTCTGCTTCTGGAAAAACACACACACACACACACACACACACACACACACACACACACACACACACACACACACACACACACACACACACACACACACACACACACACACACACACACACACTCCTGCTCCTGGAACACAAAAAACTTCAGAAACCCACACCAACACATTCCAGCTTCTGAAACACACACACACTCCAGCTCCTGAAACACACACTCCAGCGCCGATGACTCAGCCTCCAGCATGTTGTGACCTATCTTCATGAGCAGGTTCTCATTATTTTCTCTCTGGACACGAGCCAGGCTTTATACAGACACACCCTGCCTGTGTGCACCAACACCGCCAGCTATTGCTCAATTATACCATTCTACACTTCTTAAACAAACAAACACACACACACACACACACACACACACACACACACACACACACACACACACACACACACACACACACACACACACACACACACCCCTACTTGCTTATTTGCTTATACTTAAAGTTATATTTAACCTTTTTTGTAAGCGATCGTTACATTTCTCTGGAAGCGAAAGCTTTGGCTGAGATGTGCTCACTGCAAACTTCAACACAAGAGACGCAGTTTCTTCACAAAACACAAATCAAAAACATAAAACATAAATCCTAAACCTACGTGAGATCTCGAACCTCCACCACGCCTGCGGCAGAACGCTGTCGATTTCGGGCGAAATGGCAGTAGGGAAATTATCTACAAGGAAACTACGAAAGGAAAGTTGCAATGAATTCGATGCAACACGACGTCGGAAAAATGTTTCATTCCTCTTACATACAAATCAGTCGCCAACGATTGCAATGTTTTTATTGTTTAATATAACTAACCATTTATTTTTATCCTTTTATAGGAACATTTAATGACTTGAAAAATCCATTATTTCTGCTCTTACTTTTTAAACTTTCTGTTAGAGAGACAACGTAAAGGGCCTGAAGATGCAGAAACAACATAGAAATCAAAAGGTGCGTTATGCACACAAATAAGCCGAGTTTTGTAGAAACATCAAGGTGAGTGACAAACTACGAGGCTTGTATGCAGAAACGACATGGTACAAACAAGGTTTGTAACGTAGAAACGACATGGTGCGTTATGCAGAAACAATGAGGCACATTACCTAGAAACTACAAGGCACGTTGCCTAGAAACGATGAGGCGTAACGTGCCTCGTAGTTTCTAGGTAACATGCCCTGTCGTTTCTAGGTAACGTGCCCCGTCATTTCTAAAAACTACGAGGCACGTTATGCAGAAACTACGAGGCACAAACAAGGTGCGTAACGTAGAAACGATGAGGCACGTTACCTACAAACTACGAGACACGTTACGCAGAAACTATGAGGCACAAACAAGGTGCATAAAGTAGAAACTACGAGGCACGTTACCTAGAAACTACGAGGCACAAACAAGGTGCGGAAAGTAGAAACTACGAGGCACAAACAAGATGCGTAAAGTAGAAACTACGAGGCACAAACAAGATGTGTAAAGTAGAAACTACGAGGCACGTTACCTAGAAACTACGAGGCACAAACAAGGTGCGTAACGTAGAAACGAAGAGGCACGTTACCGAGAAACTACAAGGCTGGTTATGCAGAAAACTACGAGGCACAAACAAGGTGCGTAACGTAAAATTGGTCACAAAGGGTGCGTTTTCTCTTTCATTCATCACCCGTGTATTTGATGCTGCAATGAAATATAGTTCAGCACAAAGTTAATTCACGCAATCGTCCCGTCATCACATACACACCCTCACGCTGAAGACCCGGTTGTGGCTTTCTGCTGAGGCACTTCTGCAAACACGTCTCACTTTGAAAAACATCTCACTAGTTTGAGAAACGACTCCTGGCTGAGATGGACATGGGCTTAAAAAGTCTGATCCAATAAACTCATATATACACACACACACACACACACACACACACACACACACACACACACACACACACACACACACACACACACACACACAAGACAAGCGAGAGACGGAACATTACAGCAGGGAAAATAAATCCCTGATGCTCCAGATGAGCTTTTTGTGCGCGCGCGTGTGTGTGTGTGTGTCTGGTTTTTTTTTTTCCATGAGATCCGGGAATCTTTTGTGTTCTGCTCTTCATCTTTTGAGGACAATTAGAGTAAGACTACATGAGCTGCAGCCCTTTAACATCTGCAACCTGCTGAAAATCACGTCATGTTCCTGTCATACAGCTGAGGAGAAAACAAGACACTGATACAGGAAGTGATGCATCTAGAAGAGTGTAAACACCGAGCTACAGGAGCATGAAGATCTTAAACTAGAGCTCAGTGACACCTCAGAGAGAGAGATAACGAAGTATGAGTGTGTGTCTCTCTGACCTGGATTAACAGGAGCAGCTGGAAAGCTCTCTCTCTGTTTAGAATTATATTATATGACTGGTGACACGTGAGCCGCTGTTACCAACTAGCGCTCAGAGGTCACGACCCCGGAGTCATACTTCTGAGCTTTTAGAAAATCAATACCATTTTGCTGGCGTGCTGTGGAACGCTCGGAGAAATCCCAGCCAGACGGATATCATTGAATAATAATAATAGTATCGCAAAAAAAAAGATTGTGATTCAGATTAAGAACTGATAATCGCTCAGTTCCCAATATCACGACAAAACCGGCGGTATGGAAGCGCGTGAATTTGGAAATGCTCGCGAGGACCTGCCCTTTCCTTTTCCTGTCCTGAGGACGAACAACTGGGTCGTAATTTAATTTATTTAATTATGTTCGTATGTAGCAGACTAATCTGATTAACCCGCGGCGACGCAGAGTCTTCTCAACTGGCCACTTCAAATCATAACTACCGACTGCGAAGGAAATTCAGACATGATCCAACTATGGATACGTTTAGGAAGTTCCAAACTGACAAGCGTGAAATGTAGTAAGGTAACTTGAGACTAACTCGGCCTTGCATTCCACACATACTTCACATTCTTGGGAAGCTGAAAGCCACAATAAATCAGTAACAACTCTCAAAAGTAAAAGATTTCAAACAAAGCAGATGGAAAAAAACAAAAAACAAATGCTTACCTCCACGGACTGTGAGGGGATCTTCAGCGGAGGAAGGTTCGGTTTTCCTACGCTCTTCAGATCCGACAAGTTTTCGTGATAGTCGCTACGTGGGGGTTTTAGATCTGGGGATTCGCTGGTGACCTGGTCAGGTCCATCCATGGGTCGGACCAAAGCCATGGGCTTCCTAGAGTTGGCCAAGTTGGGCTTGGAAGAAAGCGGAAGGGAGAAGGTCTGGGTAGCCGGAATCGGAGCCTCGCTGCTCAAGTGGGACGTTTCCTTTTGTGTCTCCTCTGAATTAGTCCTTCCGGAAGACCTTTCGCACTGAGGGGAAAGCGAGTGCCGCTTGCCATCGTTGTCTTCATCCATGTCCTGATCAAAATCACTGGACTCGCTGGAATGTAAAGGGGACAAAGGTTCTGCGGGTGGTGAAAGGTCCGGAAGTATGGCTGGTAAGGTCGAGTAGTTCCTCAAGTCAGACCAGGAGTCCGTTTTCACTTGGAGCGATTTGACGGGAATTTCTTTGCTCTGGATGGAGATGGAGTTGCCCGGGAGAGGGAACTTCTTCGAAGGCTGAGGTGGGCCGTGACTCGAGTGGACTTGTTTAGTGCTTCCGTAGGACGACGAACTCTGGAATGAGGGATCCGTTTTGTCCTTGTGCAGGGGGAGCCCCGAATGTCCGTATGATGACGATAATGATGATGAAGAAAGGGGTCGATCCCTGGTGGCCCCATCATACTGCAAGTTGTTTCCGTCCTCGTAATTACCGAGCATCCTCTGGATGCGGCTGGAGAGTTCATCGCCATTGATTTTCTAAGTAAAGAAAGACAAAAGTTCAGCGTAAGTGTAACCTCTGTGTGCAAGTTTCTACACAGAGGAATGAAACCTTCATCAGTGTTCTCAACCACAAGTGTGTGAATGTTAGCGTCTCGCTTCTGTCGGGAAAAACCTGCAATACTACTTGCGTATAGTCAACAACACGCAAAAACAAATATTTAAAAGTCAAATATTTATTTACTTTCACTAATATTTCATATACTCGAGTATTCGTGGAAACCTTTGTGAACGAGACTCTGGTTAACACACAAGAATTCCCACGCTTCTGCAACGTAGCTGTGCGACTGGGAATAAACGTGAAACTTAACAGTCGATAAATAACCAGTGTCAGTGTAAAATGTTAATAATTATAATAATAATAATAATAATAATAATAATAAACAAGCAATTTTAATGCAGTTTCGCTTAACTTCTCCCAACTATACCGAAATTGAACCGAGCTAATCTGCCCTCACTTGTGCAACTTGGGGACTCACAGAAAAGGACATATTCCCAGGTTTCAAACCCCCGAGGGATTATACGCTATGATTATCGCAGCTAACAACGTCCTGTACTTTCAACAATCAGATCTCAGCAGAACATCCTTATCTACCATCTTCACACTGTGTGTGTTTGTCATGAAACGTCTCTTTCAGACTTTAGCGACAGGCCCAGATGTCTGCTGAAGATTCAGAGCACAGAGTAGCAATAAAACCTCTGGTACGGACGTGTTGCAGGAATACGGTAAAGCAGATCGTGGTATGGAAATGACGGCTAACGTAGCATGAACGTTTATACCGAACGGCTGACACGTGCCGAGTGATTTGAAGGGTTTAAAGTGGAAACGCAACTGTTGCCCACAGGCCACTGAAGTACGCTGGAGTGCGCTAACGACGTTTGAAAGGCAGGTTGCTCTGACGGCACGGGAAGAGAAGAGTAAACACAGCTGACTGTTTCTCAGGTTTTGAATGGATCAGTGTTTGGTTTGCACCAGCTCATTTTTTTTTCCATTTTGTGGTCTTAGGCGGTTTAGAAAATACTTCATCTTCTTGTTCTTCATTTATTCGTTTGCAGAAAAAAGGTACAAAGACGTCAGACAGGGTACAGCTGAGCAATTAAGGGTACAGGTTTTTATTTTAAAAGGGGATTTACACCTATGACCATGTGTTGACCATTCAGATACTACTGAAATTGTTGAACCCTTGAACAGGCCTTATAACCCTCCCTGATCCAGTGTTGAGGTCCAGGGACCAGGCTAGACCCAGTTCTCTGAGAATTCCAGTGTAGTGTACAAGATAAGACACTTTATTCTTCTTTGGAACATCCAATCCAATCCAACGTATGCATGTTAAGGCAATAACACATTACACATATATAGCAATAAAATCACACATTGTCTGGAATATATCCAACACCGCCGCCACCGTGCTTCAATTTCTTTTCTTTTTTCCTTTATTTTTTTAGGAACTTCTCATGACACACAGATGATCATCTCCATCGCATTTTCTTTCCCCACTTTCGCTAATACACTCCAATGTATCTCTCAGACACTAAATAAGACGGAAAGGAAAAAAAAAAAGCCATCATCTTTCACCATCTCATCTCTCCCACACTGCTCCTTTCTTCCTCCCCACCGCCTCCTGTTCTCCAAAGAGCCTAATTATCTGCCGTAGCCAGATAACGAGCTGTGGGAGCAGATGGGTGTCTGATGGGAGTTGGAGAGAAGACAGACGGTTCAGCATCCTACTTTTACGAGAGAAAAAAAAGCACCCTCACCTTACATCCCTTCTGAATCTGCTTCTTTCTTTCTCTCTCGAGAAAATCCGCCAGTCATTCAATCCTCGATCTCGTCCCGAAGCCCTGACAGAGAGGCTCCAAGGGGCCTCATTAAAAAAACCTCGCTTTTTGCGTGTCCGCGTTCAATCTCAACCAGAGGAACCCTCAGGGCTTCTCAATCCACATCCACAGATGTCAGACAGACTTGGAGATTTTCGAAATTAACAGTAAATTAACCTGCATCCTGAAATGGACACACTTCTGGTAGAACATCTTGATGAACCTCTGGAGGAACAGCCGGGAGTTGGTTCAGCAACTATTCTACATCTGGATCTACACGTCCTTTGTTTCCCTCTGAGCAAACATCTATAATTTATGGACTTTGGATCACAAAAGTCTCGACTAAGCTCTAAGGAGAAGCGTGAGATTCCCGGGGTAGGAACAAAAATCTTCTGTAGCCTCTAACCACAATCGAGAAAGATCATTTGCCTGGTATAATAGTAGCTTCCAATTCAACCATCTAGTTAACAAATGGCAAAAAATGAGACTACAGCAGAAAGAAATACGCTTTTTTTTGGGAGATAGCATTTGGTTGCAGGCGGGACGTTATCTAGCTAACATCTAAAACACAACCTAGCATTCTTCTCAAGAAAATACATTTCGTACTTCTCCAAAACGAATAAACCCATAACGGAAGAATGTTCACCTTGTAAGGCTCCCCGAAGAGCGGCACGCTCTCCTGGTACAGCTCCTTATCCTGCAGGGCCTCCTGGTTCCTCCGCTCCCATTCTTTCCTCCGCAGGATGTCCAGTTCTTCGCGGACGCTACGTACACCCCGACAACAAAAAAAGAAAGAAGATGAAATGTGATAGACAGATTAACAAACACAGGAAGATAAGAGAGACAACAGACTTACTCGGTTTCAAGATCTTTTACACGTAATGCATATAAAACTAAAAGGTCGACCGATTTTTCCGATAGCTAGGTTTAATCGTGCTTGTTGATAACCAATAAAATCAACCGATAGTACTGGCAAAACTGATTAATCGGTCAGGCTCTAATTTCTTTAGGTGTGCCGTATCCAGACTATTTGTAACAGAGTTAACGGAATCGAGCGTGAACTGAAAACTCTCTGAAGCCCTCGACTCAACAGGAAGTGAGCAAGAGTGGCACAACAGAATATTGCTTACGAATCCTGATGATGCAACAAGCCAACCATAACAGAGATACAAGCAAGTTAACATGACCGTGCGCTACGTGCTGAAGGGACAGCGTTAAGTGGCCGACTTCAGACCGGCTTCGAAAAACATAAACCAGCTGGTGAAGGAGAAACTTGGCAGAAGATGAACATTTTCTTACAATCAGCCCAATCAGAAAATACACTGTACTCCAAAAAGTATTAAAGCACTCATCTTTTCCAGCCATAAGTGGTTCATACCAAAACTGTTTTTCTCTTCAGTTGAACTAGGAAACCGAAACCTGGTCCAGCCAGCTCCATCAAGATCTGTTTTTCTATGGATTGGAGTGGAAAATCTCCTGATGTAGAACTCAAACCCTATTAAACATGATGAATGTGAATGCTGACTGCACCCTAGTTCTCCTCACCACATCTCACCTACATCAGTACCTGACTTTTACTAACACCCTTGCGGCTGAATGAATCTCCACAAAATCTAGTGGAACATCTTGCCAGAAGAGTGGAACTCATTAGAACAGAAAATGGCATTTTCAAAAAGCGATCAGAAGCATCTCATTCAGATCTTAACGCACTGCTCTCCATTCCATTAACGATCTCCTTGAATCTAAACCACTTTGTTTACCACTGGATGGACCCCAACTTCATGACTAAACGTTAATAAAATCCAGAAGCAGAAAAACATCGCACGTTTATGCTAAAAGACGCGTCTCCTCACCTCTGGTGTACATGACAAGAACGACCATTTGCTGGTTTTGTCCAGCGAGATGGAGGACAAAAGGAAAAGGCTGATATTAGCTGCGTGACCTTTTGGTGAGTAAGCGTGAGTCACTGGACGTAACGGTGAAGAAGTTACTCATGCTTCACAGACTGCCAAGTGCAATCTTTCCGCTAAAATCTCCACAGCGTGACGTCATCCAGACAAGGTCGCTCTGTAATCTACAGCCCTGAGACGAGAGTCTAGTAAAAGTAAAAGAACTCTGGAACCAGTGAATAAGGAGCATCTCAAAGCCAGAAGCTTTTCTGAAGGTTTAAAGACAAACACAAGCATATCGTGTTTATTTCTGCTGCTTTATTGGACAATCTGTCACCCGTATTTGCCCAAACTCAGGGCTTCAGGGTGGAGAGAAGAGGGTAGGTTTGATGTAGGCAAACGGTCCTCCAGGGGCTGCAGTAACACAACATGCAACATCTGGCACTGAATTATTGCAGCTGGCACCAGGCCAGATGTGGAGCACCGATCTGTTTAAACAAAACCGCAGAATCTATAACTTTATAGGTAATCTATTAAAAAAAATCCTGTATGCAGCATTTGCAGGGATGAAGAACTTTCTGGTTTTAAGCTCAAGAGTGTGCAGGGTGTGGGGTCGGGCGATATATCGCTACATATCGATATATCGTGACAAATGCAAATTGTGAAGTCAAGCAATACATTGCTATGATATCGATATTGTGATAAATGCAGAGTGTGAGGGCGACCGATATATTGCTAGAATATCAATATAGTGGTAAATGCAGGTTGCGAAGTTGGACGATTAACTGTTGCGATATCAATATCGCACTAAAATCAGAGTGTGGCATCGGGCGATATATCGTTACTATATCGATATCGTGATAAATGCAGGGTGTAAAGTCGAGCGATATATCGTTGCCTCGTTCAGATCGTAAATAATGCACAGCGTGAGGTCGGGCAATATACTATTATAATATTAATATCATGGTAAATGCGGATTGTGGGGTCGGGCGATATATCGTTATAATTTCAATATTATGATGAATGCGTTTGTGGGGTCGGGCGATATATCGTTATAATTTCAATACAATGATGAATGATATTGTGAAACGTCATACTGAAATATCGTTGGCATGGTGATTCTTTTATTCACAAATGGAACGGTGCTCAAACCTCAAACAAAACACTCGGTTGGCAACCTCGGCCATGGCTGCCATGGCAACCGAAGAGCCGTCCCGGATCATGTGCGACGAGTCCCGGAAAGGAGCATTCGTTAATCACACACAGAGGAACACGTGGAGAAGTCTGGAACGTGACCCCTGCTTTCCACCTTCACCCTGTGAGACCTCACACTCCTTCTCCTTTATTTACACTCGCTCACCCCCTTTCTTTATATCTCTCCATTTCCCTCCCCCTTCGATGCTGCAGTGGAGCGGCAGGAGGGCCGTAACTACGGGTGTAGTGAAGAACATCTCGCCAGGCTGCTGCGTGTTTCTCTCTGTGGTCTCAGATCCTTCAGCAGTCAGAGATCCCACGCTCACCTTAACCTCATGCAAGCTGTTTAAGCTAGTTTAGCTACCATGTAGTCGCTAGTTTAAGTTGCTAAAGTAGGTCAATTAAGTAACTAGCGTTAGCCAGGATTAGTGTTAAGTGCTACTTCCTGAATAAAGTCGTCTCCACCCTGTCACGTTCATGTTCACGTCTCCCTGCACTGATACTCACACAGACATGCAGGTCTGGACATGTCACAGAGAAATAATACAAGATATGAAATCATTACACACACACACACACACACACACACACACACACACACACACACACACACACACACACACACAGAGACATTATTCAAATAACACATGAGAGGTGTGGGGGGGGGGGATTTTTGTAGTGAAGAGCAGCACAAAGATGTAAATCTGTGGACTCACTAGAGTTTTAAAATCCATAAAATAAATAAATAAATATGAAAAACGAAGACGCTTTGCTGGACATTGTTGCGCTGGACGTTAAAGACACCGTGCTGGACCTTCGAACATGGTGTTCTGGACGGCAAAGACGCTGTGCTGGATGTAGAAGACCTCATACAGAACGAAGACCTCTTGCTGAACACTGCAGATTTGATGCTGGACAGTAAAAACGCTGTAGTGGAAGATCGAAGACGACATGCTTCACGGTGAAGATGGTGTGCCAGATGTCGAAGACATCACTTCGGACATCAAAGACGTCAATCTGGTTGCTGAAGACGCCGTGCTGGACGTTGAAGACGTGCTGCACTGGATGTTGTGGTGTTTGTGGAAGTTTCAGCTACATCCTATTACAGACTGGCCGTAGTTACTGCGACTGCAGAACGTACTCAAGTTCAGGACATTCTGTCTCCATCACAGTGGGAGGGAGGAAGGGAGGGAGTGTGTGTTCCGTGACTAAGTGTGTGTGTGTGTGTGTGTGTGCCAAAGCACAGCAGTAAAACATTACAGATAAGTATTTCATTTTACATCTTAGAGAACTGGGTCAAAAAACTGTGCGTTTTTTCTCTGTCACACACACACACACACACACACACACACACACACACACACACACACACACACACACACACACACACACACACACACACACACACACACACACACACACACACACACACACACACACACACACCCCGATTAATGTTCCTCCCAAATAGCATTTTTTTTCACCACAGCAACAATTTATTCATATGTTGATTTTTATCCATTTATAGTTACCTTCCTGAAACGTAGCATTGTCACGTCACAGCATGTAGTGTTTCAGTGCTCTGACGGTGGAGATTCCCAGTATACTCCTGATCCCCAGTATACTCCTGATCCCCAGTATACTCCTGATCCCCAGTATACTCCTGATCCCCAGTATAACCACGAATGGAACGTAACGTGCACATGGTTACTATAGAAACAATAATGTATGGAGCTCATGCTCTAGAAAATCAGAAACTGAGATCTGACCAATCAGGACGGAGATATCAGGAGTGCTGTGATGCGAGCAGGCCGAACCGGATCGGTCCGAATGAGTCAGGATACTTCATTCTGTGTGTGTGTGTGTGTGTGTGTGTGTGAACACGATCTCGTGTTTTTCCGACGCAAAAACTCAAAAAAGCTCGTTGTTAATCCTGAGCCGGGCATGTAATCCAATACAAAGCGCCCCCCCCCCCCCCCCCCAACACACACACACACACACACACACACACACACACACACACACACACACACACACACACTCCAACACCCCACTCGATCAGTCCAGGTGCACCGTTTGTCCACTCACCTCGGCCCTTTTCAGGAATAAAAGATTAGCCAATCGCGTGCAAGGTCACAGAGAGGTCGAGCTGCAGCCGAGTGTGGCTTTTAGCAGCCAAACAAAACATTTCCCTCACACACACACACACACACAAACTAAACAGCACTTCTAAAAGAGGAAACGCAAGTCTAACCTTTTTTTTTATTTTCGAATTTTTGGTTGAAAAAAAAATGACAAACAGGTCGTTACTTGACGTCACGACACCTCGTAACTCCGACTTAGAAAAACAAAACAAATAACTCGCAATACTTTAAATCAACATGGCCGCCTGAAGTGTCCACAGTAAACACGGTGGCTCTGGAAAACTGGTACAAAGCTCTGAAACTGGAGACTCCTTGCCTGAGGGGGACATTTACATAAAAATCAATCAGGTGTTTACTGTAGCCACATGTTTCGCTAATTAAGCTTCAGTCTATCCAGTAGTTTAGCTCATTTACCTACCATGTAGTCGCTAGTTTGGCTAGTTTAGCCACCATGTAAGCATAGTTTAGCTAGGTAAGCTAGTCTACCATTCTACTACCCCTCACACACACACACACACACACACACACACACCACACACACACACACACACACACACACACTGCATTTTCTTCCTTAAATAATAATCAGCGTATCATTCACAAGAAAAAAGTCCATAATAAAATTTTTTTTAAAAGGATAGAATTATAATAATAAAAAGGACCATAAGAGTGAAATTACACACATTTATAAGAAAATAGAAATAAATCCCGAAATAAATCACTCTAATGCCATTTCAACACTCCTGAGCCTGCATAACTAAGACGACTGGGAAAAATAAATAATATATTTCACTCTTTGCCCTTTATCAGTGATACACTATGAAGAAAAAAAAAAAGCTGAGTCGTGTGTTTTGGTTGTTGCCCAACGCTGGTGCAGCGTGTGAGATGTGGGCCGAGTTCACCAGCTGCATATTACAACACCGTCACATAACATTATGACCACCTGCCTAATATCGTGTTGGTGAAACAGTCGTGACCCGTCGAGCAGCAACACCATTAACTTCAACAGTCTGAGCTGCAGAAACTCGTCTGTTGGATCGGAACCACACGGACCAGGAGAAGATTCAGGCCAAAAAAAAAAATTTTTTTAAGTCGTCTGAAGTTGATTTGTATGATTTTCATGTATATATATTTGTGTTTTAATGTACTATGGCAATTAAATGCACTAAATGGGTTTAGTTTTCACACACTGCAATTTCAGCAATAAAAATTTACATTTTTCTAAAAAGGAAACAAACGACTTGTTTATTTTAAGAGTCCAGGTTTATTTTCTCTTGTATAATTAGTACCGCGCTTCAATCAAGGAAAAATACTTCTAATCCGATTACTCGGAACTCCATTACTAAAATAACTGATAGCTGCAGTTCTACATTGTTTAGAGCAGACGCTGCAGGCGAACGTGTCGGAGTCATGTTTCAGTCAATTCCAGGGGAAGTTTTTTCTCCCAATCAGATACTCCAGATTTCTATCCCTGTCCTGATTGATGATCAAATCTTAGATGGTACGACAGCACATAAGGACTTGGTGTTCCGGTTTTCAGTCCGTCACTGCATTTGTTTACTGCATTTGCATTTTAAAAGAGGTCGGCCTTAAATGCCATAAAAAACCCCAGCAGAGACGACGCGAGCGATGCGTTTTAAACTCATTTGTTTACAGAAAGGATTCGAACTCGTCTGGCAAAAAGATCACATCAGAACAATTCATTTCAACTCGACCAGGTTGAACTGAGCCTTCGATCTTTTGTTATAAACATCACCAGACTACACGAGGCATCTGGAGTGTGTTAGAAGACCGATTGTGTCATCCAACCAACCGCATTCGAGAATTCCAAAGCAGTGCTTGCTATAAAAAAAATATCAATCAGATTGGAGAATTTCAGAGGAGAGCTTGCTATAGAAAATCGACCGGTGTCGACCGACCAATCAGATTTGAGGATTTTAGAGCAGAGCTTGCTATAGTAAATCAATTTGTGTCAACCGACCAATCAGATTCGAGAATTCCAAAGCAGTGCTTGCTATAAAAAAATATAATAATGAACCGGTGTCAACTGACCAATCAGATTCAAGGATTTCAGAGCAGAGCTTGCTATAGAAAATCGACCGGTGTCAACCGACCAATCAGATTCGAGGATTTCAGAGGAGCGCTTGCTATAGAAAATCGACTGGTGTCAACCGACCAATCAGATTCAAGGATTTCAGAGCAGAGCTTGCTATAGAAAATCAATTTGTGTCAACTGACCAATCAGATTCGAGAATTCCAAAGCAGTGCTTGCTATAAAAAAAATATAATAATGAACCGGTCGGTGTCAACCGACCAATCAGATTCAAGGATTTCAGAGCATAGCTTGCTATATATAATAATCAGCGATGATATTGTTGTTAAGCGTTTATACTGGCTGATTAACTTTGTTACAATTCCCTTTAGCACAACGTCTTGGATCGAGATCCAGACTTATATTTTTAAAACATTAAACAAACAAAAAAACAGATTACAACTTTACATTGTTGTTCGTCAGACGACCACCAAAAAGACCAGAAATTAGACAATAATCTGAACCCTTGATAGTCCTTTCCCTCGCTAATAATATTAACAAACTCACTAACAAACTAAATTAACAAGTGTTTGGTTCTCCAGATCTTTCTGCTCAACATGGCTCTTAAATCGAAGGCCGTCCCTAAACCCAGTCTCTTACTGCTGCATGTTTTACAACAATCTATAATTAAGCAAATACGTGATAAACAAGGTGAGATCATGTTTAAGGTCAATCAATCAATCAATTAATTATTCAATTAAATTATTTGATGGATATATAGATATTGTATAGACACAAAAGGAACCAATCCAACAAATGTCCAGCAGGGTGTTTCTAGTTGGTTCTTCTTCTTGCCTGGGATGAAATTTGGATATATTTTGTGGTATTACTCTATGATGAAGATAAATATAAGGGGATTCTCACCTGTACACACACACGAGCACGCGCGCGCACGCACACACACACACACACACACACACACACACACACACACACACACATAGATAGATACATACATATACACACCCCGGGTGTTTTATATCACTATTAATATCTTCTGGCTGCCTCGGGTTGTTATTCAAAGGGTTTTAGGGAAGCTTGACGTAACGAGTCCAGCCATGGTCCAGCATGTCACATCTGGATAACAGCTGGATTCCTGATAAACACTGCCTAATGGATTTAAAGTACTTACCTAGACTGAGCAGCCATTAGTGCGAAGCTCCCAAAGAAAACAACACAAAAAAAAGCTTATGAGCCAAATTTGAAGTTGCTGATTGCCATGGAGCTTCTTGGCACGTCTCCACGCAAATCCGTCTTTTCACATCGCGCCTCGAACCGCAGATTTATTCGATTATAGAAGCTGAAAGTCGGATTGATCGTTCATAGTTCACAACTTATTGTAGCACACCAGCTAGGAGCTTGATCCCTGGACTCACCGGGCGAAACCATCCAGGTCCTCAACCCTTCCGGGGGGGAGGCCCGGGCTATCCGGGATCGTACCGATGAGAACTACACGACGTACCAACACTCGCTAATCATCTCATGCGTTACTTTTTAGACTGTCAGACTCCGTGTAACCTTTATAATACACCGCGTCTCTTTAACTGCGTCGTGTCACGTCCTAGAGCTCCAGATGTTCCCCCCCTTCAAACCCGTCAAACATGGTACGGCCCGCTGGATCCTATTATGGGCATGTTATTCTGAAAGAGCGTGCCAAAATATTACAGAGGGGGGCGCGTGCGTGTGCGCGTGCGTGTGGGAACTAGAAAAGTCCTATTGAAAGAAACAAAACACACACACTCACACACACACACACACGCACGCTGTGACACCGTGTTGTCAGGTTTTAAACCCAAATTCTGCATTATGCATTTGGGACCGTATGACATCAATACCAGTGATGCATTATGTTTTCTGAGTAAATATGCACGCGCCTTTTGGTGTACAGAAGTAGAAAGATTACTATTGCATTTCGATGATAATAAAACTCTTGCATGCAATTAAGTGTATTGAATGCACAATGCTTGCATGAGTTCTTCTGGTATAAAAGCAACATGGATACTCCATATGGGTGGGTGGGGGTCGGTTGGTAAGATGTTGGGGGCTTTGCCTATTATGGTTTGCTTCTGAGAGTTGAAAACGCGGATAGTCTCCAGTCAGATGATTGGGTGTCGTGGTAGCTGACAAGTGTAAATAGAATCTTTACAATGTAAGCAGATTGTATTAATATAGGACAAAATTATTATAATTAGACAGGCGAGAAGAGCCTTTAGAAGAATCATTTTGGTTTTTAACCCTTTGAATGCATAATTAGATTAGATTAGATTAGATTTTTTTCTTGCCACAACAATTTAAGGAATATCGAACGGTGCGACCTGTTTTGTGAACGGTCAAATAGTCAAATTCCTTCTTCCTGGTACAGGAGCCAAATCTTGGTCACTTTTTAAAAGCGCCATGAAATGTACAAAACATTCGCTTGGCACACACACAAACAATCGCACACTCATTCACACCTAAGAGGCAATTTAGAGTCGTCCATTCACCTCCTGGCGTTTTTTGTGGGGGGAGGTAACATATGCAGACAATGGTAGAACGTGCAAAAATCTATGCTCATTATCGAATATAACTCGAGCTGCTAATTCACTGCACACAAATGCAGTTAGATAAAGTTTACTCCTTTACAAGCTACATAAAGGATGAAGTTTACCGAGCTACGTTTATGAGTGGTGTCATGTTTTGCAGGTTGCCGACAAACGTTTTGGACTCGTTAGAAAAAACTTCAGGTCACAGGACATTTGTACGTTCCCAGTTATCAGGTTAGGCAGCTACATAGCGTAATTTACATTTTTTTGCATGTTTATAAACTGAACATAACATTTATTAGCTTTCAGAAGTAACTATAGGTTAAGTGCACAAATGTCATGCTAGGGATCTGTGCAGCAAATCAGGCAGTACCAGCTGTAATTAAGGCCGAATGGCTACCATCTTGGGCATGCTGATAAAAGAGCTACACAGCATAAATACACTATTTGGACAAAAGTTTGTGGACACTTGACCATAAGATTTTGTGTAGATTCAATCAGCCACAAGGGTGTTGGTAAAGTCAGGTACGGATGCAGGTTAGGAGGCCTGGGGTGCTGGAACAGGTCATGCTGGAACAGGTTTTGGGTCTCCTAGTTCGAATGAAGGAAGAATTTCATGCTCCTGCATCCAAAGACGTCCAACTGTGTGCCTCCAATTTAGGTGTCCACACACTTTTGTGTACATACATACTTTTACAATACAAATGTAAGTAAATGTAAAAAGAAAAGCACCAATGTGTCCGTTTACAGTCAAGTATCTTATATCATGTGATTATATTAAAGTTTCAAGCGCACATCATTAACAACCAACAGAACACATGACACACACACACGCACGCACGCACGCACACACGCACACACACACGCACACTGACTGTTTTCGAAATCGTAACAGAACAACGATGGAACCGCAGCATGGCCTGCTGAGGCATTGTTTTGAAAACCCAGCCGTATTTCACATGATCCTTTCCTGCAGTTTAATTGTGCTGTGTTGACAAAGGTCTGGAACAGATAAAAAGCACAGCTCTCAGGGAGGCAAAGTCCATGGACGCCTGGCACGTAAGAGGGAACAGGTACACTCGCTCCGAGTCAACATGTTCCTCACAACTTCATATTCCGCCGTGATCCGGATGCACACTGCCGATTCACGTGTGTGTAAGTGTGTTTTTATTGATTTGTAGCAACTCCACACCGAGTTAACCCTCAGCCCAAAGCTATACACTACAGTGGGGGGTGTTTTCTTGATTTAACTACAGCTAATTTATCAATTATTGAATTTAATCGGAAGACAAACAACTAGTTTGTGGTCCTATTGAGATTTAGGGTCCGTGTTTGATGGTTATAATGTCTCTGTTTTAGTTATTATGCATATAAATGAGTCGGATCGGTACCAAGCAATTGCAATTGGCAGAAGATAATGTACTTAAGTACAGTAAGTAGCTTTTTTTTTACGTATCTCGAAAGTATTTCCATTTATGGAGACTTTTACTGTAATTTCAACACCAAAATTGTACTTTTTACCCAACTACATGTAGTGAAATCAGTCGTTTATTTTTATTTACGAGGATAAAAAAACGTAACTGGTGAAACACGCAGCGAGTCACCAATCAGGATCGAGCGCACGCTCTGTTTTACATGTGTTCTGGTCGGCGCTTGGTGTATCTACTGATCACCAACATACAGTTCAGCATCAGTTCAACATCAAGCAGAACATTTAGAGAGGAATAAATGATGAAGAAACTCCAGACTCGAACTCACCACAACCCACGTGACCTCGTTTACACGTTTTTTCAGAAGTAGTTAAAAAAGAAGGTTTTGGGTTCTTGATCATTGTAATAGAAATTAATCAGCGTTTGAGTCTTTAATCTCATTCTATTAATAGATCAGTGTGCTGAGAGTCACATTCGAGTCACATTCGAGTCACATAAACTGAGATGATTAAGCATTGACTTGTTTTGGTTCAACAATACATTCTGAAATGATCTTCTGGAGTTCGGAAACCACTCGCTGCTGCTCAGGATGGTTCCACACTGGAAAGTTACTGTGGAAGGGTGAACCGTGAACTGTGAGGTTTGGACTGTAATTAACAGTTTCAGAGCTGCGACTGAGACTCTAACATCCATCAATGAACCCCAACATTGAACTTCTGTTAAATTAATGGACATTCGTTGTTGAGGATAAACCTGAGGTTCCCCGTTTAAGTCTGGTTCCTCTCAAGGTTTCTTCTTCATGAAGTCTTCACTGGTTTGCTCAATTGGGATCAACTTAAAGGAAACTAATCTATGATGGTAAAATGTATATATTTGAACTGAATTTATTATTGTGTTTGCTGGTCCTTAATGATGGCAGTGATTAGGAATAACAACAGACTGCGTACGTTGTATATGTGAGTTTGTGTGTGTGTGTGTGTGTGTGTGTAGGCTTCTTTTAGATCTCCTAATCCTCATCTTTCTTCACATCCCCTCATGCAGCTCAGCTCAGAGTCTCAAATCCTGACTCTTCCAGGCCTGGAGCCAGCCTTAGCATACACAAGCAGCTTGAGAGAGAGAGAGAGAGTGTGTGTGTGTGTGTGTGTGTGTGTGTGTGTGTGTGTGTGTGTGTGTGAGTGAGTAGAAGAAAGAGAGATTAGCCGTCCACTTCACAGACGCATTGGCGTTGGGGTGAATGAAGGGTGAAGAAAAGCTTCATGCAGAACGTTCCTCACTTGAGAGAGGAACCGATGTAGTATCAGAAGATCGAGTTAACACCAAAACCACAGAAACAAAAATCTCTATAGCTGGAGCATGAAGTCTTCAGATCGATATTTTTGCAGACAGGTTTCAGATCAGACCTTAGGAGAACATCTCACCAAGATTTGCTTTACATGGGTTGTACATGGGTGGAAGATCTCATGCTATAGAGCTTCGAAGATGAAGAATGTGAACGCTGACTGCACCCCAGACCTCCTCACCTCACCTACATCACTACTTGACTTTACTCACACCCTTGTGGCTGAATGGATCTTCACAAATCTCTACAAAATCGTGTGGAACATCTTTCCAGAATAATGGACTTTACCATAATAGCAAATGGGGATTTCATGTGAAATGGGAAGTTCAAAAACGAAGCACGTCCACAAACTTTTGCCCATGTAGTATATCTTTAATTTTTAAACATGGTAGCAGGACGATTTCTGGATCATGGAAGTCTGGTAGAAATGGTTTAGTAGAAGTTTAATAAAACCCCATACTGCATTTATCCTTCTTTTTTCATCACCATATGGAGAGTTTTTTTCAGGAATGAAGAAATCCAGGTCATCACCACCTACAGAAGCGTCCTGAGAGTCCTGAAAATCATGATCATCCTCTGAGAATGATTACATACAACATAAAACAAAAAGCGACATCAGATCAGCTGTGACATGGGGATGATATTGAAAGTGTTTTGTTTAACTGATAAGAAGCACTAAACCAGATGAAGACTAATGGGGGCACTTCCTGTTTGCAACAGAACAAAATGAAAGTTGCTGCAGTCAACTGATGCCTTAATATACATATTGCATAGGAGGGAGAGGAAAGTCCTGCTGAGAGAGACAACTTCATATACTATACACACACACACACACACACACACACACACACACACACACACACACCCCTCACATTTCAGCAACAATTATAGTTTTTCTTCTCAAGGGACAATCCTTTAGAAATAAAACTGTCCTCTGAAAACAACTAAACATACAGCCATTATTGTCTAAAAAAGGTGAGTACTTTTATAGTGATATACGACTGATTTCCTCTCAAATTACTCTTCAGAATAGTGTAGAAATCATAGAGAAATAAAGCTGTAAATGCAGATTTAACCACTAGGGGGCAGCACGGTCATTCGCAGACATTACCAATGGCGGAACAGGTAACAACAGTTAGAATGAAATGCGATCGAATTACTATTTTTTTTAATCTTAATGTGATGTTCAGAAAGATGCTAAGTATAAAAAAAACCCTGTAAAAGTACTAAAAAAATAAATAAAACCCACACTATTGCCATCACTGAGATAATGACATGGGGCCGATGTAGGTTTGGGTTTTACATTGCTGAAAAATTTAGCAATATTGAAGTTTATACAGACATTTTTTAACCAATTCAGTTGGATTGGATTTGATAAGTGTCTGTATTAACACTTCATTCCGCTCGCCTTGAAATGTATTTTCCAACACATTTTGAGTCAGTAAACGAATCATGACTTTGATTAAAAATTGATCGCAGTCCTGTAACCAATCAGGAGCCACCTTTCCTCTCAACCATGATGTGTGAACCTACATTTACATTTACGGTACTTAGCAGACACCCGTATCCAGAGACAACTGAGCAGTTGAGGATTAAGGGCCTTGATCGAGGGCCCAGCAGTAGTAGCTTGGTGGTGCTTGGATTTGATCTCCCCTTTATTTACCTGTTTACTTAGAAGGGCTTAATGCTTAATAAATAAAGTGTTATTGTTTTTATAAAGTGATATAAAATGATTTAAAACATGTTTTGATGCAGATCATTTTACTGCTGAATATTTGCATGAACTATTTCCAGCTGAAGAAATATATGCATCCATAAACCACATTTTTTTTACATCAAAGGACGATTTGTTCCAGTTATTCTACTTACTCTAACACTGCTTTTATATGAAAATAATCACACTGATACAATTATCCAGAGCAACATACAATTTATGGTTAAGGGCCTCCCTCAAGGGCCACACCGTCGCAGATTTTCGTTGCTGGGATTTGAAATTATGACCTTCTGAGCAGAAGTCCAACATCTTCACCACCTGCTTTCATAGGACATGAATTACCTTTACATTGATAAATTCAGAGCAACTTACGATTTCTCTCCTTTACACAACAACCTTCTCTTTCTGATTTCTTCAATTCTTGATTTTTCTTTGTAAAAAAATTAAAAAATTATAATTTTCTTTAAATATTTAACAAACCAGTCTCCTGATAGTACAATATACAAACATATTTATTGTGATCTGGACTGGGAAATAAAGAGTACATCATAGATTATATAGACAATAAGGAATAGAAACAAATCTTAACACACACACACACACACACACACACACGCTGAAACCTCATATTTTTCTTGACTGTTTTACATAAACCAGAGTCAAAGATCAAAATAACTGGGAATAAAAATGCACGAACAGCAAAATGTCTTTCAGAGCAATAAGCATTACTTCACATATACTGTATATCAAAATATATATATTTCAATAAAACTCACACACAATGCAAATAGAATGTCTTATAGCCTCCAGTTAGCTTATTTCCCTCGGTTGTTGTGTCCTATTCCATAAAAAAAACGATCTTTTCTTATCCATTTGAAGTCCGACGATATTCTTTGGAAAAGTCTAGAGCCTGTGGTTATGATCTGTAGCTTTAAATGCAGTGTATCTCCAAAAATAATGATAAAAATACTGTATAATCCGCTTGAACACAATGAACACAATGTGGCCTCCTGATACGAGGCGACACGAATGGTTTGTATATGTACACAGCGCTCATAACGCTCTCATAACGAGATCTCGACCGCTGATGGATGCGTGTCGGGATGTTCGGTTTCAGGAAACGACCAGCGACTGACAGACGGAGTCTCCGGGTTTATCCTTGATTGCATTTCTCCCAGGTCGTGACCAGGAACGGTGGACACACCAGGCCGCTTCCCAGAGTTCCCTGCTTCTGAGCTGGGATTTTTACACACAGAGGCTCTTTTGCGGCTAGACGGTCCGTGACTTCGAAGCGAAGGCCGCATTCGGGTGGGAGAAGAGAGACGTCGAGGTGTTGGTGCAGAGTCGCACCGTTCATCTCGAGGATGAGCGTTTCTCTGTTCGCTCCCGAGGAGTCCACAGGTAGGAGGATGAAGGCGCTCTGAAGACGTTGGCCAGGGCTGCACTGGATCTTGGAGGACCAGCAAAACTCGTCTGTGTCACCTAGAAAACAGGAGGAAAAATCAGACTTTTGTTGCAATAAAGCACATATGATTATTGTGAAATCAAAGTGAATTGAAGGACACAAACGAATCGAGGGTTTTTTTTGTTTATCTGTGAACATCTGCAGCATTTAATGATGATTCTTCAAATTCTGGTTCTATTGTACTTGTATAGAGCAATGCACATTAGAAAGCATACAAAGCAGCTTGACAGAAATCAATAAGCACCTGCATGCATTAAAGTATCTCCAACTCACCTGCAAGCGAGTCTTTGAAGCGGATCGTGAGTCTGTTGTGCAGCTTCAGAATAGCTCTGTAGGTCCGAGCCGTGCAGTCCAGGGTGCATCGGGACGGCATGTTCACGTCCGCAGGCACGTCCCTGAGAATGTCATCCGTGTCAGTGCAGTCCCACGAGCTGTCCTGAGCAAACATCGACGCAAACACAGAGCACACAATTCCCCACTGCAGCCAGAAAGAGCTGAGGTACACCATCTCGTCTCGTTCCAGAGATACACAACGTCTCACGGCTCCTTCTGGTCTCGGCTTTTTTGCTCCTTTTTTTTTTCCTCCTTTTCTTTTTTTTTCTTTTCGTCCCCTTTCCCACCTGTTTAACTCAATCAGTCCGGAGGCCTGAAAGCTGCTGAGAACATTTTCCTCGAAACCTCTTGCAAGATAGAGGAGAGAAAATGAAGAAAGACGAGACAGATAGAAAGGGAGAGAGAGAATGCAGACGTGGCAGAGATCCCAACGGCAGGGAGTGCCCAAAGAGCTGCAATTTTGAATGATATAACCACGAGGCGTGTTTTACGGAGATGTGCCGGCCAACTCCTGGAAAAAAAAAGAAAAAAAAAGCACCTGGAAGCCAAAGAAATTGAGAAAAAATCTGCACGTTTTAATCAACAAACCAAAGAGGGTCACTTCAGGTCTTTAAATAAACCTCCGAAATGAACTCGAGCTTCAGGGGAAAAAAAAATAGTGTGACGGATATTTCAAAGGTCAGGGAACCTGTTAGAGGCACGAATGCATAAGCTTTTGAAAGAAGAGTAAAAAAAAAAAAGGTAATTTCTTTTTAATGAAGCTTTTATTTTATGAAATACATGAGGCACACATCACAAATCATTATATTATACTGAAAGCATGAAAGGTACAATCAATATAGTTACAAGAAAGAGAGAAAAATAAAAAGAGGTGAAATGAGTGCACTGGGATTTGCATCAGATAAATATGATATTTGAGCCACAGAGAAACAAAATAACATTCAGAAACGTGGAGTTTAATCTCACCGAGTGGACCTCGCAAATATACTAAGTAATCGAAATGTCCCAAGCGTGCTGCTTTTCTAGGAAGAACCAAATAGCTGAATAGCAGTGGAGCACAGCTGAGGGCTTGAATGCCAGCCTTGAAACTGTGGTGAAAAGCCAGAAATACTAAATATGCTCTTATAGGGTTTTTTTTTTTTTTTTTCTTTTCCTGCTCCATATGTTTTATTGGTGTTTGTTTAACTCTGATTGGAAGACTGAGAGTCTGGCATGGTCAGGGCTTGCGTAAGTGCCCACACTTTTTTGAGGAAACACCCAGTATCTGTTATTTAACCCCTTTCCAGACTCCAGCTATAAAACTATTTTATATATATATATATATATATATATATATAGTCATACGAATAAAACCTTCAGTGAGAGATTTATGATTTTGGTGTAACCTTGAATGCTTGGTGATTAATCGATGCACTGAAGGTATAATAATAAACCTACAAATATTGGATTGATTGGAACATTGTGTGTATATATATATATATATATATATATATATAAAGCCCACTTAGAAGTTGTCCTGATCGATACGTGTAGTAAAGCCCACTGTGACAGACCTGTATGACTTAGGGGAAGAGGTAGGGGGGAGACGTTTGTACTCAAGGCGGTGTTGATCACGGTTGAAGGGTCTGGGTGTCATCACTGTGGCTGCAGCCGCATTCGCGGGGCAGGGAGACGGAGCTGATAACGAGGGAGCGCGTTTTATCGATGTACAGGAAGGGCACGGAGTCATGTGATGTCGCTTTGCAGCACGGCTTCTGAAAGAGGAAGGAAGAAAGAAAGAAAGGTACTTTAAACTTTATACCACAGTGAAATTCTTTCTTTGCATATCCCAGTGATGTTCGAAAGCTTGGGTTAGAGCGCAGTGTCCACCATGATACAGCACCCCTGGAGCACTAAGGTTTAAGGGCCTTGCTCAGGGGCCCCAAGGATGACCGCGTGGTGAAACAGGGGGCTTGAACAACCAACTGTCCGAAGTGTCACTGTGGCTGCGGACTCCGAAAACGTTAGATTCTTTAGCGTTTTAAGCATTTTATGTCCAGCTTCAAGAATTTCTCTTAAAAGGAGAAAATCCTGACAATTTCGCATATCGAGGGAGCGAATGAATGAAGAATGGAACGAATGAAGACACTTGTTACAATATGCTGAAATAATCTGAACAGTTAAGTAGATCATATCTTTAAAAAAGATTTTGTGCCGAAACTAAGCCCAACTGTGACCTAAAAAACCGACCCGTGATTTTTGTGTACCGTTACACCCCTAATCGATATAGTTATATTTATAGATTTTTATCATACACTTATATTGTTATTATAAGTGTATGTGGAATAACTTTTATAACTATTATTGTATTCTAACTTTCTGCCATCTCTTTTCACCGCTGCTACAAATTTAGTTTAATTTAATACATAATTTATCATGTATTGCTCGCTCGGATTGGAAAATTGCCAATTGGTGTGATGTTTTGTTTACACGGACCAACCTGCTGTGTCACATAGTTCCCATGCAAATATCACAAGGTGACCTATGACCTTTAACTGACCATCTTTACTCAGATCTGCGTTTCTTTTTATTGGTTTTCGGTGTCATTGCTTTTTTTTTTTGATTGATTAAAAAACTTCTGATTGATCTCTGGTTTTGGATCTGCTGAGGATTTTCACTGACAAACAAAAACAGACTTTAAAACCCACAAAACGGATTATTTTTCTTGCACTGCTCCCAAAACACCCTCCCAATATCTTGGTTTAGAGGATTTAAAAGCAAGTTTAGATGGAAAAATATGACTTGCATGAAACAAGGTCACGTGTGTGTTTTTTTCCTTTTTATTTTCTGCTGTTTTGCAGAACTGACCTGTGAGGGAGGTTCCAGAGCCGAGAGGTCATCATCTCTGCAATTAAACATGCGCTTGTTCTGCTGAGGGACGCACACACCGCACTGGACGAAGGTGAAGCTCTCCGGGTAAATGATCCACTTATCCCAACCCAGATCTAATGTATAAAAGAGAAAACCACCGACCTGTTCTTTCTGTCTAAACAAAGAAATAAAAAAATGGCCTGTCTTGCGATTTAGAAATTGATTTAGAAAAAATGTTGTAACCTTTTATGAAAATCTCGGAGGCGAACTTGCAGCATTGGAGGTGTGCTGAATTCCCAGACCTGGATGATGATGAAGACGAAGACGAAGACGATGATGATGATGATGATGATGATATTGGTTGTGTGTTGTCTGGAAAAAAAAAGCAAGAAAAGCATAAAATTATAAATAATACACACCGGTCATGTTTCATTTATGATTCTGCCTTCACTAATAAGATTCAGTTTCAGCAATAACTCATCTATAACACATGGAGATGGTATGCTGGGCTTCTGATCAGAAGGCTGTGAGTTCAAATCCCAGCACCAACAAACTCAACTGCTCAGTTGAATAAATGAGATAATTGAAAGTATAAGGGCAAATGCAATAAATGTAAATGGTATCTTGGGCTATATGGAATCAAATCTATAGAAATATCCGTGGAACATCATTAATATTTTATTAATAACGAAAATTCAACTAAAAACTCAGATTCAGACTATTAAAAGGAAATTATTGAGTAGAACCAGATCCAGAGAAGTGATTTACCTTCTGCATGGGTCTCTAGAGGGTTTGAGTTGCTGGTGCTTTTGAAAAATCTGCTCCACTGTTCTCGAATCTGAGCCATCCCAGGAACGGACACATCAGGCTCGGATTGTAGGTTCAGAGAATCCAGTACTACCTTGCATACGTTCTGGAGCAGATCTTCCTGGCATCTGGGAACGAAAAGACGTCAAATTGTACTGTAAAAACTGTAAAAATGTATTGCTTAATTTTAATATCAATTATCATATCAATATCAATTAAAAAAGTGCAGGTAGTTTAAATTTAATGAAGATTAAATGTACATTTAATTTCTTTGTATTTTACTAAAACATTCAAAACATTTCTAATATATTTATAATAGTATAATACAACACTTATAATAGTCTATTCATTATTTTGTCACTTTATTGCTTTTTTTTGGAGTAAATAATGATAAAAAAATTTAGACTGCTGGTGAAAGGAAATGCAATGATTTTCTGAATTTATTTGAACGTTTATCACCGAAATTAATATTATTTACATAAAAAATTGGTATGATGTGTTTTACAGCTTATTGCATGCATGCATAAAGATTGCACATATATTTCAAGAATTTAAATCTAATCATTCAAGATAAAGTGTTTGCAAAGGAATTGATATACATTATAGAAATGGCTATTAAAGCTTTTTTTTCCATTATCAATAATTAAAAATAGAAAATGCAACCTTAAAGAAATAACCAAGTAACTGTTTATTGAATGTATGCGTTATACGTTAAAATAAACACATTTTTTTAAATACATTTTATAGCCAGTGAATATCTATATCAAAAATTTAAATAAAAAAATGTGCTTCCAAATATTGAAAAAAAACCCAGCAACCGAGTAATTGATTATTGATGCATTTTTGTTTTGAGCCTTGCATGAACCAACACAGCGGTGTGAGCGAGGCCAGTGTGTTGTGCCAGACTCGGAGGTGGGGTGTGAAACGTGTCTCTACAAGCACAGTGATAGTGTTCATTCCACAGGAGAACAGCATGTAATAGGATTCTAATTATGGGCCAGAACAGGTTCTCCCCTTTTATAGCAGCTCATGCAGATCACTAACGCACAAGCCATTAAAGAACTGAAAAAAGAAAAAAAAAAAATGTCTGGCCTTGACTCCAGCCTCATGGACCTGAACCCGTATTTCAGCTGTAAATCTGTTTCTCTGTGTGAGGCGTGTAAACCATTTAACCGTTGACTTTAAATCGGGGAAGTTTTCGTATAAGGTTCTTGTAAATGCCCATTAAACCACACTTATGCTCTTTTATGAGATTTTTGTCTGCGTGCACGAGGGTTGGGATTAAATCAATACTAAGTATGCAGAACTCCAACACGAGCGTAAAGAACATAAAGCTTTCCCAAAAACCTCTTCGCTCTGTCGAACACAATTATTCACAATTATAAGATCATTTCACTAGAGATGTGATTCTCACCCGTTCATCCTGATAACTTGAGGAGATTCAGCCTCCGCCGGTTCTTCTGGTGAAGGACGGAGAACAGACGCTTTTCCCAGATGACAAGCAGCCAGCACGAGCGACACAACGAGCACAAGGGACATGCCTGCTTATCAGGTTGTCTGCGGTTTGGGAAAACGTGACTGTGGTTGATGCTTGGTCTTTTGGTCCCACACCGAGTACGGATGATGCTCTTCACTCGGGCGACTAATGTCCAGCAGGACCACGCTGGAGGGAATGAAATAGATTGTTGTTCCAAAAAGCCTGAGAAACCTGCACTTTATCTAGACGTAGACCAGGTCTGGCCTTGGAATACTCTACATTGTTTTCATTTCTCACAATTGGCGGATGGCAAGAGGGAGGAGAGCTAGATGAGAGAAAGGACAGGATTGGGAAGGACTATTTTCTTCTGTTTTATTTTTTTGTTTGTTTAAAATGATTTTTTTTTATGTGTGTAGTTGACAGAATTAGAGATTATAAGGTAACATCCTCCCAAAAGCAGGTGCATTGGTGGGCAGTGTCAGGGATCAATTCCACTGGGACAGAAATTCATTCAGTGTTGCATGATTTGTCCTAATAAAAACTCTGCTTTATGAAAGTTTGAAGCATGTGCATGTTAGGAATAAAACAATATCATTTACATTAATGAACTGTTTCTCAACATCTTAAATCAAATCAATAGAGCATGAGGATAGAAAAAGAAGGGATGTGCGTATTCAATAAATGGGGCTGTGAAATGTCAAAAACTTACAATATGACAAAAGTGACAGGTGACCATTTATGGATGTTGTAGTAAATCAGTTACTGTTTGTAATTAGTGCTATTTGATTTATTTAGTATTTCAATGATTGATGTCAGTTATTGGTCAGGAGTGAGAGTTAGAGTTAGAGTTAAGGTTAAGTTTAGAGTTAAGGGTGAGATTTATGGGTTAAGGTAAGAGTTAGGGTTGGAGTTATGGGAGTTTAGAGGGTTAGAGTTAGAGTGATGCTTATAGTTAGGAGTTAAAGTTAGCCGTTTGATTGAGGTTTATAGTTTTGAGTAGAGGTTAAGAGTTAGGGTTAGGGGTTGGGGTTTGAGTTATATTTAAATTCAGAGGTTAGGGTTAGAATTAGGAGTTAGGGTTAGAGTTAGAGGTTAAATTTTGAGTTGGGGTTAGGGTTTGAGTTAGGGTTAGGGTTAGAGTTAGGGGTTAGGGTTTGAGTTAGAGGTTAGGGTTTGAGTTAGGGTTAGGGTTTTAAGTTTGGGGTTAGGGTTTGAGTTAGTTGCGATTGTAGTTGGGTTGGGGTAAGGGTTAATAACAGGAGTTAGGAATAGAGTTTAGAGTTAGAGTAAGGACTAGAGGTTAGGAGTTAGTTTTAGGGGTAATGGCCAGGCTTATGATTGGGTAAAGTTTGGGGTTATGGTTAGTCAACCAACTAGACTTGTCTCACAGTATTAAAAATGCAGTCTCAACAAAGATGATTATATTTGACAGCTCCATATCCTGAATGACTGATTGTACTGTTTATAGCCAGCAGCTAACAATAAGCATTTATATTCCCACTGACACATTTAGAAGAAAAATGTGTGAGATGTGTGAGATGTGTGAGATGTGTGATTATGGTGCATTCTTTACAATTTAAAACTCCCACATGGTAACTGAGGTGGTCTGTGTAAATGAGAAGATATGAGGTCTGGATCAAAATCCTGCATCAACTCCCAACTCCTAAAAAAAGGAAATTATTACTTACAATGATTGCTTTGTGTTTGTTTTGAAACACAAAGCAATCATTGTAAGTAATAATTTCCTTTTTTTAAACTGCAGTTCAAAGACAAACTTTCCTTAAACACAAGAATAAATAAAGTCACATCAGTCAGCATTCATTTATAGACGATAATCCAGAAGGCATGTCATCACTTATTTGATCCTCCATGCACACCAGCACACAGGCCCTATTGTGGTTTAATATCAGTAATATTCAAAGAATGTAAAACAACCACAAGAGCATTCAGGTGGGTTTAGGAAATTTATCTCTCTAAATGAAGCTAATAAAAGAGTTCAGTGGTGTTTAAATCATTTAATTAACCACTAGACCACCAGGGAACCTAATTAATAATAATAATAATAATAATAATAATAATAATAATAATAATACATTTAACTTGTCATGACAATCATGGACTATATATATATATATATATGATTAAGGGATAGGGGTTTGGATTAAGGGTAAAAGTAAGGGATTAGGGGTTAAGGGTTAAGGTTGGGAGATAGAGTTATGGATTAAAGATTAAGGATTTAGGGTTAAGGTTGGGGTTAGAGTTATGTATTAAGGATTAAGGGTTAAGGTTGAGGTTAAAGTTATGTATTAAGGATTAAGGGTTAAGGGTTAAGGTTGGGGTTAGAGTTATGGATTAAAGATTAAGGATTTAGGGTTAAGGTTGGGGTTAGAGTTATGTATTAAGGATTAAGGGTTACGGTTGAGGTTAAAGTTATGTATTAAGGATTAAGGGTTAAGGGTTAAGGTTGGGGTTAGAGTTATGTATTAAGGATTAAGGGTTAAGGGTTAAGGTTGGGGTTAGAGTTATGTATTAAGGATTAAGGGTTAAGGGTTAAGGTTGGGGTTAGAGTTATGTATTAAGGATTAAGGGTTAAGGGTTAAGGTTGGGGTTAGAGTTATGTATTAAGGATTAAGGGTTAAGGGTTAAGGTTGGGGTTAGAGTTATGTATTAAGGATTAAGGGTTAAGGGTTAAGGTTGGGGTTAGAGTTATGTATTAAGGATTAAGGGTTAAGGGTTAAGGTTGGGGTTAGAGTTATGTATTAAGGATTAAGGGTTAAGGGTTAAGGTTGGGGTTAGAGTTATGTATTAAGGATTAGGGGTTAAGGTTGGGGTTAGAGTTATGTATTAAGGATTAAGGGTTAAGGGTTAAGGTTGGGGTTAGAGTTTTGTATTAAGGATTAAGGGTTAAGGGTTAAGGTTGGGGTTAGAGTTATGTATTAAGGATTAAGGGTTAAGGGTAAAGGTTGGGTTTAGAGTTATGTATTAAGGATTAGGGGTTAAGGGTTAAGGTTGGGGTTAGAGTTATGTATTAAGGATTAAGGGTTAAGGTTGGGGTTAGAGTTATGTATTAAGGATTAAGGGTTAAGGGTTAAGGTTGGGGTTAGAGTTATGTATTAAGGATTAGGGGTTAAGGGTTAAGGTTGGGGTTAGCGTTATGTATTAAGGATTAAGGGTTAAGGGTTAAGGTTGGGGTTAGAGTTATGTATTAAGGATTAGGGGTTAAGGTTGGGGTCAGAGTTATGTATTAAGGATTAGGGGTTAAGGTTGGGGTTAGAGTTATGTATTAAGGATTAAGGGTTAAGGGTTAAGGTTGGGGTTAGAGTTATGTATTAAGGATTAAGGGTTAAGGGTTAAGGTTGGGGTTAGAGTTATGTATTAAGGATTAAGGGTTAAGGGTTAAGGTTGGGGTTAGAGTTATGTATTAAGGATTAAGGGTTAAGGTTGGGGTAAGAGTTATGTATTAAGGATTAAGGGTTAAGTTTGGGGTTAGAGTTATGTATTAAGGGTTAAGGTTGGGGTCAGAGTTATGTATTAAGGATTAAGGGGTTAAGGTTGGGGTTAGAATTATGGATTAAGGATTAAGGGTTAAGTTTGGGGTTAGAGTTATGTATTAAGGATTAAGGGTTAAGGGTTAAGGTTGGGGTTAGAGTTATGGATTAAGGATTAAGGGTTAAGGTTGGGGTTAGAGTTATGTATTAAGGATTAAGGGGTTAAGGTTGGGGTTAGAATTATGGATTAAGGATTAGGGGTTAAGGTTGGGGTTAGAGTTATATATTAAGGATTAAGTGTTAAAGTTGGGGGTTAAAGTTATGGATTAAGGATTAAGGGTTAAATTTGGGGTTAGAGTTATGTATTAAGGATTAGGGATTAAGGTTGGGGGTTAGAGTTATGTATTAAGGATTAGGGGTTAAGGGTTAAGGTTGGGGGTTAGAGTTATGTATTAAAGATTAGGGATTAAGGTTGGGGGTTAGAGTTATGGATTAGGATGAACATTTCCATTGAAACTATAAAACTAATGTAATCTAGTCTGCATTTTCCTCTCTGAACAGCATGCATGCTCCAGCTTGCTCCCTTGAATTGTTTTTAGCAGGCACACGTGAATGAAAGATCCGAGCCGGGATCTATTTTAAGATCAACCAGCAACTTGACCTATTAAAATCTCATCTTGGATTATCCTGATGCCAAGAGCGCATAAGACACGTGTCAATGTCCACTTTCTAATATTCCTAATAGGGAAATACAGTTGGCAAACAAGAGCTAAACGTTCATCGTTTATGAGAGTGAATTGTAACTGTGACAGAAGCAGGGCCTGCTGAGAACTTGTGGAGTCATTTGAGGACATGCAAACATACAAACATGTATCTTTAGAAGACCTCTGGGAGCATAACTGTTTTCACTGAGAAGCGTTTGAAATACAGGAACAGTAGTAATGTTGTCCTTGGGTGCAGACAGCCTCCCTAACTTGTCTATTAAAAAACAAATAAAAGATGCATTGAGATCGCTTTCTTGCATCCTGCAGGTGGGAGACCTTCCTTTAATCAGCATTCCTATGAAATATTATTTTTGAATACAAAATATATTTTTTTTTACTTTGGTGCTGGACTTCGCTATGTGAGTTATGTGCGGTTGTGTTTGTATATTGATACTAAAGTTAAAAAAGTTAATTATTTGAAGAATCAACCAGAGGAAAACCACAGTGTTAAATATTGAACAAAAAGTGACATAAACAAGAAGAAAAAAAAGGCAAATGTTTGATTGATGGCATCATTGCATAGTTTAAAGATGATTTAAAGAGTGAACCAGTGTTCTTCTGTTCTTCTCCACCAAATATTCAAACATACATTTGGGGAACAATCTACTACTTGTGCCTTCATGTACTAAATGGCTAAAGCTTTGTAGATACCTGAACATCACATCACACCTATATTTTCTTGTGAAACATCTCATTCCAGATGTATTCCCTATTTGTTGTATAAGCACCACTTTTCTGAGAAGTCTTTCCAATAGATTTTGGTGTCTGACTGTTGGTTTAGGAAGTCAGGGCTCTTCAATTCCAACGTTCACACAAACAACCATGTCTTTGTGGAAGTCGCTTTGTTCATGATGGTATTGTCATGCAGAGACAAGTGCATTAATGAGATCAGGCACTGGTTTTGGGATGTTGAGCTTCAGTTTAAGTTCCTTCCAGTTCATCCCAAAGGTGTTCAATGAGGTTGAGGAATCTCTTTTACTCCAACCTCCGTCTTTGTAGTAACAGTTTGGGGAAGAACCTCATATTAGGGGGTGCAAATACTTTCCAACATATGGTGTATGAATCAAGGTTAACACTAGACAGATGTTTTTTTTTTTCGGGTTGTTTAATATTTTTGTTTTTTTGTGAGTGGCGGATAGACAGATATTTGGATGGATAGACACATAAATGGATGGAAGGATGAACAGATGAGTGGAAAGACAGTTGGTGGATAGATACCTGAATGGATAGATGGGTTGATAGATACACAGGTGGCTTGATTGATGGATTGGTAGAATGAAGGTTGGTGCTCCTTGTGACTGTGCGTCCAGCCTTGTGCTGCCATCTGTTGGCGTGTTACAAAACTAGTCAACAAACTTTTGATATCACTTCATATAGATATGCGGATAATCTGGGATTTACAGTGGATTATATACAGAGTAAATGAATAGAATAATACTATTATATACAAAAGAATGGTCCAGCATGAGATAGAATGTACAGAGTGGAGCAGAATATATCACTTCTGATCACTTTACAGTGATCAGACTGTAAATAAATACCAGCAGGAATCTACACAGGAGTCCTGATGATGAAAGTGAGGATTAGTGAGACTGAACCCGATAGAACACAACAGAATGAAAGGAAGGTGTGACAATAAGCCTTAGTGATCTCTAATCCTAATCTAGTTGTTTTGATTACCAGGACATGAGGTTGTTAAAGGTACTTATCACTGCGGAGATGCTTCAGGAGCATTCGCAGGATCAGCAGGAGAACCTCTTCAAGGTCCAGGTCCTGGTTTCAGATTTGATGAACTGTGCTCTGGAGAAGCGGAAAATAAGTCAGTGTTTTCAATGTGATTATGACAGACATTTCCACCTTTCTACTGTATGAGGACTCTGAAGGCGACACGAGGCAACGTGAGGACAGCTGGGATTTCTGCTGACATGATGGGAGTTTGAGAACGCAAACGGGTTTAGTGAGTATTAACAAAGTCGGCTGTCTTTAATCTTTGGGAATTTGGATGTTTCGATTAGTGTAAACTGCAGGTCCATAGGTTGAAAGATAAACCTTGGCTGATTTAGGATTAAAACAGAGGATTCATTATAGCATGCCCGGTAACTTCTTGTAATTAACAGAAAATCTGGATGCTCAGAGAGGAGCTTGAAGCTGAAAGCAGGGCACATGAGTAATCTCTGCTTATTCGCCACTCATTGTTGAGAATCTGCTTAGAGTGTGTGTTTCCTGTATCGGACATGTGCGTGGTGGTGCCTCATCACCTCAGCATGAATAACCAGTGTGTATTTAACGCTGCCTCTGTTTGCCCTGATGATACCTGCAGGAACGTACAGTGATCAGTGTGTGGGACTCTGATCAGGCGTGTATGTCTGTGGCAAAGGGACATGGGATGTGGTGCTACCAAACCCCAACCCACGGAGCTGGAGCTGAAAAGATACGACAAAGGTACTTTTAATACTGTAATGTGTAAATGATTTAAACCTCAATAATTTTCTAATGATGTATAATATACTGGACATTTCTAATTGTTTATCTTTTGTTGTTGTTTTTGTTGTTTTATCCTTTGATCCCCTCAGCAAACATTTCAGTTCCAGGTAATTCAGTATTTTTAATACAAAAACATGCACACCTTTCTAAAATAATTATTCTTACATCATCATATATATATATATATATATATATATATATATATATATATATATATATATATATATATATATATATATATATATATAAATCAAAACATTGTGTTTGTATATATTTTTGTCTGAAGCTGTAACGGGTGAGTCAGTTTGATTAGGTTAGTGTAGATAGTAGATAGAGGCCTAGCAAATGCCTTTAGTAGGTAATAATATACAAAATACTCCTTGATTGTAGTATCATCAGTCATCCTAAATGTAGTATAATATAATGTAGTATAGGGTAGTGTAGTGTAATATAATATAGTAAAGTATAGGGTAGTATAGTGTAATATCATATAGTATAGTGTAATGTAGTATAGTGTAGTATAGTGTAGTAAGGTTCCCTGGTGGTCTAGTGGTTAGGATGCGGCGCTCTCACCGCTGAAGCCTGGGTTCGATCCCCGGTCAGGGAACCAACCCCAGCCACTCTCAGTGCCGGTCCCAAGCCCGGATAAATTGGGGAGGGTTGCGTTAGGAAGGGCATCCAGCATAAAAACATGTGCCAAATCAAACATGCGGAGGATCCACTGTGGCGCCCCCTAACGGGAGAAGCCGAAAGAAAGTTACAGGGTAGTATAGGATAGGGTAGTATAGTGTAGTACAGGGTAGTTTAGTGTAATATCATATAGTAAAGTATAGTGTAGTGTAGTGTAGTGTAGTATAATGTAGTATATTGTAGTATAATATAGTAAAGTATAGGGTAGTATAATATAGGGTAGTATAATGTATATTGTAGTAAAGTATAGGGTAGTATAGTGTAATATTATGTAGTATAGGGTAGTGTAGTATAATATAATATAGTATAGTGTAATATAATGTAGTATAGGGTAGTATAGTGTAATATAATGTAGTATAGGGTAGTATAGTGTAGTATAGGGTAGTGTAGTGTAGTGTAGTGTAGTGTAGTATAGTATAATGTAGTATAGGGTAGTATAGTGTAGTATAGGGTAGTGTAGTGTAGTGTAGTGTAGTGTAGTGTAGTATAGTATAATGTAGTATAGTGTAGTATAGTGTAGTGTAGTGTAGTGTAGTGTAGTGTAGTGTAGTGTAGTGTAGTATAGTATAATGTAGTATAGTGTAGTGTAGTATAGTGTAGTGTAGTGTAGTATAGGGTAGTGTAGTGTAGTATAGTGTAGTGTAGTATAGGGTAGTGTAGTGTAGTATAGGGTAGTATAGTGTAGTGTAGTGTAGTATAGGGTAGTGTAGTGTAGTATAGTATAATGTAGTATAGTGTAGTATAGTGTAGTGTAGTGTAGTATAGGGTAGTATAGTGTAGTGTAGGGTAGTGTAGTGTAGTATAGTATAATGTAGTATAGGGTAGTATAGTGTAGTGTAGTGTAGTATAGGGTAGTGTAGTGTAGTATAGTATAATGTAGTATAGTGTAGTATAGTGTAGTGTAGTGTAGTATAGAGTAGTATAGTGTAGTGTAGGGTAGTGTAGTGTAGTATAGTATAATGTAGTATAGGGTAGTATAGTGTAGTGTAGTGTAGTATAGGGTAGTGTAGTGTAGTATAGTATAATGTAGTATAGTGTAGTATAGTGTAGTGTAGTGTAGTATAGGGTAGTATAGTGTAGTGTAGGGTAGTGTAGTGTAGTATAGTATAATGTAGTATAGGGTAGTATAGTGTAGTGTAGTGTAGTATAGGGTAGTGTAGTGTAGTATAGTATAATGTAGTATAGTGTAGTATAGTGTAGTGTAGTGTAGTATAGGGTAGTATAGTGTAGTGTAGGGTAGTGTAGTGTAGTATAGTATAATGTAGTATAGGGTAGTATAGTGTAGTGTAGTGTAGTATAGGGTAGTGTAGTGTAGTATAGTATAATGTAGTATAGGGTAGTATAGTGTAGTGTAGTGTAGTATAGGGTAGTGTAGTGTAGTATAGTATAATGTAGTATAGGGTAGTATAGTGTAGTGTAGTGTAGTATAGGGTAGTGTAGTGTAGTATAGTATAATGTAGTATAGGGTAGTATAGTGTAGTGTAGTGTAGTATAGGGTAGTGTAGTGTAGTATAGTAGTGTAGTATAGTGTAGTATAGTGTAGTGTAGTGTAGTGTAGTGTAGTATAGTGTAGTATAGTGTAGTGTAGTGTAGTATAGGTAGTGTAGTGTAGTATAGTGTAGTATAGGTAGTATAGTGTAGTGTAGTATAGGTAGTAGGGTAGTGTAGTGTAGTGTAGTGTAGTTAGTAGTGTAGTGTAGTATAGTATAATGTAGTATAGGGTAGTATAGTGTAGTGTAGTGTAGTATAGGGTAGTGTAGTGTAGTATAGTATAATGTAGTATAGGGTAGTATAGTGTAGTGTAGTGTAGTATAGGGTAGTGTAGTGTAGTATAGTATAATGTAGTATAGGGTAGTATAGTGTAGTGTAGTGTAGTATAGGGTAGTGTAGTGTAGTATAGTGTAGTATAGTGTAGTGTAGTGTAGTGTAGTGTAGTGTAGTATAGTGTAGTGTAGTATAGTATAATGTAGTATAGGGTAGTATAGTGTAGTGTAGTGTAGTATAGGGTAGTGTAGTGTAGTATAGTATAATGTAGTATAGGGTAGTATAGTGTAGTATAGTGTAGTGTAGTGTAGTATAGGGTAGTGTAGTGTAGTGTAGTGTAGTGTAGTATAGTGTAGTGTAGTATAGTATAATGTAGTATAGGGTAGTATAGTGTAGTGTAGTGTAGTATAGGTGTTAGTTAGTTAGTGTATGTAGTATAGGGTAGTGTAGTGTAGTATAGTATAATGTAGTATAGGGTAGTATAGTGTAGTGTAGTGTAGTATAGGGTAGTGTAGTGTAGTATAGGGTAGTATAGTGTAGTGTAGTGTAGTATAGGGTAGTGTAGTGTAGTGTAGTGTAGTATAGTGTAGTATAGTGTAGTGTAGTGTAGTATAGGGTAGTGTAGTGTAGTATAGTATAATGTAGTATAGGGTAGTATAGTGTAGTGTAGTGTAGTATAGGGTAGTGTAGTGTAGTATAGTATAATGTAGTATAGGGTAGTATAGTGTAGTGTAGTGTAGTATAGGGTAGTGTAGTATAGGGTAGTGTAGTGTAGTATAGGGTAGTATAGTGTAGTGTAGTGTAGTATAGGGTAGTGTAGTGTAGTATAGTATAATGTAGTATAGTATAATGTAGTGTAGTGTAGTGTAGTATAGGGTAGTGTAGTGTAGTGTAGTGTAGTGTAGTATAGGGTAGTGTAGTGTAGTATAGTGTAGTGTAGTGTAGTATAGTATAGTGTAGTATAGTGTAGTATAGTGTAGTGTAGTGTAGTATAGGGTAGTGTAGTGTAGTGTAGTGTAGTGTAGTGTAGTATAGGGTAGTGTAGTGTAGTATAGGGTAGTGTAGTGTAGTATAGTATAGTGTAGTATAGTGTAGTATAGTGTAGTGTAGTGTAGTATAGGGTAGTGTAGTGTAGTGTAGTGTAGTGTAGTGTAGTATAGGGTAGTGTAGTGTAGTATAGGGTAGTGTAGTGTAGTGTAGTGTAGTGTAGTATAGGGTAGTGTAGTGTAGTGTAGTGTAGTGTAGTGTAGTGTAGTGTAGTATAGGGTAGTGTAGTGTAGTATAGGGTAGTGTAGTGTATTGTGTTAGTGTAGAACAAATGCATTATATAAACACAAACAAAACAAATAAAACAACCAGCATGCTTGCCAGTCTCGACCTATAAGTTCTGAGTAATTAAGAGATTTATATTGTTCATTTGGGGATGTGGAATAAACAGCATCATTTGTATGAAAATGGAAGAGAAGTTCAGGAGCCAGTACATATACACGTCTGATTGTGAATATGAGCAGCACCCGGTGTTCAAATCAGGAACTTCATTATTATATTATACCTAAAAACAGGCCAGGTTTATTGTTTATTGTAAGTCATGGTGCTACAGAAGTGCCCTTGAGCTGTAGTCTGTTTTATAGGACATATTATACAGTAGTGTCAGGTCAGCTCTGTTTTCCAACACGTCCTGTACTGAAGATACAAAAACATAAAGAGTGAGTCAGAGTGGTACATCCTGGTCCATTCCTGAAAAAAAAAAAAGAATTAAACGAGATGAAGTTTAATCACTGTGTACCTGTACAGCGATGCGGGCAGCTTTACTCATCCAGCGCTGGTACCGGCAGTACGTGGCCCCGCTGGAGATGCGACGCCGGTGCACGTGGAACATTTTCCAGTCCATCGAGTACGCAGGAGAGCAGGATCAGATCAAGGTGAGAGATTTCACTGATGGAATATATGTAATGCAAAATGTATTTAATACAAAGGTGTTCTGATGTAATCAAAAAATAGGATTAAAAATGAGTTTATTAGAGGGACAGCGCATGAAGGACGTTTTGGAGACAAGGTGAAGGAGGCGAGATTGAGATGGTTTGGACGTGCAGAGGAGGGACATGGGGTATATCAGTAGGAGAATGCTGAGGATGGAGCCACCAGGAAGGAGGAAAAGAGGAAGAACAAGGAGGAGGTTTATGGATGTGGTGAAGGAAGACATGGTAGTAGTTGGTGTGAAAGAGGCAGATGTAGAGGACAGGGGGGGGTATGGAGACGGATGAGACCACTAATGGAAGCAGCCGAAAAAAGAAGAAGAAGAAGATTTTTAACGAATATGATTTAAAATGTAGTTAAGTTCAAAACTTCAAACAAAACATACTTAATTAAAAGTAAAACTACAGATTTAAAAAACTATAAAAAAAGTAGAAGTACACAAAAAGTCATCTGTTACGTTCCACCTCTGATTTGCTGTAACCTCACACTTGCTTTGTGTGTTTTCTTTCTTCAGCTCTACAATTTCTTTGGCTTCCTCATGGACCACTTCACTCCTGCAAGCAATGAACGTAGGAGTTTTCCATTGTTTCAGCTTATTTGTCAAAAGCGACACTCATTTCAGAAATCACACACGTAAACGTGATCCTCACTTCTCATGTCCAATCTGGTCCTCAGGAAAGCTGATCTCCCACATATTTCGGGAGACGGAAGTGTTCCTGGATGCGGAATGGGAGCGGTATTTCTGCTACAAGGACATTGTGGTGCCGGAGGTTTACACGGGGCCTCACCTGACGTTCCCTCTGACTGTCAGCA
Source organism: Silurus lanzhouensis (assembly GCA_039877035.1). Taxonomy (NCBI): domain Eukaryota; kingdom Metazoa; phylum Chordata; class Actinopteri; order Siluriformes; family Siluridae; genus Silurus; species Silurus lanzhouensis. The sequence continues at coordinate 6,785,644 of JBCEWE010000456.1, read as the reverse complement.
ATGTCACAGATCTAGTAGAGGCCTTCAAACAAAAACAAGTATGGCATTGCAAATATGGCTCAGTTGAAGGTCCTGAGGTATGATGTCTGAAAGAGAAATCAATTTGTTGTAGGGTTTACACACAATCTTTTTGTGAGGAACAGAGGAACCGGACACCAGAACAAGCTCAGATCTCAATAATGAATCTTAGATCTTCTCTGAGCTTGAAGTATATTTGATATTCAAATCTGTCCTTTTGACATCGTGTCTGTTTTCTTGGGTGCTTGTGTCTTTCCCAGTAGCAGCTCCATTCTCGATATGTCCTCCAGCTTCTCGGAGAAACATGGAGATTGCTCCGGGTTCTGCCGAACATTAACGTGGTGTCTACACGCCACAGCAAGGAGATCACAATCTGTGGTATGTGGGGGAGATGTAATCACACAATAGTTTGCATGTTGGTAAAAAAATATTTCGTTTTTTTTGTTTCTACAGGAGACTTGCACGGACAACTTGAAGATCTCCTGCTGGTCTTTTATAAGGTTGGTACTATATATAGCATGGCCATGCTAGTTATCAAAAACATCTATTTGTAGCTGATTTGTCTGTCGTCACCCTTCAGAACGGCTTGCCATCGGTGGAGACGTCGTACGTCTTCAATGGAGACTTTGTGGATCGAGGGAAAGACTCTATTGAGATCCTGCTGATCTTGTTCGCCTTCCAATTGGTGTATCCCAACGACGTCCACCTCAATAGGGGAAATCACGAGGACCACATTGTCAACCTGAGGTAGTTGGTGGTCCTTCTGGATGTCCTGTAGATGTGATATACATTCTGAAGCCAATTATAAGCAGTAGTCTCTGTGAAAATCAGATCTGTAGGTAGTAGTGGACAATAAGTATTTCTACTTTACTCAAATACATGGTTTGTGTACTTCATCCACCACTGGATTTATGAGCTCAAGCTTCGTCCTAGCGTCAGATTAGCAAAATGACCAGGGTCTTCAATGCTCTCTGTTCCTTCCAGGCTTAATTTTGTCTTCAGAAAAAATTTCCATAGATGCGAAATGGGAAATTAATGCAATAAACAGGGAACTGAAGAAACCACAAGGAATCGTCCAAGTCAATTGTTTGGGTTTGCTGCATTTCATAGAATTGAGAAACCTTTCAGAGGTCACATGACTTACCTCTCACTTCTTTCTCTTCCAGGTACGGCTTCAACAAGGAGGTTCATGGGAAGTACAGGGTGAGTGAGCTTCCTGCTCGGGTCCCACAGACTTCAATAAACAAAATACAGCATCAACCATGACACATCATTTTTTGGACTTGAATATGCATTAACCTGAGCTGTGACCTCTAACAGTCACGCTGTGAAATGGGTCACTCTCACTGACCTGGGTGATGGATTACAGGATTAAACGGGCTTTCTTCAGGCTTAGTCTTCTGCAAATAAATCGAAGACACATTTCAGTCCACACAAGGGCTGATTTTAGTGTCTGGACCCTATTTCTGGAAACCTGTTTTACTTTTGGGGTAGATCCCGAAATTTTTGGTCACCCATTAAAAACATGCTGGAGAAAAAAAAAAACAGAGAGAGATTTCATCAGGGAAAAGTGTTCAATAAAATGAGGGCAGAACATGGCAAAAATACACTTATATCCATTTCAGGTTCTTCTAACATTCTCAGTAGGAGATTAAGATAATCAAATACAAAGATGTTTTTAATTACAGCTTTTTTTATTTGTAGGAGAGAGAAAGCAAAAGAGATCTGAGATTAGATTTCATTCAGGCAGTAGCAGCTGCTACTAACACCCAGGATAGCAGATTACACCTGGCTAAATTTATCACCAGCGCCGAGTGTTCATAACATCTCCAACGTCTCCTCATTGACACAGAGCTAGCGAGTTAACACAAAAAAAATGGTCTGGTGTCCACAAACATTTAACAATCTGCAATTAGTAACCAGTTTGGTGGTTGATTGGATGCATTCTGACCATCACAGGTTCATGGGAAGAAGATCCTAAAGCTGCTCCAGAAGATATTCAGCTGGTTGCCCTTGGCAACCGTGATCGACCAGAAAGTGCTGATTGTGCACGGAGGGATCTCGGACACCACTGACCTCCAGATCATCGCCAAATTGGAACGACACAGAGTGAGTTGTAAACCTGGGGGGAATAAACCTTACCATGTTGTGTTGTGCTGTTAGGGGAAATAATCAAAGACCCGGTGGAGGGACTTTTAGTGCAACGAATTTCTATTAGTATGTTATAATATTATATATTTGGCATTGGATTTTGGATGTGAAGGTCATGAGTTCAAATCCCAGCCACACCAAGCTGCCACTCCTGGGCCCCTGAGCAAGGCCCTGAAATCCAGTTGTGTGAATGAGATCAATATAACTCACTGTGGATGTAATAATAAAGTGTTTTATTCCACTGCAATTGTTTCCCGTTATTCCTATATCCATGATTCTGTTTTCCGCAGTACGTCTCGGCTCTGAGGCCCCCGAAACGTCCTCAGCAGGCCCTAAAGCCCTCAGACAGGAACGAGGAGCGATACAGCACGTCTAGCAGGAAACGTGTGCGCTCTTTAACGTACGAGCGACGCCCGCGGCAGACCTACTACATTAGCACGAGCCACTCTGTGGAGGAGGAGCTTCAGGAAAGGAGGAGATGGGCGGGGCTCAGTGCCTCCTGCGACAGGCTTAACTTCTTTTCCTCAGACTCCGACTCTGATTCCGTTGAGGCTCCGGAGACGGACTCGGAGGAGTGGAAGCAGGTACGGAGGACAGGAGATACCACTATAACGTCTAATAAACCTAATATTTGTTCCAGCTCAAAGGAGTGCGGTCCTGGATCGTTTTGTTCCTTTTGTACTGCAGCATTTACTGTTTCTTATCCAGTCAGGAATGACACACTGTAGGTTATTATCTGTTTACAATTACATTTAATTCGTTGTGAGCCATGTAAGTCCTTCTCTTCCTTGCCTGAACACCATCAGAATCAGTAATGTGCTGCTTCCTGGAGTGTTAGTTTCTATCCAATCAGATTTCAGCCGCCACATCGTGTGTTGCCGGGGTCAAAGGAATCTGATGTGAGGCATTCATAACTAGCTCTCAAATACATGCTGCTTAAAGCTGTTGCTTTAACCAATCAGATTTGGAGTTGGCGACACCGGGGCCATCTAGCAGGCGTACAGTAGCATCGTTTTTTTTTTTCACTTCCTTTGAATAGAGCGCACTAGCCAGAGCTCACAACATTTCCTTAACAAATATCTCGTTATGATCACATATTTTAAAGTTCGAACTTTCATTCATTTGCTCCAGTTTTTTAACGTGTCGCTAATGCAGATCGTCGATTTGCTGTGGAGTGACCCGATGCCACAGGACGGCTGCGTCCCAAACGAGGTTCGAGGAGGCGGCTGTTACTGGGGTCCCGACATCACGCAGAAAGTCCTCGAGCGACACAGCCTGCATCTGCTTATCCGTTCCCACGAGTGTAAACAGGACGGCTACGAGTTCTGTCACAACCGCAGGGTCAGAGATGTATACGTTACACACACACACACACACACACACACACACACACACACACACACACACACACACACACACACACACGGGGTAGTTGATGCCCTGCAATATACATAATGATATTTTGGACTAATTTCGAATTATAGCATGTCATATTTAATTCCAAATAACAATTCAGTGTGTGTGTGTGTGTGTGTGTGTGTGTGTGCATGTGTGTGTGTGTAGGTGCTGACCATTTTCTCTGCATCTAACTACTATGAAGTAGGCAGCAACAGAGGAGCCTATATAAGATTAGGACCAGACCTAAATCCTCATGTCATCCAGTACCAGGCCAGCAGATCCACCAGAGAGCTGACCTTGAGACAGAGGTGAGCACACTGTTCAGATGAAGGTTTATGTCAAACACACACACACACACACACACACACACACACACACACACACACACACACACACACGCTATTTGAAAAGTTCCCATGCATATTGTAAAGTATAAAAAACTAATAATTAAACTTCAAAAATGAGTGTAAAGCTGTGTGTGTGTGTGTGTGTGTGTGTGTGTGTGTGTGTGTGTGTATAGTGTTGGACGGACAGAGCGTTCGGCTCTACGAGCCTTGAGAGAGCAACTCTTTGCCCACATGTCAGACCTCATCAGTGCCTTCCAAGAGTATGACCCAGGGCACACAGGTAAATCACACACACACACACACACACACACACACACACACACACACACACACACACACACACACACACACACACACGACCTGTTACTTGAGTTTTGGTTCTTCTACGTAGTTTCTGTTTCTGTTCTTGAAATGTATGCGTAGGTTTCACAAGGTTCACCAGTTTCCTCCTTTCATTCCAAAACCTCTTCTTTTGGTGAATTCCAGTGGTGGATGATGCACACAATAGTGATGTGTCACACACGAATGATTCGTTGATCCTGAACGAGCCTATAATGTGACTCAGTAGAAAGAGTCATCTCAAAGAGTGATTTGTTCATTTTCTACAGGACGCGCATGAACGGAACCTCTGTAGGCTATTTACAGGAAACAGCTGAGTAGTTCATCTCTCGACTCTTCTGGTCCGAGTTGCTCATTCTTTTATCAATGGAAACATTTCAGTAAAGTACAAATAAGTAAAAAAAGCTACTTAAATACAAAAACAAATCACTTTTCCTTCCTTATTGTCCACTACGGGTGGATTCATTGTGCTAAACTCCTCTTTGGTGCAATGTTTCCTGAATCCACACCAATCCTAAATAGGATCTAGCAGTTATACTTTACACTCTTTTATTACCTGTACACCTGAAATAAAGACACAGAGACATGTGAATATAGTTAGGTAGCTTTCCATCTCTGAACATGTCTATTAAACCTGGACCTGGATAATCCAGGAGATGAAAAGATCACCAGTCTTTGCTGGGCGCTCACTCAGGAACGCCACGTACTGCATCTGTTTCAGGTGTGATCTCGATGAAGCACTGGGCCGCTGCGCTGGAGTCGGTGTTGCGACTTGGCCTGCCGTGGAGAGTCCTGAGATCCCAGCTGGTGGGCTGCAACACGCAGGACGGCACGCTCAACTACCACGACTGGTTCCGAGAGCTCGACATCACCGAGCCCAACAATGAGGTACGATGTAATGGAGATAGAGCAATAATTCAATCTAGCACTAGTGGAGGTTGGAGCTCAGTGGTTAAGGAATTAGACTCTGGATCAGAAGGTCACAAGGTTGAATCCCAGCACTGTTTAGCTGCCACTGATGGGCCCCTGAACAAGGCCCTTAACCCTCAACTGCTTAATTTTAAGTCGTCTGGATAAAAAGTAATATATCACGATTCAGAAAAATCATTATCATGCACACTGATCAGGCATAACATTAAAACATTGAGTGGTGAAGTGAAGAACACTGATGATCTCTTCATCATGGCACCTGTTAGTGGGTGGAGATAATTATTAAGCAGCAAGTGAACATTTTGTCCTCAAAGTTGATGTTAGAAGCAGGAAAAATGGGCGAGCGTAGGGATTTGAGCGAGTTTGACCAATTGTGACGTCTAGACGTCTGGGTCAGAGCATCTCCAAAACTGCAGCTCTTGTGGGATGTTCCTGGTCTGCAGTGGTCAGAATCTATCAAAAGTGCTCCAAGGAAGGAACAGTGGGGAACCGGCGACAGTATTATCCATGGCTGGTCCAACAGACCAAGTCTGGTCCAAGTTCATGCTCGACGGGTCACGACTGTTTTAGCAGCAAAAGGGGATCAACACAATATTAGGCAGGTGGTCTTAATGTTATGGCTGATCGGTGTATGAAATGGTCGTGTGTGAAATCCGGTATGATGAAACTGATGAAAAATCTGTCTCCACAGCTTGCTCATACGGGGCTCCTGGAAACAATGTACAGACATCACTCCAACCTGGAGACTATCTTCCGAATTATAGACACAGATCACTCAGGTATGAGCTCTGAGATACCTCTGCACTGCGAAAAAATCTAGTCAAGAATAAAACACTACCCAAGAGCAGATTGTGTACGATTATTATGACTTATTTTACTTGAAAATTGAGCTTAATTACCATCAGATGTGTATTTTGGGACCGTGTATGTTTAAAGACTTTATTTTTAGCTGTAATAACTGGTCTGAAAGTTGGCCAGAAAAAAATGCTCAATTACATTAAGTTCTTGTTTATTAGTATTATTTATTCCACATGCTTGTTTTATGTCAATGCATTTATAAATTAGAAAATGATACATTTATACACAATAATAAAATCTATTTAATAAAAATCACCACAATTATGTATTAAATCACCACAATCTTTCCAACATTATCCAGCATGGGTTTTGTTTTTTTGGAACTTTGTTACTTGTGGCTTTGTAGTTCTGTAGTTCGAGTCTGTATCTTGTTAAATCATGCATTTATTTAGATATATTTATATATCATATTTATACATTTAGACGGTTATTTTTTGCAGTGTATGTACATTAAAAATCCCTGCTATATCAGTTTCTTTTCGACTTGGGAAAGATCTAATAACTCACCCCTCTGGACAGGACTCATCTCATTGGAGGAGTTCCGCCAGACTTGGAAGCTGCTGAGCTCCCACTTGAAGATGGAGATCAGCGATGAAGCCATATCAGACCTGGCCATAAGCATCGACTTCAACAGGGACGGCAGCATTGACATTAACGAGTTCATGGAGGCCTTCAGGCTGGTGGAGAGCACGGTCGGAGTGGTGACCTCTGACCATAGGCAGACTCAAAGCCCTTCATAGAACAAGTGCTGACCAAGTGACATGGGAACATTAAAGCTGTTTTATACACCAGTCTTTTGTATTTTCTAGAGTAGTAGCGTCTTTTGAATGTACAGAGAGGGGTTTGGATTCAAGACTCGGATCATGACATCAATCAGAAATGGTCTGAGATGTTTCAGCCAATCCGTGGACATCAAATTTTATATGCATGGAATGCAATTAACTCATCTAATCTGGACGAATCCAATCTCTTCTATTGAAAATGAATACCGAAACACAACTATTCTGGATGTCAAAGAGGTCAAAACCTGTGCAGTTTATGCACCAAAGTTTTTATGCCAGGTGTCAACAAACTTTTGGCCAGATAATGTAAATATCCAGCTTGGGTGTATAGTCACAGCTCTAAATCTTAACACACACGCACGCACGCACGCACGCACACACACACACACACACACACACACACACACACACACACACACACACACGCACACACGGCTTCCAGCTACCTTTGCCAACACATGAAAGGCCATAATCTACAGCTGATAGCATGAATGTTTTCTTGTTTTCCAGCTGCCACTCAAGGACAAACACAAGGTCATAGTAAGGGGTGAACAAGGTCACATCGACACACATTTACACCCCGGTTACCATCCAGGTGTCCAAACTCATTCTTGGAGACACAATCTCTTGTGCTTTCCAGGAAAACAGAGTTTCAGAGGGACAGAGAAGCATAATGAGAACAAGAAGATACAAAACTAGAACCAAAAATAAAAAAAAGCAAGCTTCATGCCAACATGCCATCTGTGGGAGTTCCAGCCCGACCTCAAAAGCTTAATATAGCAGAGGAATGATATCTAATTGTGGAATGAAGGGAGTGTGTTCAGACCTGCAGCTGTAAGAACTGTACACTGTATGAACAGAAATTTGTGCACACCTGACCATAAGATTGGGGAGATGTTCCTCTAGAATTTTGTGGAGATTTGTGCTCATTAATCCACAAGGGTGTTAGTAAAGTCAGGTACTGATGGTGGTGAGGCGAGCAGGAGATCTTTCACTCCAGCTTTCCCATGGACAGCATATCTTCATTTGTGCATAGGAGCATTGCCGTGCTGGAACAGATTTGCGTCACCTAGTTCAAGTGAAGGAAAATGTCATGGTACTAAATGCATCCAAAGATCATACATTTCTGTGCCTCCATCTTCATGCTGCAGTTTGGGAAGAACCACATATGGGTTTTTTTTTTGTTGCAAAAATTTAAATAAATTGGGTGTCCAAATACTTTTGCTCAATAAAAACATCATTCCAAACGTGTCTTTATTGGTTTTATGCATTAAGGACACGTCTATACAAGGTCTTAGTAAGAGTTTCGAGACACGTTTTGTAACACGGCAACACAATGCTGCACGCAGAGTCAAAGGGAGCACCGACCTTCATAAGTCAGTAAGCTGTGCAACTGGTGCTATTCTGAGCACGTGTACACCCGGTCCCAGAGCTCTTCTCACACGTGAGTTGTTTATTTATGCCAGAAACAGCATGATCTCGCTTCCACACCCACCCTACTGGACTTGAAGATAAAGCTCAAAAAAAGCTGCAATATTTATTATTATTATAAACACGAAAGTTTATTGAAACCAGGTGATGAGTATTTCTAGGGATCTTTGTCTGCTTTAGAAAAACAAAAAAACGACATCATATTTACATGAAGACGCTAAAAAAGAATCACATTCCCATGATTCTCAGAGACACACACACACACACACACACACACACACACACACACAAACACACAAACACACAAACACACCACAACAACAAAGTAAAACTGAGACAAGGCTGCTGATCGTTTTTCTATTTCATCCCCATTAGATGTAAAACATTCCTACAGCAATGCTGAAGAATCCATGCAATGTAGGAAAACTGTAGTTCACAGAGATGTTTAGTGTGTGTGTGTGTGTGTGTGTGTGTGTGTTGCTGTACACAACAAACTGGTCACATGTCAGGATGCTGGTTGATGAGGTGTGTGTGTGTTTATGCATGTATGTATATGTGCCAAGAAGTGTGTGTGTGTGTGTGTGTGTGTGTTCGCGTGTGGATGTCGAGGTCAGCTGAGTTTTCCGGCCCTCACATGTACACTATCATGGAGTCCCTGCTCGATGATCTTGATGTCCTCCATGTCGTCCTTGATCACACTGATCAGGTGACTCAAACCATCCTGCTGCTGCTTCAGGTGCTGTGGATGAAAAACTCAAAGGGTTAACATGCGCAAACACACACACACACACACACACACACACACACACACACACACTCTCTCTCTCTCTCTCGGGTGCAAACACTCTCACGCGCACACACTCACGCAGACTCTTTCACACACTGCTTCTCTTTCTATTACTCACTGCTCCCATTTACCCCTTTTTTCTTTTCTTTTTTCTCTCTCCTCCTCTTTTAATCGTTGCTTCTCTCTCTCTCTCTCTCTCTCTCTCTCTCTCTCTCTCTCTCTCTCTCTCTCTTTTCTCTCCTTCAATAACAATGTTTTCCTGAATATAATTAACGCTACACCTTTTTCCTTTTTTCCTTATTTCTATGACCCGTGTGTGTGTGTGTGTGTGTGTGTGTGTGTGTGTGTGTGTGTGTGTGTGTGTGTTCTACCTGTTTGATCTCTCGGAGCAAGTCGCCGTCGACGACGTATCGTTCTTCAGCTCGCACTGCGCCGTAGTGATTCTGCATCCGGATCTGCGACATCAGCTCGTTCAGGCGTCCCTGCAGCGACCAAACCACAGAGCAGGCTTCAGGCTGGAACTCCACCGAACACAACACCATCAGGAGAGCATGTTCTCACTGAAACGCTCAGACTCACCTTAAACTGCGTGGGAGCATTCAGCTCAGACTGTATGGTGTCCAGCTGCACCCTCAGATGTTCTTCATCCACCTGGATGGCGTAGCCGCTCTTCCTCTGAATCTCCTGCCTTATCAGGACCTACACGCAAACAAACATCTCCATGACATGCTTTTCATTCCTTCTTCTCATATACCGCATCAGACGATCTGCACCATGAGGTCAGCGGTGAAGTTCAGACATCTACCTGAAGGACTCGGTGCGACAGGTCCATCAGCTTCCTCTTGTATTGAGCGATCTTCGCCACGGTGGTGGACTGGTTCTTCTGAAGCTCACTGATGTCGGTGGCGATTATCTGTACACACATGACACAACAGTTCTAGAGGTCCTTCAAGAGTCTGGTTTCTCTTAAGGTTCTCCCTCATTAGGGATCAAACTAAAATGTATTAAACCTCAAGTGAACCTTAAAGAAATCAACAATCATACAATATATGGCCAAATGTTTGTGGACACCTGACCATAAGATCTGCATGTGCTTCTTTTTAAACACAACATTAAAGGGAAAAACCCACATGTGGCTGGAGCCTGGTGTCCCAATACTTTTGGCCATATCGTGAGTATATGTGCATAAAAAAAAAATGTAAGTGACGTGAGAATGCTGGAAAATGTGACTCACATCTACTCTGGTCTGGTGCTGTTTAGTCATCTGTTCTTGTATCTTCAGCCTGTGCAGCAACTCCTTGAAACCAACCATGGGCACCGGGATCAGCCTGGAGACATGTTACAGGAGGGACGGAAAACAAAACCCAGACACGAAACAAAAACAGATCAGATACCAGGAAGAGGAAAATCATTTTGATCTGATCCTGTTTATGTATAAATATATATAATAACTAAAAATAAAAAGGAATTTCAGAATTATAAACATTCACACACAGATACATATGTTTTAATATAAATATTATATTTTATATAATCAATTATTTTATAGAAATATTTATTTACAAAGTGAAGCTGGTTAAACCAGGAAATACACACTGAGCTAACTTCACTAATATTATATATTTAGTGTTAATATTATTAAAGAAATTATTATTAGTCGTTAGCTTGCGAGTGCAAATCAACAGCACCACAGGACCTTCAACACTCACCTGCTCATATGTATAAATAAGATCATTGTAAGTCTCTCTAAATAAAACCATCTGCCAAATGCCTTAAATATAAATATTTGCAAATTTGTGGGAAAAAAAATTCGGACTTTCATACCCTATAACTCATGATAAAATGGCAGAGAATAGAAAGAAAAAAAAAATACAGAAGTCCAAAATAATAATAATAAAAAAAAAATTATATATTAAAAAAATATACCTTTCATAAACACGTTGAAATACTGATTGAATAATATTTCAAATAGCTGAAAAACTAATTCGGATGGGAATCGTACTTATCAGGGTCGGGGTTGTCCACTTTGGCCTGCTCCCATATGATCGGATCGACTCCTGGAGGAAAGGGGAGGAAAAATGCAGATAAAAATAAAATAAATAAATAATAATAATTAGTTTTATTTTAATTGTCTATCAATTATTCCAAAAGTAAAAAAAAAAAAACATTAAAATGAATTGAATTATATTTATACCCATATGGTATTTATTGATGAAACTGTACATGGTGAGACTCATCATGGTTATGGTACCTGCAGGAGGATTCTGCAGCAGCTGTTTGAGCTGTGCAGGAGAAAGAGCTGTCCGGGTAATGCTCATCACCACACCAAGCTGCTGCAACTGGCTCTTGATGTTCACCTGCTCCATGTAGCTGTACAGCGTGGAGGCTGGAACTCGCTTTGACGTGCCGTTAGGAGAGCGCTCCACCACGTAGACGATAACCTCAGTCCTGCAAGCAGATCGTTTACTCAAATGTTATACATAGCGTGACCAAAAGTACCCGACTTCTCCACCGGTACGTGGTTCTTCCCCAAAATGTTACCAAACGGATATTTTTTCCGGGTTGCGTTATACAGTACGAGAGCGGCCTCTAGAGGCGAGTTTTGGATTTGGAGTGTTATTTTTGTTTCAGTTTGAATGCGTGTCTTTTATTTTCCACAATATTCATCAATATCATGAATACGTTCATTTTTTTTTCATTTCGCACATTTTCATGATTTGATACCGTTTTTATTTTTATAATAAAGTTCAGTACTATTTTACATGGAGAGTTTTGTGTATATTTTAATCCAGTATCCATTTTAAAATCCCTGTCGATTAAACGATCCAATCAAGCTATCGGTATCGGTACCATCCATGATCGGGATGGATCACATGGTGGTGGAATGAACCCTGAGTGACTGTTCCCAAATGATGCAAATGTTTTATTCCTTTTATACCACAGCAACATTCCAACAATTAGAATATTCTGTCTTAAAGCAGACTGTTTTATCCTTTTCTAGCTACGTTTAATGTTAAGAATGATTTGTTGATGTCGGGCAATGTCGCTGTTACAAACCGCGAACACTGGAGACTCCTTCCATCTCCCAGGTAACGAGCAGTTGCTATAGAAACAGAAAGGTTTTCGAACTAGCATGCTTTTAACATAATGTGCTAAATCACCTTGTGGTATAAATAAATAATATCATGAATATTAATGAGGTCTGTTTCAGTTCTTTGGTGTGAAAAGGTAAAGAGCTAAAAGTGAAGTGAGGAGGACACTAACTGGTCATCGGGCAGCGCTTTCACTCCTTCTACGTTCACGGTGAGCGTCGGGTTTCCACCCAGAAACTTGTGCAGAGACTCGACCAGCTGCTGCTGCTGACTGCGGACGTCCACCTCTTTTTTATTAAGAGCCAGAGCCACCAGACCGTCCTCATCTTTACTACTGGGGATGCAGCTGTAACCTACTGCCTGTAAAACATGTGTTGAACATGGGTGTTATTACATCATAAAAAGTTCAAAGCAGCCAATGAGGTTTTGATATGCAAATGAGCTCTCAAATGTTCGCGTCAAAGTGCAGTTTATTTTCAAGAGAATATTTTTATTTCCGCACATAGTGATAAATATAAACAAATAAAATGCTACAATCGCCCATATTAGTGAGAGAATAAAAAAAGAGAGAGATGGATAAAAAATATAAAAGAAAAGAGACAAGAAGAAAAATCTTAAATGATCAGCTGTGCATTTGTATGACATGCGTCCCCAAGCGATAAACGATATCTGGAAAGTGATAGCTCAGAGGTTAAGATGTTTGACTCCTGATCAACAGGTTATGAGTTCAAATCCCAGCCCCACCAAACTGCTCAGTTGAGAGAGAAAAAAAAAGCCAAAATGCTATAAATGTTATAAATGTTCAACCTGGTGCCTAAATGTCTACTGCACAGGATATGATCTTTATCCCACCTTAAACCGGCAGAAAGGGTTCTCCTGGGTGAAGTCGACCGGAGGGATATTGTTGTTGAAGTAGCCCTTGCCTGTTCCCCAGAAGGCCTGCAGCTGGTTCCATTTGGCCAGGATGGCGTCGCGCTCGTCGTTCAGCAGAGTGGGTGCGGACAGAGCGCTGGCCGTGTTGATCAGCTGATTGGACTGCGCCTGGGCTTGGGTCTGCTGACCGAACAAACCTCCTAAAAAAAACCCAAACAATCAAAAACCTTTTATTTAAAATTGTTGTAACTGATGTTTGAAATTTTGTTTCGCGTTTCTTTCCCCGAACTGTAGATTCTGTGTACCGATACCCCTTCAATATTAGGTGATATTAATGATCAGTGAATTAACTGATGATGGATGGTGATGATGGTGGATTCTTACCTTGTTGCGGCTGCGTGGACTGAAGATTGAAGCCCCCGAAACCGAGGCCTCCGCCTCCCAAACCAGATCCGAACCCCGCCCCGGTACCGGTCCCTGTTCCCAGTCCAGAGGAAAACCCGAAGCCTTTATTCTGAGTGTTTCCAAACAATCCACCACCTGGCAGCAAGAAAACATCACGTTAAAATACAAACAGTGCCATCTAGTGGTGGCTCGGTTACAGTGAATTACAAAAACAAACTGGATTACAGGACCATGAAGGGGTCGTGATCCTACCGGTGTTGGCGGGGTTTGAGAAGTTGAAGGTGGAGCCTGCAGAAGAGGTGGCGGTGTTTCCGAAGCCTCCGAACGCACCTGAACAAAACAAGACAATCAGTGAAAGCGAGCGAAGGGTCAGAAAGGTCACGATGGAGATGAGAGCCGTGGTGAGACGAAAAAAAGACGATGAACGAAACACTGATGAGGGTCTACAAAGCGGAACGCTCGAATACTACCAAGTGCACATGACCTTTATTAGAACTGGACGATGTGACGGTATAATCAACATCGCGATACAAATACGGGGTTGTTTAATTATTTATTAGTTATAAATTCACTGCATTTTTTTATTTACAAATATTTTAATATTAAACAACATTCAAATATAAAAGATATAATAAATAATATTTACTGAAATTATTTGTTTTCTCTCTATGCTTTTTAATTTTTTGCTGTTTTCTATTAAATTAATTTTAGACCTTTTACATTTATTGAATACAGTAAATTATATTTATAAAGTTTTTTGATTTTTTTTATGTAACACCAAAATCCTCATTTATAAAAAAAAAAAAAAAAAAAAAAAAAAATCTTTATTTCAACTAACAATTTTTTTTTTCTAACAAACTTTATACACTGTGAATCATATTGAGTATTTAGTATCGTGATATGATGCTTTTGGTCAGATCGCCCCCTCCCTTATTCCTTATCAATACAAAAAAAGCACTAATTCAAAGGGATCAGTTTCTGAATCTATTTAAAAACAAAAAAACTAAAGATATAAAAAGGAGGATGATTTGGACTGGTGCCATTTTTATCCCCAATTTTTTTTTTCTTTTTTTTAAAGAAAAATAAATCTTTATCGATTATATGCAAAGTTTTTATCATCATCAAATCTAGAACATTACTGAACATTTACAAAACTGCAAGCAAACACACTGATGATGATAAAGATGATGATGATGATGATGATGTATTATGATGTTGAAAGTGTGAAGGAAAATCAGTATTCACTTCATGGCCAAAAGTTTGTGGACACCTGACCATGAGATTGCTACGTGCTCCTTTCTGAGTTCCCACTCTTCTGGGAAGATGTTTCACTAGATTTTATGGGAGGTTCATTGAGCCTCAAGGGTTTTAGTAAAGTCAGGTAACGAGGTGAGGAGGCCTGGGGTGCAGGCGATCTATAGCAGGAGATCTTCGAACCCATGAAAAGCAGATCTTCGTTGCGCTGGCTTTGTGCACAGGGGCATTATCGTACCTCCAACTTGGTGTTAACAGTTTGGAGAGACACCACGCCAGGCTGCAAAGCCATGTGTCCCAATACTTTTGGCCACAATGTGTGTATGTGTCTGGTATATAAATAAAAAAAAAAAAAATAAAAAAAAAAGGGGCGTCTACCTGCACCGCCGAGGTTATTGCCAAAATTAAATATGGTAGCGGTGGTGGGCGGAGCCCCGAAGCCCCCCATGTTAAAGCTAACTGCTGCTGGGTTAGTGTTTAACCCGAACCCCCCAAAACTAAACCCCCCAGCGGTGGTGGTGCTCACGGCCCCCAAACCCCCGAATCCTGAGCGCATGGAAAGACATGAGGAGAAACAGAGGAATAAAGAGAGAAAATTAAAAGCAGTGCCAGTGTTAATAGAGCTGCTAGAATGTGTGTGTGTGTGTGTGTGTGTGAGACAAATAATAACTGCACACATCACTTTCTTCGATCACAGTGCAGATGAACACTATCACACTAATTACGTATTCATTAATTAATTTAAATATTTAAATCGTTTAATAAATAATATTTGATAATTAAATAAACCAAAAAAAAAACCCAGAATTACCTGAAAAGGTGAAGTTTTCTGTAAGATGTTTGTGCAACAATTCTGGAAGGAGTCTCCAGTTTTAGTGCTTTGTAACAGTCAGAGGTAAATCTGAAACTTGAAGCTGTTTGACGCCTTCAGATGAGACAGACGAGTGTTCACCCTTCTTTTCTTCGTTCTTGTCTTCCCTTCTGTTCTTCCATCTTTCATTCTATACATTTGTTTTTCTTCATGCCTCACTCTTACCTTCATACCCTTTTTTGATTTCCTGACTTCCCTTCCTTCTTATACTTATCGTCTTTCCATCCTTCCAACCTACCTATTCTTCTGACCTGTCTTCCATCCTTATCTTTACATCCCTCTCCTCCTTCTCTCCTTCCATCCTGAGGTCTTACCTTCTTTTCTTTCACATTTCTTATTGCTTTACCTTCATTCCTCCTAAATTATCTCTCAGCATCCTCTCGCACGCATTCAACAAGGTGCACCAAAAAACAGAGATTATCTCTAAAGTGACCCCTAGTGTTCAAACTGCGCTACTGCATAAAACACAGAATTGGTAATCTGATCCGGATTATATTTTCAGATTTTTCTCCAGATGGATCATCTGTGATCTTTGTATCTACATTATAGCGCAGGACAGAGGAAACAAACGAACCTGTGGTAGTTGAGCCGAATCCAAACCCAGCGGGCGCCGTGGTGGTCGTAGCAGCCCCAAAAGACGGGGCTGAGAGACCTGAAACCAGAACAACAACGTTTATGATTATTAAACTTCTGATTGTTGTATTGAGGACTTCAAAATTCCTTACACTCTAAACATTAAAAGGAAAAGAAAAAAAGAGACAAAAGGCAGCATGGTTTTGGGGAAAACAGCAGCTTTATGAGAATGAGCGGAAGACGAGCGTCTCCATGCAGCGGCTGATCGGAACCGTGTGCACAGACAGATGAACTTACTACCAAATCCCGATGAGGCGGTAGTGGTGGTACCGGTACCAAACCCAAAAGCTGTGGACGCTGTCGTTTTGGCACCGAATGAACCCAATGAAAACCCAGACGAGCCTTTATCGACGACAAACAAGACATCAGAGACAAGACGTGAGGAGGATGAAGAGGACGTTTCTTCAGACATGTGATTTATTATGACACACGCAACCACACATACATGCATACAAACGCGCGCACACACACGTACATGCAACACTATGGTGTGTGTTTCAGGGTAAAATATGTAAGACTTTTCTCCTTATTAGAAAAATCCTTCTCTTTTTTATCAACTTGCTGTTTTCACACCGTCTTTCCTTCTTTTGGCTTTATTTTGCTCACATCCTTTTTCACATCCTTACATTCCTCTTCCATTCTTTTACTATCTGTAACAGTCTCCTTCTTTCTTCCTTTCTTACACACACTGCATCCCCATCTTTTCTTTCTTCCTTTAGTCTTCCCTTATTTCTTTTCTCCCTTTGATCTTCGCTTCTTTCTTCTTTCCTTTCTCCCTTTAATCTTCCCTTCTTTCTCCTTACTTTCTTCCTTTGATCTTCCCTTCTTTCAATCTTCCCTTCGTAATTTTCTTCCTTTGATCTTCCCTTATTTCCTTCCTCCTTTGGTCTTTCCTTCTTTCTTTTCCTCCTTTGGTCTTCCCTTCTTTCTTTTCCTCCTTTGGTCTTCCCTTCTTCGCTTTCTTCCGTTAATCTTCCCTTCCTTTTATATATACAATGGCTTTCCCTTCTTTCCTTCCGTTCTTAAATTTTTCATTTCTTTCTCACACACACTCATTTTCCCGCTTTCTTTCTTATAGGACTTCTCTTCCTTTCATCTTGTTTCACACTGTATTTCCTTTCTTTCTTAGGTTTTCTATTCTTTTCTTTATTCTCTTACTACCAGTCCTTACTTTCTTATACACCACCTTCTTGTTCCTTCTTTCACACCATCTTTCCTTCACTTACACATGTTCTATCCTTGAAACCTAATGTCCTGGCCAGATGTTAGCAGCTGTTCAGCTCATGTCACAGCTTTCAATTTACTTCACTCCATTTTCTTCTCTTCCGTCTCTTTCTTTCTCTCACTCACTCACTCACTCACTCACTCACTCACTCACTCACACACACACACACACACACACACACACACACACACACACACACACACACACACACACACACACACACACACAAACTCGGGAAGCTGAGCATCACCAGGCTGATTAGTAGTTAGCCGTTAGCTTAGCTTTAGCTATTACTGCCGCCATGCTTATGATGTCAGCTATCTTATAAAACGCGGTCTGCGACTATTGTGCTTCACCAAAAACTCCCGTCTATGTGAGTAATTCTTTATAATTATAATACCACAATTTCCCCTTCATGTAATGTCAATAAAAGCACGTACTCGCTGTGTTCGTGGTCCCGCCGCCGAAGTTGAACGCCATAGTTCCTGCTTCAGCTTGCTAATGAGTCCGGGCGGAAACAAACCGCCGAAAAGAAGAGTTCTGGGTCTGTTCCAGCTTTCGGCTTTTTTTTATTTACAAAAGTCTTTCAGTAGGTTTTTTTATTATTTTTTATTTTGTCTTATATGATATTATTTAAGATTAAATATCATATTAGACAAAATAAAATAAAAATACTGAAAAACTTGACAAATAAAATAAAAATAGTGAATTAATGAATTAGTAATTAAAATGTTTTAAGCATATAAAATGCATTTCTTGCAGCAGCACGTAGACAAATGGAAGAATAAAAAAATCAATTATATACTTATATATTTACAAATAAATTCATGGATTTTTGTGAAAACCGTGATCATTTTTTAACTTATATTTATTACTAAGTAATTATAATTATTATTAGTCACTTAATAATAGTAATAATAATAATCCAAACCTAATAATCATAATAATAAAACAATATAAGTTTCTTCCTCAGGCAATCTAACCCTTGAATATTTAATTGCTTTCCCCATTGTGAAAAAATACGTGTGCAATACAATTTTTTATTTATTATTTTTGTATTGGGTCTATGCAATAATACTTTTTATTATTAATTAAATACTTTATTTTTTATCTTTTGTTTATTGTATTTATCTTTTATAAAAACTCTGACTGCACCCCAGGTCTACTCACAACATCTCACCTACATCAGTACCTGACTTTACTAACGTCCTTGTAGCTCATTGAATCTCCAAAATATCTGGTGGAACATCTTCCCAGAATAATGGAGCTTATTAGAACAGTAAATATGGACTCGATGTGACTGCAAATTTAATCCCTACACAACAAATATTTTTGTTCTTTTGTTAATTCTGAATAAAGTCATTTTCATTTAATATTTCCCTTTAAAATAAAAACCAAAATCACACAAGTCCAGGCGTTTATACCTGTTTAATGTAACAAATACATGTACAATGAACAGCGCAAGTTGTATTCAGACCTAAAGGTGGTGATCTTCAGAATAACACTTTTACACACACAAGTAATTCATTCATCTCGTCCAGAAAAAACGAGATTTCAGAGCTGAATAATAAAAACAAAAATAAATGAGAAAGAAAAAAAAAAAGTGACAGGCTGCAGGAGTCTCATCAGAGGCCTTTGCGTTTCAGGAGCTTCCTCTTCTTCAGCTCAGTCAGCTTCTTCTTCTTCTTGCTGAACGCCGGTTCAGGAGCCTCGTGCTCCACCTGTACGGGTTTTTCCTCCGCCGGCGTGTCGAAAACGGCGTCTGTTACGTCTGTTTTAGTCCCAACCTCCTTCGTCTCGTTCCTCTTTTCCAGACGGATCTGCTTCACCATCTGTCTCTCTTTCTGTTTAGCCGACATGTTGAGCCGCACCATGCGCCGATACTGCTCCGAGAAGAGAAAAACACGGAATGGAAGTGAACTCCGATTAAACTCGGAATGACTTCGGAAATGAAGGTCACTAATAAAATTATGAACGGAAATAATGTATACATATGTCTTAAAGGGGGTGCGATTACTTTTGATACACTTTATTATGGGTTCGGTTTTGCTCTGTTTACTATTATTGTCTCATCCAAAAATATTGGGATATTATACATGAAATATACATTTCTTTATTCTTTGATTTTTAAAAGAACCGGTGACAAAAATAATGGCACCCTAATAACTGATGTAGCCTTTCTGTATAATTAATATACACACACCTGCATGTAGATAGATAGATAGATAGATAGATAGATAGATAGATAGATAGATAGATAGATAGATAGATTAGATAATTATATTAATAACAATTAATTACATATTAATTACTACATGTGCAATAATAAATAATTCAAAATAAGTTCATTTGACCAAAAAGAGTCATGACTTGAAATATAAAATAATGAAATACTATTAAAATATATAATTACCGCATTGGGAGACTGGAAATGAGGGTTTTCGTAAAGAGTCGGCCCCCCGAAGCTGCCCTGGAAAACTTTTATCAAATTAAGGACGAAACGAGGTCCGATTTCCACCAGAGACGCGTCCTCCTCGATAATCTGCAACACAGACACACACATTTTGATTAAATGTGGATTACATTTATTTAGTTATATACTTAGAAAAAATCCCCCAAAAATGGATATTGTATCACGACGTCTGTGACTATTCATATGAATGGTGATTTATTTATTTATTTATTAAATGCTGGTTATATAAAAAAAAATTTTTATAATTTACATACTTCATTAACAATTTAAAATATTACATTTACAGCATTTGGCAGAGGCATTTATTCAGAGCGACTTCTATTTCTCTCATTCATACAACTTAGCAGCTATTGGGTTAAGGGGCCTTGCTCAGGGGCCCAAAAGTGGCAGCTTTGATGTGGCCATAATTTGAACTCATGACCTTTGAATCCAATGCGTTCACAGGCATATAAAGGAGAAAAGGTTTGAAGGAATCTTCTGCTCACCTGAAAATTTCTGAACCAGATTCGGTTGTCTGCGATGGTAAAAGTGAAGACGTGGTCTACAAACGGCTGGCTTCTGGGATGATACTGCGGCGTGGAGAAGGTCTGGTAAAAGATGAGAACGGGTGTGAAGTCACGGTGTTTATGAGAGTTGGGTTAAAGAGAAGGAGTTGCAGGAAGTGCAGACGTACCTGAATGAAGAGCTCCTTCAGGAGGGCATAATGAGGCTCCTTATCGAATTGCTGTCAAGAAAAAAAACCAAACCGAATCTGAACAGAAAATTCATGAGCAAGACACGAACATCCGGAGCGGATAAAACGATCAGTTCATTCTTACGGGATCGAATGAGAGAAGCGGTCTGGAGCCCTTCAGGCAATTCCCGGTCATTTTCAGCTCAGCGAGTGTGTGCACTGAAGAAAAAATTTAAATAAAAGCTAGTAATGACCACAATAAAAATTATTGAGAAGTGGTATATATTTATGCCGTGTAAACTCACGGTTTTGAACCAGGAACTTCGCTGAAGGTCCGTGAGGAACGTTCGAGATCCTGTAAAAGAAATTTTAGAGAAGGAACACGTTCATGACGTACATGGAAAATAAAATCTGTTCATTTATTTGGACAAATCAGCAGCCTGAGCACCAAAAGAACCAACCTGCTGCAAGCTAAAAACACTACTGTTACCACGGTTACATTTATTTATAAGGCGGCATGTACTTTTAGATCAAACAGTGATTACGATAACCTCAATCTACCGTCCAGCCAATCAGAATCAAATGTTCAGACTGGTACATGCTTTATATAAACACTGGATCAGCATAACATTATAACATTCTGAGTGGTGAAGTGAAGAACACTGATGATCATCATCATGGCACCTGTTAGTGTGTCGATTTATTTATTGGGCAGCAGGTGAACATTTTGTCCTGAATGTTGATGTTAGAAGCAGGAAAAATGGGCGTATGGATTTGAGCGAGTTTGACAAATTGTGACGTCTAGACGTCTGGGTCAGAGCGTCTCCCAAATTGCAGCTCTTGTGGGATGTTCCTGGTCTGCAGTGGTCAGAATCTATTAAAAGTGCTCCAAGGAAGGAACAGTGGTGAACCAGGCGACAGGGTCGTGGGCGGTCGAGGTTCATTGATGCACGTGATAAGCGAAGGCTGGTCCGTGTGGTTCTGATCCAACAGACGAGCTCCTGAAGCTCAAACCGCTGAAGAAGGTCAGGTGGTTATAATGTTATGCTGATCGGTGTGTATATTCGTGCTGAGGGATTTATAAAACCACTGCAAATCACAGATCCAGAAATCACTCGACACTCACCACATGTACAGATCCTTCTTCTTCTTCGCTTCGAAGAATATGCACTTGTTGCAGTTTTTGATTTCACAAACCTGCAGCACACAAACAGAAAACATTCCAGCGTTCGCAAAAAACTCCTCGTGTAGAGAAACGTAGCGGAAAAAAAGAGCAGCGATTCGTACCTCATTCACCACAA
Source organism: Silurus lanzhouensis (assembly GCA_039877035.1). Classification (NCBI taxonomy): domain Eukaryota; kingdom Metazoa; phylum Chordata; class Actinopteri; order Siluriformes; family Siluridae; genus Silurus; species Silurus lanzhouensis. The sequence continues at coordinate 6,763,803 of JBCEWE010000456.1, read as the reverse complement.
ACAGCTTATCTTTCCTGTCCATTTTAGTGTCTGAAGAGAAAAAAAACCAGAGAAAGTTTATATAGATTCCAGAGTTATTGTGAAAATAAAAGTAAAGAAACCTCAGCAGAAAACACACACACACACACACACACACACACACACACACACACCACACACACACACACACAAGCAGGAGGATAATTCCTTATCATTATTAGTATTTAATACTTAATGCTTGGGGAATTTATTACTTGAATGCAAAATACATTCAATGTAATAAGTTTAATTTGCTATTTAAAACTAATATATATATTGTCGATTTATTTTTTACATTCTGAGCTGAATTTTATATGTATAATAGATGCTAAAAATTAGGTCCAGCATGTAAATATTTTAAATAGAAAACAGAAGAACTTTGTGACACCTGCATGAAATAAACGAAATGTGGCAAAAAAAAAGTAATTTTATTAAACGTAGCCTATTATTAATAAACTGGGGCACGACTGCGTTAGACGTGAACACCAATGCTATTCGTGGTCACCTGCTTTGGCGTGAGGCATCATGGTCCTGAGATCCTGCATCAGGTGCCGCGTTCTGAAGTTGATGCCTCGGGACGAGAAAACTAAAACCCGTTCCTTGTTTTTCCATTTGCCCTGAGGAGGAGAAAATAAATAAAAATTATAATAATTTAAAAAATCCATGTTTTTGTTTTTACATCTACATGGTAATATTTTCAATCGATGCTAATGTTTTACACGAACCAAACCTACATGTCAGAAAACTATATTATAAATATTATATCTGTATTAAATCAGGATATAATCATTAATCAGGTTACGCTTTATTTTAAATACACTGTGTGATGTGAATGGGTTTTTTTTCTTCCAACTTTAGGTGACATTGACCGAAGATGTTCCATCAGATTTTGGAGATTTGTGGTTCTCATTCAGCAAATTAATTTTCAATGGTGTTCAATTGGGTTTGGAGCTTTAAAGCAGGAAATCATCGAGATCTTCAAACCCATGTAGATCTTCATGGAGCTGGATTTGTGCACACTGTCATGCTGAAACAGGTCTGATTATCCAATCTCAAGTAAATGGGAAATGTAATATACACCAGTGTGTCTGCATGTTTCTGAAGCAAACTCAGGTGTTCCAATACTTTTGGACAAATGTTTTATTTCATGGAATTTTTAAGTATTATGGTGTAATAATCCGTCATAATACTTCAGACTGAGCTCTTTGAGTAGATCTGCTATTATAACTCAAACACTGCTTTACAGTTGTGTGTTTTTATGCTGCTCGGAAACACACTTGTGCTGATTGAAGACACAAATCAGTTGTAGATGTACAGATTTAAACTCTCACCTGAGAGACCGGACGAGGAATCGTGATCTCTTCACTCGTCTTCTGTTCCGTCGTGTCGTTTTTCTCCTTTTCCCCATTTTCCACAAACTTAACTTTCTTTTCGGACCCTCTCCTGCTCCTCCACGTTTCCTCTTGGCGGCCGCCATCTTGACTACCACGCGACCACGTGACCGGAAGCAGGAAGTAGCGAGACCACGTGGATGACACTCTGGCGCCTCCTAGTGTACAGGATAAATATTACACCGGGACATAAACTATGTTGTGATCAATTTCCACCTTAAAAATGCTTGTCCCCCCCCCCCCCCCCCTTCTTGTGTTTATATGTAAAATAAACAAGTTCAAACGTGAATAAAAGTTTAAGCAAACACCACTTTTGCACATACGGTTGTGTATTTCACACCCAGACCTTCAGTGATGTTCTACCGGAATCAATCCACCTCTCAATTATGACACCACATCTATAGAAACGATCAATATTAGAGAGAAACGCAGTAGAACAGAGCGCTGCATCACACACAGGAATCTCATACTGAGAGAATGAATGTTACTAAAGCAAGAAACCCAATGAACACGATTCAACACATCTCCTTTCACTGGAGCCACAGCTGCACCTCCACACCGCTACGTTTACATTGCGCCATTTAGCAGACGCCCTTATCCAGAGCAACGTACAAAAGTGCTTTGAGTCTCATGCGATGAATAAATCTACACTGGTACGCAAGATTACAAACTTAATATAAATATAACTTTAGAATTCTACAAAGCAAACTTGGAAAGTGCTAATTCAAGTGTTTCAGGAAGATAAAGGTCTTCAATCGTCACTTGAAGATAACCAGGGACTCCACTGTACGGACATCAAGGGGAAGTTCATTCCACCACTGGGGTTGAGTTTTAGTTGATGATCACTCATTCATGAAGATATGTCTGTCAAGCCAAGATCCTAGCAGAAGCTGTGGTATCTGATGGAGGGAAAGAAAAGATGAGTTGAGTGTCAACTGCATAGCAGTGGTAAGAAACCAATGTGAGGATATGACTTTACCAATGGAGTGGGTATAGAGGGAGAAAAGGAGGGGACCAAGTACCGAGCCTTGTGAGACACCAGTGGACGAAATTTGTTGTGATTTTGAAACATAGACCAAACTTTTAATTCTATTCTGTTTCTGTTACCGGAAATACAGTGAGGTGGGTTTTATTTTGAAATGTGGTAACCCGGAAGAGAAGCGGAAGTAGCTGTGGGGGTTCCTCCGGCTGGGTGTAGAGGCGCTGCGGTGATGAGTGGAGGAGGCAGAGGCAGAGGCAGGACAGAGCCGGACTGAGGAGGGGTTTATCCGCTGATATACAGGAGTTTTTCCGGCTTTATTCTCAGTGATATTCCCGCGGGCAGTAGGAGAGGAGCTGAGCGCGGAGTCCGGGCTTAAACATGGCGCTTTTGGGGCGAATGACTCGCTTTGTTTTCTGTAAGTTTCCGCTTTTTCACCTTAAACATCACATTAATGCTGTAAAGTTACATAAACACCTGAATTTATAGAAATAAACTCTAATACAGTGCAAGAACTTCTGTTTATTTACCTCATTAAGTCATTAAAGTTAAAATGTTTATCGCTAAAGCTTTTGCTTCAAGATAAATAAATAAATAAATAATTATTATTATTATTATTATAATTATTATTATTATTACCCCCACTACTGCTAGTAAGAATGATGATAATAATAATAATAATAATAATAATAAATAGTAATATTAATAATCGCATTAATAAAATATAAACAACAATAGTAAAATAATAATAAAAATAAAAATAATAATAATACCACCCCTATTACTTCTCGTCCACCTCCTAATACTGTTACTACTACTGCTATTAATAATAATAATAATAATAATAATAATAATAATAATAATAATAATAATAATACTTTCCCTTCTTCTCCTACTTCCTTTTGTAAAGGACAAACTTATTGGCACCAATATATAAATGCATATTTTATAACCTTTTTTAAATCTCTGTAGATGCTAATAATAATAAAATTAATAATAATAATGAAGATGATAATAAAAATAATAATAATAATACAATTGTAATAACACTAATATTAGCAATAATCAAACTAGTCATTCAAACTAGTACTATAACAACACTATTACTACAAAAAACAATATAATGTTTTTTAATGGTGTTGGAACCTCATCCTCATCGTTCTGCCTCTTTAGCTGATGTAATAAAATGACTAGATTAAAGTAAATATTTTTATATTTAAATCTATTTATATTATTCATCCGGGACACTTATAGCACATTATGTATGTATATAAAAATCAATGTATAATATTAATATTGAATTTTAAATATATTTGATAATGTTTATTACAGTAATTACATCATATTACATCACATTATATTATATTATATTATATTATATTATATTATATTATATATTATATTTCTTAAATCACTTATATTTTCAGATTATTTTATAAAAAAAATTATCTTATTCTAATCTAATAATATATTATAAGCACATTTACCGCAAAATGGTCCGTCCTCTTATTGCCCTTATTACAGATTACAAGCTGTATTTTTGTCTAATTTCCTTTTATCTTTATGAGTTGTGTATATTTCTTTCTTGTGTTATTGCATTTCCTGTTGCAAAAAGAGAAACTCGCCTGTTAGTAAAGATTAGAAACCCGAGATTCGGCTTTTGTAAGCTTGTTACACAACGCGCACACACGCGCACACACACACACACACACACACACACACACACACACACACACAAAACACAGAGTTACTGTGAAAAGCTGAGAGGAGGAAAAATCCACACAGCATGATTAAAGGAATTGTATAGGTAATTGTGTGTGTGTGTGTGTGTGTGTGTGTGCGTGTGTGTGTGTGTGTGTGTGTGTGTGTGTGTGTGTGTGTGAGAAAGTCTCAAGGAGCAGCAGTCGTTTTGGTTTATGTGTCGGTGCGTCTCTCAGAAGTCAGTCTACTGCGAGAGCTGCTGCTGCTTTGGCCACACAGTCAAGTCCAAAAGCACAGGAAAAGAGGTACAAGTGTACACACACACACACACACACACACACACACACACACACACACACACACATAAAACAAGACAAGAACAAAGTCAAGGCTCAGAATGAGATACAGACAGGTTCAAATGACAGTCCTTATGTGACCTCTTTGCTATGTGTGTCCGGTGTATGTGTGTGTGTGTGTGTGTGTGTGTGTGTGTGTGTGTGTGTGTGTGTGTGTGTGTGTGTGTTCCTGAGTGTCTGTTACATTTTGTCCAGCAGTGTGATTGTAAACTGTAGTAATATGCAGAAGTAATCGCTAACAGACACCACACTGTTTTTTTAAGCAAAATATAAAACATTAGTTTTCAAATCTTTTTTATTTTGCGTAATACACATTTTAAAAGTGACTTCAGCGACCCCTACTGGCGTGTCGTCTCAATGCAGGCAGCGCAAGGGTCTGCTATAAAAAAATAAAAAAATATGTAATTCCTATATTATATATTTATTAGATTTTTTTATTTGTTATAATAATAAACGAGTTTATTGTTTACTTTGAATTTAAATAATTTTAAATGTCATTATTATTATTATTATTATTATTATTATTATTATAAATTAATTTGTATTTTCACACATTTTGTATTTATATTGTATTAAATATATATATTTCTTGTACATTTTATTATTATTTTCCTCTCAGTGTTTTTATTTTTTTATTTTGTCTAATTTATTTATTTTATTATTCTTTTTTACTGGTTTTTATTTATTTATTTTCTAGATCACAATGTAATGCACACTGAGCAGCATTTTAAATGTATAAAATATATAAATATAAAATAAAAACAAATATAAAAGTTATTATAAGTCTTTTAAATATTATTATTATCATCACTATTACAGTTTGGCAGAAATACTGTTCACTTTTTTATCACTATATATATATATATATATATATATATATATATATATTTTCTTATCACTTTATACCTTTTAATTTCAGATTGACTTTGTACATTGTACATAAACCGTGTGTGTGTGTGTGTGTGTGTGTGTGTGTGTGTGTGTGTGTGTGTGTGTGTGTGTTGCAGTAAACCTAAAACTGGCATCCTGATGTTGAACATGGGGGGTCCGGAGAAGCTGGAAGACGTTCATGACTTCCTGTTACGACTTTTCCTTGACAAAGATCTGATGCAGCTTCCTGTCCAGAAGTACGGCTGATCTTTATATATATATATATATATAAAATAATAAATGTGTGTGTGGAATATGGAGGTGCTTCACAGTGTGAAATTTGTTTGTACAGTAAACTCGGGCCGTTCATCGCCAAACGCCGCACACCCAAGATTAAGGAGCAGTACAGTAAAATCGGAGGAGGATCTCCCATCAAAGCCTGGACCACCATGCAGGGAGAGGGGATGGTCAAACTCCTGGACAAGATGAGCCCTGAAACCGGTGATGGTGCACACGTTTACTACAACCAGTCCTGATGTGCACTATATAGGCAAAAGATTGTATACACCTGACCATAAGATTGGTATCTGCTTATTTTCGAACATCCCATTCCACATTTATTCTCCATTTGCTGTTATAAGAACCTTCACTCTTCTGAGAAGATGTTCCACTAGATTTTGTGGAGATTTGTGCTCAATCAGCCACAAGGGTGTTAATAAAGTCAGGTCCTGATGCCTGGGGTGCAGTCAGCGTTCACATTCATCATGTTTAATAGAGTTAATAGATCTATAGCAGGAGATCTTCTACTTCATCCCAGTGTAAAGCACATCTTCATGGGTCTGGTGCACAGAGGGTGGGAAAGACAGGAGTCCCAATACTTTTAGAAATGTTGTGTAGGAGATCCATGATAGTGAATCTGCTTTTACAGAGGTCTGGTGTGTGTGAGGGACTGGGAGATAAGACACAGGGAGTGGCGCACACACACACACACACACACACACACACAGATAGGGAACCATAGGGAGTAAAACAAGGGTGTTACCCCGAAAATATCACCTAACTGTTAATGAAGTCTGGAATCTTTTAGAAACACTCTGACTGAAAGTCTGCATATTTAAGATGTGTGCAAATTAAAATAAAGAATTTTTTTTTATATGATCAGCTCCAGATAATTATTATTATTATTATTATTGAAAGAGTTTGTGTAAAGATATTGTTTAATTCGATCAAAACACTATATATACATTTATTTTGTATTTTTTTAAGTTGACCAAATTTTTCACACAATATTATATTTGTTTATGTATTAAAAAGTTATTGTAAATCAGTGTTTAAATTGGAATGATTATTTGTAATTGCTCGTCTCTGACTCGCAGCTCCACACAAGTTTTATATCGGGTTCCGTTACGTGCACCCGCTCACAGAGGAGGCCATCGAGGAGATGGAGGCAGACGGAGTGGAGAGAGCCGTGGCCTTCACTCAGTATCCACAGTACAGCTGCTCCACCACTGGTACTCTCTCTCTCTCACACACACACACACACACACGCACACACACACACACACACACACACACTCTGTCTCCTTTAACAATGATTATGTAACCGTGTGTGTGTGTGTGTGTGTGTGTGTGTGTGTGTGTGTGTGTGTGTGTGTGTGTGTGTGTGTAGGCAGCAGTTTGAATGCTATCTACAAATACTACAGCAGCACTGGACTGAGCTCTAAAATGCGCTGGAGTGTGATTGACAGGTGGCCGACACACCCACTGCTCATCGAGGTGAGACGCTTCACTGTTTCAGCCTCCTGGAAGGGGGGGATGGGAGCAATGATCAGAACACTGTGATTGGTGAATAGGAACATTTGGTGATCGTTGGATCGGAACACCTGTTGAGTGTTGGATCGGAACACTTGTTGAGTGTTGGATCGGAACACTTGGTGATCGGTGGATTGGAACACCAGGTGATTATTAGATCGGAACACTTGGTGATCGGTGGATTGGAACACTTGTTGAGTGTTGGATTGGAACACTTGTTGAGTGTTGGATCGGAACACTTGGTGATCGGTGGATTGGAACACTTGTTGAGTGTTGGATTGGAACACTTGTTGAGTGTTGGATCGGAACACTTGGTGATCGGTGGATTGGAACACTAGGTGATTATTAGATCGGAACACTTGGTGATCGGTGGATTGGAACACTAGGTGATTATTAGATCGGAACACTTGGTGATCGGTGGATTGGAACACTAGGTGATTATTAGATCGGAACACTTGGTGATCGTTGGATTGGAACACTTGTTGAGTGTTGGATTGGAACACTTGGTGATTATTAGATCGGAACACTTGGTGATCGTTGGATTGGAACACTTGTTGAGTGTTGGATTGGAACACTTGGTGATTATTAGATCGGAACACTTGGTGATCGTTGGATTGGAACACTTGTTGAGTGTTGGATTGGAACACTTGGTGATTATTAGATCGGAACACTTGGTGATCGTTGGATTGGAACACTTGTTGAGTGTTGGATTGGAACACTTGGTGATTATTAGATCGGAACACTTGGTGATCGTTGGATTGGAACACTTGTTGAGTGTTGGATTGGAACACTTGGTGATTATTAGATCGGAACACTTGGTGATCGTTGGATTGGAACACTTGTTGAGTGTTGGATTGGAACACTTGGTGATTATTAGATCGGAACACTTGGTGATCGTTGGATTGGAACACTTGATGATTATTGGATTAATGGTGGATTGGAACAAAAAAACCTAAATGCTTTACCCAAAATCTTATCATTTCAGTATTTCAGATGATCATGGTTTCTGTACAAAATCCAAGCATTGAGAATACATGGACTTCAGTATAATGTCTCTCTCTCTCTCTCTCTCTCTCTCTCTCTCTCTCTCTCTCTCTCTCTCTCTCTCTCTCTCTCTCTTTCTCTCTCTCTCTGTGTGTAGTGTTTTGCTCAGCATGTGCGTAAGGAGCTGGAGAAGTTTTCTCCTGAGAAGAGAGACGATGTGGTCATTCTGTTCTCCGCCCACTCGCTCCCAATATCTGTAAGTGTGTGTGTGTGTGTGTGTGTGTGTGTGTGTGTGTGTGTGTGTGTGTGTGTGTGTGTGTGTCTCTCTCTGTGTAAAAATTCACTTAAATAAGTAGCTGGGGAAAAAAAAAAAAAAAAATTGGACACGTGAGTCATTATATGTGTGTTATTGACCATTTTTGCAATTCTGAGACTCCGGACATACGAGCAAATGATTATATAGAAATGATACTACTTCTAAATCTTTACTCACATGCTTGCTATGTCTGTTTATTTTGGCCATTGTGTGTGTGTAGGTGGTGAACAGAGGAGACCCGTACCCTCAGGAGGTGGGAGCTACAGTGCAGAGGGTGATGGAGAAGTTAGATTTCTGTAACCCATATCGTCTCGTCTGGCAGTCAAAGGTATGTTTCTGTATTTAGTTCTAAATCTGTACAACGAGGTCATCTAAGATGAGAATTTATCTCTTCTCTTCTTTCATTTTTTCAACCAATACCTGGTTCTTTTCCAAAATTCACATTTATATTACATGTAACTTAGATTTATCTCCTTCATACAACTGAGCAGCTGTAGGGTTTAGGGCCGTGCTCAGCATGGTGTGGCTGGGATTTGAACTCACACCCTACAGATTAATTCCCCTGTGCATGAAGTCAGCTCCATGAAGATCTCCTGCTGTAGAGCTCCAACCCCCTGTGTGTGTGTGTGTGTGTGTGTGTGTGTGTGTGTGTCTTTAGGTAGGCCCAATGCCATGGCTCGGTCCGCAGACGGATGAGGTGATAAAAGGTTTGTGTAAAAGAGGAAAGAAGAACCTGCTGTTGGTTCCCATCGCCTTCACCAGCGACCACATCGAGACGCTATACGAGCTGGACATCGAGTACTCCAAGATCCTTGCAGAAGAGGTGTGTGGGTGTGTTCTAGATAACCATTGGTCAAGTGTGACGGTTGGTCTCCACCTGATCCGGATCCGTCCGGTTTGGACAGATGAGAACAAGATAAAAAAATGCTGAAAGTAGAAGGAAAGGAAAGTGATACATTGTGTGTGTGTGTGTGTGTGTGTGTGTGTGTGTGTGTGTGTGTGTGTGTGTGTGTGTGTGTGTGTGTGTATTGGGGCTCCTCACTGGCTGAGGATAGACTGGCATTGGTTAGACTGGAGCCATAGGACACACACACACACACACACACACACACACACACACACACACACTCCCTTAAACCACAAATCTATCAGGGTGGTTCTCTCACACACACTCTGCCCATTGATCTGTCTATCTCTGTTCACCACACTCCTGTAGACAGCCCTGAGCAACATGCTTTGTTTTATCTTTGTGTGTGTGTGTGTGTGTGTGTGTGTGTGTGTGTGTGTGTGTGTGTCTGATAAACCAGGCCATATCTAATAACAGCCTGCTGTTTTTTTTTTGTTTTTTTTTTTTAATATAAACATCTTCAGACTTCTGTGAAATATGAGCTGATTGTTCTGGCTGTGTGTGTGTTTAGTGTGGGGTCGAGAACATCAGAAGATCAGAGTCTCTCAACGGAAACCCGATGTTTTTTAAGGTAAGATGTTTAACAGTCTTTATAAATAAATAATTGTGCTGTTATAATAAACTCTACTTTACTGGAAAGATGTTCCTCTAGAGTTTTTGGAGATGTGTGCTTATTCAGCCACAAGGGTGTTAGTAAAGTCAGGTACTGATGTAGGTGAGATGTGGTGAGGAGGCCTGGGGTGCAGTCAGCGTTCACATTCATCATGCTCTATAGGGTCAGGGCTCTATAGCAGGAGATTTTCCACAACACATGGAAAGCAGGTCTTCATGAAGCTGGCTTTGTGCAAGAACAGGTTTGGGTCTCTTAGTTCAAGTGAAGGGATGATTTAATGCCACCACATCCAAAGACGTCTGATACAATTGTGTGTTTTTGTGAGAACAGTTTAAAGAAGAACCGCATATGACTGGAAAAGTCAAGAGTCCCAATACTTTTGGCAATATAGTATCTCTCTGGAGCCCTCTAGTGACTAATCAAGGAACTGTTTCTCTTTTACTGATCTTGATCAAAGTGGATTCCAGAATCTCTCATACTGTAGATAATATAAATAAAAAAATGTATATGTTAAATAAATAAAAAAATAATATATATTTTCTCTTTTACAGTGTTTAATATACACAATTAATATATGAGACAAAATTTGCATTTGATTTTGATATAATTCTTAAATAATAACATGATTATAATAGTGTATATTGTATAATTTTTTATTTGACTGTAATTATAATTAAATCTTTTTTACATAAATTTTACATACATTAAAAAATCGAATAAATATAAATTTGAAATTTTTTTTTAAAAAGTTTAAAAAAATTGTAATTTAAAATGTAAAAAAAGTAAGCAATTTTTACAGACATAAAAAAACAACAAAAAAAACCCCACTAGGCAACATTGATATTTTTTTTCTCGTATTTTTTTAATGTAATAAAAAATGGCGTCTTGCCTGTTTTTTTTGGGGCTCTGATGCAACCGTAACCCAAATTCTGTTGACTCTCTGCTATCGGAGCTTCGTGCTGCTTTATATCCTTCGAATGCTGATGCTGATCTACACTGACGCCGTAGAGACGGGAATTTATTCACGTGTTACCAGGTGGTGTTTTTTTGTTGTTTTTTGTTGTTTTTTTGGGAAAAAAAAACATCTCGCTACATCAACGTTTACTCTAAATATATCTTCGTTTGCTGTTATAATAAAATCCCTTCTTCCGGGAAGATGATCCACTAGATTTTGTGGAGCTTTATAGCAAGAGATCTTTGACATCTTTCAGCCCTCTCTCTCTCTCTCTCTCTCTCTCTCTCTCTCTCTCTCTCTCCATCTCAGGCTTTAGCGGATTTGGTTCATACGCACCTGAAGTCGAATGAGTCCTGCTCTCGCCAGCTCACCCTGCGATGTCCTCTGTGCATGAACCCGACCTGTGGGAAAGCCAAGGCCTTCTTCGCCAGCCAAAAACTCTGATCCTTTCCACCTCTTGCCTGCGAACCTCAGTGCCTGGGAGGAGCTTCTCACATGCTCACGTCGTCCATCTAAACAACCAGAACCTGAAAGAGCTCCAAAACCTGTTCAGTTAACCTCCTTCATCATTTCTCCACCAGGACGCTGTTCTGCTGTAGGGATTAAAAAAAAAAGCTTTTTCTCTTTATAATTGTGTGCTTTTTTTTTACTTAAAGTATCAGTGCCCTCGCTCTTGGGCTCGTCTTCCTCGTCTTAGAGATTTAAAACCAGTCGTATCCGTGTGGTGCTCTGGTGAACCTCTAGACATGGTTGACATTTCTGCATTTCGTTACGACTCAAGTGAAAGACGTCACTGGAAAAAAGAAAATCTCAAATAGAACACTGCAACACTGTGTGGCCAAAAGTTTGTGGACACCTGACCAGGCCGTGTGCTACTTTTTTGAACTTCAAATTCCAAATGCAGTCGACATTTACTGTTATAATAAACTCCCCTTTTCTGAGAGGATGTTCCACTGAGTTATGGGGAGATTTGTTGTGTGATTACAAACAGCTACAAGGGTGTTAGTAAAGTCTGGTGTTCCATACGGTGAGATCAGAGCTCTATAGCATTAATACAATCATGGAAATTGGCAGAAACTCGTCCAGATTCATACAACTGAACAGTTGCTCACAGACCCAGTGGTGGCAGCTTGGTGGTGGTGGAGGGATTTAAACTCACAACCTTCCAGAAGTCCAACATCTTAACCAATGAGCTACCAGTCGAGGTCTTCCACACACTTCCAACCCATGTAGACCATATTTACATGTACATGTTATTACACCATTTAGAAGACGCCCTTTATCCAGACCGACTTTTTATCTCATTCATACAACTTAGCAGCTATGCGGTTAGGGGCCATCCTCAGGGGCCCAGGAGTGGTATCTTGAACTCACAACCTACAGATTCAAGTGGCACCAAGTTTGTCCATACAGTTTGCAAAAAAAAAAAAAAAAAAGCACATGATGGTAAAGGGAAAGGGCAGGTGTTCCAATACTTTTGGCCATAAATTGTATGTGTAATTCTGATTCAGTGATAATTGCATCGAACATGTGATCTTTTTAGCACCGCCCACTCAAATCACGGAACTGAAAAGACACACTGTGTGTTTAAGCATCGACAACAACAAAAGAACAAACAAATAAACAACATTGCAAAAGGTTTCCGGACACCTGACCTGACGTGCGATGGGATTAAACTTCCCATTCCACATTTACTCCCTATTGCCTGTTATAATGAGTTATAATGAGTCTGGGAACGGCTTGCGGTATGAATGAATGTGCTTTAATTAAGGAACAGCACATTCCAAGTCATACAGAAAAACTAATCAGCAAAGTTCCAACAGTTTTATTGCTCCCCCATGTCACGTTGCCAGTTTTTTTTTTTTTAACCATTTATAGTTGCCTTTAATATCACTCACGTTAGAGCAGCTATAAACCGCCATTGTATTTCCTTCATTAGCCGCTTTTATTTTTCTCTCCCAAACAAACAAACAAACCGAAAGTTAAAGCTGTAAACATTTTGTACGACAAACGACGCTGGACTCTTCGACAAGCCTAGACAAGTTTATCTAATAAAAATAAATATATCGATAAACGAATAAGCAGATTGAATGAAATAATTCAATAAATGAAGCCAAAAAAAAAATATTCGCGAGAACGTTTGGACCAGGTTACTATGGAAACGATCAGCATCAAAGCGCATCAAAGCGATTCGAATATTACAACAAACAACGTTACAATATAAACACGTGTTTAATAAACCGATGCCTTCTGACCAATCAGGAGGCAGCATAAGAACTCGTGATTTCCTGAGGAGCGATTCACGATGTCCTCTATTCGTTCTTTCTCCAAGAAGAGTTTGAAAAAAGGAAAAAAATGTCACCGAATCGATTTATTTGAACCCCGGGTTTATATATATATATATATATATATATATATAAAAGGGTATAAATAATATCACGGCCGAATTCCAGTAGTAAAAAAAAAAAAAAAACCGAATGGTCTGGTTTTGTCAGTTTAGTCCTCTGCTGCTCGCTCTTCATCTTTCCCTCCCTCCAGTGTGTCCAAGCTACTGTTGATTAGGCCAAGAGAAATTGGTTGTCCTGGACCCAATCACCCCTCAGAGAAGTGTGTGTGAGTTTGAGTGTGTGTGTGTGTGTGTGTGTGTGTGTGAGTGAGTTTGAGTGTGTGTGTGTGTGTGTGTGTGTGTGTGTGTGTGTGTGTGTGAGGGATGCTCTGGGGGCCGGCAGGAGCCTCCTGGTAATTGAAAAGCGAAGGACGGCGGCTCTGGCGAGCAGCGTGACCTCTAATTGAGAGGGGAGCGATTGATTTCTCCCGCGTGAGAGAAAGAAAGGCAGTGAAGAATAGGGGGATGGTGCGGTGCTCTGGGAGGGAGGTGTGAAAAATGAAAGCGTGAGCGTTTTCTCAAGAGGTGCGAAAGACAATGTAGAAGAAGGGAGGGGACGCGAGAGACGAGGACGAGGATGTTTCTGCCATTGAACAAAACCCACCTTCTGATATTTTTAGTTCAACACACAACCTTTTAGATTCTTTCCTCGTTTCCTCCTGTACACAATCTGCATTTCACCGAGAACATCGATATCGCATCGATAAAGTGCCGTACCGATTTCATCCTCGCTACTAAATACAATCCGTGATCCATCCCATAATTATTACATTTTTAAAAAAATTATTTTTATTTGTATTTTTTATTCAAATATTTTTATGAGGTTTGATTGTGTTTATTTGAAGTTGCCTGGTGTTTTCCTTGTACTGAAATCTGTTCAGGAAAGAAAAAATAATAAAGCATTAAATAAATAAATATGGGTGTGTGTGTTTATTAATGTCTGATTTATTAATTAATCTTTAATTAATTAATGTCTTTTTATGTCAGCATAAAAACCCAAAAAAAAAAAAAAAATCCTAGACATTTACAATAAAAAATGATTTAAATCCATTCTGTGTGTGTGTGTGTGTGTGTGTGTGTGTGTGTGTGTGTGTGTGTGTAATTTTTTACTTTAATTAATTAAAGATATAGTTATATAAAAAATACTACAGAATTTTTTTTAAATGTATACATGTTTATTTAGTATTTTATTATTACATAGATAATATTTAAATAAATAAATTGATTTTTGTTTATTTATTGAGTGCATTATAAATGAAATTAAAGTTGTTGTTGAGACATTTTAGTTCATTTTAGGCTTCAAATATTTATGTTTTTGTTTTAAATATTTATATATATATATATATATATATATAATATATATATATATATATATATATATATATATATATATACACACACACACGCACACACGCACACACAAATCATCTATCATTTCATACAGTTACTCAAAACTATGTTCTTCCAGGACGACACTAAACACAATGAAACAACACTAAACAACTAATCAACACATTACTAACTACAACTTTAGAGTTTTGTACAAACACAACACACAACACAACACAACACACAACACAACACGCTCAGCAGCAGCTGCAGTGTAAAAATTGCAATCGAGGTGTTTATTTGCACGTGTGTGTATCAGTTCAGTCTCTTTGGAGTCGCTAATGAGTCCGATGAGAAGAAACTGTTACACATCTGGTTGTCTTTCGAGAACCTCATTCCAGATGGCAGGAGGGTGAAGAGTGTGTGTGAGGTGTGTGTGTGTGTGTGTGTGTAAGGGGTGTGAGGGGTGTGAGGGGTGTGTGTGTGTGTGTGTGTGTGTGTGTGTGTGTGTGTGTGTGTGCTCAGACACAGTGCTGGTAGCGTGGTAGATAGAGCGTGTGTTGTAAATGCCCTTGATGGTGGGTCAAAGACGGCGCAATTCCCAAAGCAGTGATGCAGCTGCTCAGGAGTTCAACAGAAATAAATCTTTTATTTTAAACATATTTAATCATTATAGCTTGTGGTTTTATAAGAGGATCCTTTGTTGGATCTTTTAAGCATTTTCTACCAGGTAATTGTTCTCAACACACACACACACACACACACACACACACGCACACACATGTATTGATGATGGAATAGTTCTAATCTCAGAGCTCCACTTTCTGCGTCTCTCTCAGTGCTGAATATATATACACACACAGATCTCATATTCTGCTGTAACACAGAGATTGAATAAAAATGGATTTTTTCAGCGTTTCGCTCCCAGAGCTGCTTTCCCCTTTATTTCCTGCTTTATATAGAAGCACGTCGAGATCTCCAAGAAACCAATCATCATTTTGTGATTCGCACCTGTGATCGGTTTTACATTCGAAGGTGGCAGAGTGGCAACGTGATTATTACAGGAGTATCAGCGTGGTTTCGGTTCTTCTGTTGAATTTTTTACAAGAATTCATTGTAGGGCCAAAAGTTTGTGGACACCTGACCATAAGATGGACTTTTTTTTTTTTTTTTTATCATCCCGTTCCACATTTAGTCCATTTGCTGTAATAATAACTTCCACTCCTCTTCCACTAGATTTTGTGGAGATTCTTTCAGCCACAAGGTTGTACTGATGTAGGTGAGATGTTGTGGTGGGGAGGCCTGGAGTGCAGTCGGCGTTCACGTTCATCATGTTCAATTGGATTGAAACTCAATAGCAGTAGATCTTCCGCTCCAACCCATGGAAAGCGGATCATCATAAAGCCAGCTACAAAGTTGGTAACAGCTTAAGGAGGAACCACATATAGGTGGGACAGTCGGGTGTCCCAATACTTTTGATTGAAGGAAATGAGGATGTGGATGGACTCCATCTGCTGAAGATATTTCTTTGTTTCTCCTTTTGATTGGTGGAATTTTGGGGAAATGTTTTGGCGTCACACAGGACGTGAGCGCACGTGTGGTTTCGGTGGAAGCTGTCAGGCTCGGCGGTGATGAGTGTGTGTGTGGGGCACTGGGCAGAGGTGTGTGAGCTGGAACACAGCCATAATTCTTAATGTCATGCCTTATCTTGCTCTCTACAATCTCTCTCGCTGGTAATGGGAAGCCAAAGGTCAGCGGATAAGAGCGGGCCACCAAGGCCAGTTACCCCAGCAACCGAGGGATGTGGTGGAGGAGGAGGAGGAGAGAGAGAGAACGAAAGAACAAGAGAGAGAGAGAGAGAGAAGCAGGGAGGAGGAAGTCTGAGAAGAGAAATCACACGGGAGCCACTTGAAGACTTAAAGACGGCTGAAAAGGTTGCAGAGATCTGTATCGCTCGGCTGTTGAACGATAAAGAAGTGTGTGTGTGTGTGTGTGTGTGTGTGTTTGTGGTCCTGAGTCTGTATCCAAAGCACTTTATTTTCGCAGTTGATGTTTTTCACCCATGTACACCATCCTACAGGTTTCTAACAACATCTTTAGGTCCTTCGTAATTCCCTCCCAAAGTTGATGTTAGAAGCAGGAAAAATGAGCGAGTTTGACAAATTGAGACGTCTAGACGTCTGGACCAGAGCATCTCCAAAACAGCTCTTGTGAGATGTTCCTGGTCTGCAGTAGTCAGTATTTATCAAAATTGCTCCAATGAAGGAACAGTGGTGAATCGGCGACAGGGTCACGAGCGGCCCAGGCTTATCGATGCACGTGAGGAGCGAAGGCTGGTCCGTGTGGTTCCGATCCTACAGACGAGCTCCTGTAGCTCAAACTGCTGAAGTAGTTCATGCTGTTGATGCTCGACAGGTCACGACTGTTTAGCAGCAAAAGGGGACACAATATTAGGCAGGTGGTCATAATATTATGGCCTTTATAGGTTGTATTTAGTTTTATGTTATGTTAATTTATGTTGGTTCTGGAGGAACATTGTTTGGTTTTACTGAATACTGAACACTGAATTGTATCTGGTTAAAATTACAATAAAGCCATTTGACTCTCAGGAACAAGTTCCCATATAAGAATTTATTTTTCCTTTTGGACCCTTACGAACATCAAGTCTTTTACATTAGTTAAATTGGTAATTATATAAAAATATGTATTACAGCTAACTAACAGTAACAAGAGCTTCCATCACTGAAATAAAGGAATGTTCTCGAGAATGCTATAGATTTTTATCTCCTGGAAAGTTCAAGCTTCTCAAGATTCTTACTGAAGAATAGCATTTGAATTGGGGGCATTATTACTGGTATAAAAGTGATTTATTGTGCCTGATTTAAGACCTGGCAATTCACAAACACACATACAAAGTGATCTCTTAATGTGAATGAATCAAAGCTGTTTATTAGATATTAATAGCAGAATATACAGCACTACCATCTGATGATAGTGAGAATAAAAACAACAGGTACCAAAGGAAAAAAATGTAAAAAAAAAAACAACCCAAAACGAAATTACCTCAATGCAGACAAATCACTAACGCGTTTAGCAACGTTCGAGCGTAATGCGGCACACAGCGAAGACAAACGTTACACAAACACATGTTCTGGAAGAGGACTGGACTCCGTACGCTCATTCTTCTGTATTTTTTTTTTCTCTTGAGTTTTAAAGTGCCCAAAACATCAACAAGGTGTTAATGAAATAAAAAAATTAATGAAAATGGCCGTCGTATGCCGTAGTCAAAACATGTAACACTGATACATACTTAATGAATATTTTTTCTCCTTTTATACTCAAACACAGGAATTTGTTTTGGAAAGTTCGGTGGTTCAATACTAATTTGAGTTTGTGTGAATTTAGAATTGTGAGGTTAAAAATTTAGAAATAAGACCCAGGAAATACACCGTTTAGTTAAAATACCAAAACAAAAACAAACATAAAATTTTATTTTGGTTTTGGAAACAAATTTTAAGTGGATGCCTGGGAAGGTCACACAGACAGGTAATGAAAGCGACGCAAAATAGAGCTCGGAAGAAACGTATTAAAAGAAAATTGATCATTCAGGAAAAAAAACCCCAAAAAAATCCAGTAATAGAAATCTGGAGCCTTGTGTGCTCTGGTGTTGTTGGGGTTTTTTTTAACATGAAACATTCCTGAAGCATAAAAAAAGTGTATTGGCCATGAAATATACTGAATTTCGACCGAATTGTATTTGATAAAAGCAAAAAAAATCTATGACTTCACTTTTACGTAGACAGAAATAAATGCAAATGTAAAAGCATTCTGTAAAATGTTTGGGTTTTTGTTCACATTCCATTGCGTGGAAATGATCTGGGAACGAATACTGATCCAAAAAAATTCAATCAAATCCTTAAACAAGAATTCAAGCAAAATACAATCTTTGGTTCGTAATACAATACAATACAATACAGTGTTTGGTAATACATTAGATTCCGTTCGGCAACAGAGGTGCCAACATTTATGTTTTAACAGTAGCATGTACAGTTTTTTTTTCATTTTGGTACAAGGTAACAAGAAAAAATGACCTGATAGATGAAAGCCGATTCACAGTAGGGGAAATAACGGAAATACAAAAAAAAACCCCAAAACATTTGGCTTTATTTGTAGGTTTTTCTATTCGCTTGATGAGGACTTTTATCTTGGTGAGTTTTGACTAGCTAGCTAACTGTAGCTAGCTACAGTACCAGTTATGTCCAAAATATTATTATTTCTGAATTGTGTATGTTCACCAGCAGTCGGAGAGAAAAATACCCAGCATGCTAGCTGTTAGGCTCGGCTAATCAAATTAAAAATAATCAAATTAGCACCAATTAGCATAAACCAATTAAGATTCGTAGAATTCACATTCGATTTTATTTTGTACTGTAGGGTGAATTTAGTCCGACCTCTGATTCGTGAAGCAATAGAACACAAGAATGTGTTGAAAAAAGTTTTAATCGTTAAACATTATTAATCCTCAGGGGATTTCTGCTGATTTTGTGTTTCCTCGCTGTTTGCCTGGTGCATGTTTGGAAAATAAATCAATGATCTTTAGCATGTTTTTGCTAGGAATTTGTTGTTAGCCATGCTAGCAACTCTGTAATAG
Organism: Silurus lanzhouensis; assembly: GCA_039877035.1. Classification (NCBI taxonomy): domain Eukaryota; kingdom Metazoa; phylum Chordata; class Actinopteri; order Siluriformes; family Siluridae; genus Silurus; species Silurus lanzhouensis. The sequence goes on along the minus strand of JBCEWE010000456.1, from coordinate 6,744,535 downwards.
ATATTTCTTTTCCTTTGTTTTTTTTTACATGTACTCCCATGATTTTTTTGCTGCATGAAACCACTTAAATAGAAATAGAACAACCAGAAAAAAAAGGAACGTACCAAAAAGAAAAAAAGAAAATGGAAATTTTTCACTTTCTATAAGTTGCTCATTTGGTTCTATAAGTTGCTCAAGTGTTGATCTTTGTATTTTTGTTTTCAATGTTTATTGTTTAGATTTTGACCAGCTTACACCACATTTGGATCTAGATTAGATTTCAGTCTGTTCCATAGATCTCTTGATACAATGTTTGGGCACTTCAAGATGTTATTACCCAGAACCCTCAGAAATCTTCTACATTTTTTGCTAAAAATAAAATAAAATAAAATAAAAAAAATGGTCCTAAACTGTAGCCTGGTGGTATCTCTAATCAGAAAGTTAATGTATCTTGATATATATATATATATATATATATATATATATATATATATATATATATATATATATATATATATATATATATATATATATAATATTGCCAAAAGTATTGGGACACCAGACTTTTAAACCCATATGTGGTTCTTCCCCAAACTGTGCCCACGAAGTTAGAGCACACAATCACAAAATTGTATCAGACTTCTTTAGATTCTGTAGCATGACATTTTTTCCTTTAATTAAACAAGGAGACCCAAACCTGTTCCAGCATGACAATGTTTTTGTGCACAAATCCAGCTCCATGAAGATATGCTTTACATGGGTTGGAGTGGAAGATCTTCTGCTATAGAACCCCAACCCTTTGGGATGAATGTGAACACTGACTGCACCCCAGGCCTCCTCACTTCACGTACATCAGTACCTGACTTTACTAACACCCTTGTTCCTGAATGTATTTCCACAAAATGTGATGGAACATCTTCCCAGAAGACTTATTATCACAGCAACAATGCGACTAAATGTGGAATGGGAAGTTCAAAAAGGAGCACAAACCAATCTTATGGTCAGGTGTGCACAAACATTTGTCTATATAGTGAACTTGGACCTGAAAGTACTTTGTGGATTAATAAGGAACATTCAGAGTACCAGTACGAAGTGTTAATAAAGTAAGACAAGATTGTCAGGTACAGTTCATTCTGTGTGACGTGGTCTAATGCTTAGTTTATAGTGACTGTAGCCACAAGGTTCAATCATATGCATTAACACTACACAACTAGTTAGACGTCAATGTACTCATGTATAAAATCAGGGCTACGAATGACTGCTAGGTGTTTTCCTCCAGAACGACGAAGAAATACGAGTAGAGGAAATTAAACGACAGGCAAAAAAAAAAAAAAAAAAAAAACCTAGCATGCTAGCTGCTAGGCCAAGAATCCCCATGCTTTGAATGAGCTCATATTAGAATTAAAGCTGGTCAAAGCCTTTTTTTTTTTTTTTTTGCAGACATGAAAAAATTGTCTTTGGCATTAAATAAAAAAGTAAACAGGATTTGAGCCCACCCTCAAAAAGCAATAAAAAAACAAAGCAAACAAAATACAACAAGGACAAAAATATTCCTTTGTACCACAAAAAAATAAAATAAAAAATCATCGGCACATTAACAAGAGATAAGACAAGCATTTTTTTTTCCGGTAAGCGTACCTATTTGGCTATTACAAAAAAATCAAATCACAACTTAAAATTTATAAAGCTTTTTTTTCTGTTCGTCTTGTAAAGTCACAGTTACCAAAAAAAAAAAAAAGAAAAAAAAAAAAAAGAATAGCAAGTGAATAATTTATTACATACACTATAATAACATTACCCTAAACACTATTATCTATGAGGTATATCTGAGAAAAAATTTCGGTAAAGGAAAAGCACGGTCTGCGCTTCGGACATGCCGATCTTTTTTTTTTTATGCCTTTTTTTTCACCCCGTTCTTGTTCTTTTTTTTTCTTTTTTCTTTTTTTTTTAAAGCTATGCAACCGTTGAGTGGAAGAAAAGGAAAGACAAAGAGAGAGAGAGAGAGAGAGAGAGAGAGAGAGAGAGAATGATGAGGAGAATTTTTTTATTTAAAGCCTTTGGTATCAGTTGTTGTTCTTTGCATGATTGCATTGCAAAGCACCAATAAACCCGCCGAACAAGCGCAGGTCCGACTGACGCTGAGGTATACGCAGGAAGAAGAAGAAGAAGAAGAAAAAGAAGAAGAAGAAGAAGAAGAAGTACAGAAAGTTCGAAACTTCGCTTTGGTTCAAGCAAGGCACTCATCCCAGGGTTATCTCATACTTTGCGACAAAAGCGCTATCTAAAAAAAAGAACAATAATAAATAAAATAACAAAAATGTGAAAAAATTCTTGATGCTGTTTTTGGTGTTTTTTTTATATTCTACATTTTCAAACACAATTACTTTAAAAATATATATTTTTTAATCGATTTCCATTCTTCCATCTTTCCATTCTTGGATGCTACATATAACAAAAGCATCTCCACCACACACACTTTCTGGCTCAGATATGGTTTCAAGAAGGTTCTTCTCAGTGGTATTGTATTTTTGGGAATTTCTTTTTATTTTTTTTAGGTTTTGCACTTTTGGTTAAAAACTTCTTGTATATTTTTAATGAGCTTTTCTGTTGCAAATCTACCTGATAATTCTATTGCATAATCGATGGAAAACAGATGTCATATCCATTATATTAGATGTGTGAGAAATCCTGATCGGTGCTCTCATCGAGTGTGTTTTTCCAGCAAATGAAATCAATAAATCAATTATTTAAATAAATTCTGATTAAATGATGTCAGGATAAAAAAAATGTGAAAAAAAAAAATGTCATTAAGAAATTAATTGCGACAAAAAAATAATAATTTATTTAAAATCGGATTGGTTTCGTTCGGATTTTTCAACAATTCCACAAGTTCACTTTTGTTAGAATTTTTAACAATTGTTACAGATCATTTATTAATCTTAACCAGGGTCATACAGGACATGAAGTTGGATTTGAACCCGTTCCATACAATTGAAGCTGAAAGAAATGTTTCACCAAAAGTATTGGGACACCTGACTTTTCCAGCCATATGTGGTTCTTCTCCACACTGTTACCACAACATTGGAAGCACACAATTGTATCGGATGTCTTTGGATGTAATAGCATTAAATGCACAAAGCCAGGTCCATGAAGATATGCTTTACATGGATTAGAGTGGAAGCTCTTGAGAGGCCTGCTCTGACCAACACCTTTGATTAATTATTTACGCTGACTGCACCCCAGGCCTCCTCACCTCACCTACATCAGTACCTGAAATTACTAACACACTTGTGGCTGTATAGTAACTATAGTAACCTCGACATCTTCCCAGAAGAGTGTAGGTTACTATATCAGCAAATGGGGAGTAAATGTGGAATGGGATGTTCGAGAAGGAACACATAACATTCTTATGTAAAGGCGTCCACAAACTTTTGCCATGTAATTATTTGTAAAATCCAGTTTAATTTTTAGGCAGTTTGTTTTTGTTGTCGATTCAGAAATTACAATTGTTATACTGTTATTTTGGCTGTAAAATTAAAGAAAATGTCCCCCAATAAAGGTGTCCTTATTGTACCTTTATTTACCTTCAAAGCCATTTATAGAATCAACAAACTGACAATAACCGACTTCTAAACCTATTTGCGTAAATAAACCTCGCTTATAAAGAATCAACCCGATTTCATGTTTTTTTTTTTTTTGGTTTTTTTTTGGTTAATCAGAACGTTGGCTTGTTGCGAATTCTTAGCACAAGGAAATCATTTTATAACGATTGAAATCAAAAGATTTGAGCTGAACGCTTGGAAGTGTGCAAAAACCTCCAGGCTGACTGTGATTTCTGGTGATTTTCTTTGGTTTTAGCATCTCTGACACCAACGAGGATCCTCCTGAACCACACCATACTGAGCTCAGAGAAGTGTCGGGGTAGTCAGGGGGGTTCAATCTGGAAGAGGTTTCCTTAATAGAAAGGGGTGAAATTTAGTGAAAAGTGAAAAGCATGGAGTCAAGCGCAGACCGTACAAGAGGGAGGAAAAAAATCTTTGGTATCTTTGGTTTCATCAACACGATTAAAATTACAAATGGAAAATTCAGTGAGGTAGCCTCTTTGGTTCTCACTATAGAAATAGAAAGACTTTTTGTACACGCACACGAGTCAGTCTTGGAAGCAGCTAGTGTTTAAGGGAATCCTCTGTTATCCTTCTTCTACAAGTGAAGCAATGAACAAACGGTCTCTCAGCGTCCATGGTGTTTCTTCCTTTTGTTTCTTTCTTTCTTTCTTTTTTTTTTCTTAAAAATCTTTGGTGAATTTCTACGTCGATCTCCGTTAACGTGTTGCCCTGTCCGATCCGCGTCAGTAAGGTCAGGCTGAAAGAAAAAAAAAACATCCCAAAAAAACCCAAAAACAAACGCGAACTGCTTGTTCGTCGTGGCGGGAAGCGAAGGTCAATCGATCACAGATGGTGGGATACAGTGCTCGTTCGGAAAAAAAGATTCATCGATTTCTTTTTTCATTGGATGGAAAAAACTAAACAAACCAACAACAACAACAAAATGAAACAACATTCGCTAGGAACCTACTACATTTCAGGTCAAAGGTTTTGTTGAAAGAAAAATGGATGCGAAATGAAATTCAGTTTAAATACATTGCTTTTTAAAGTAAAGCTAACTAAAGATTCGGAAATAATTTAACAGAGACGACGCGAAGCACTGCATCTTCGATGCGCTAACATTCTCAAAAGAGCCATAAATATTCATTCAAACAATTAACACTAATTAAATAACATTAAATAATTAAAGAAAAATGAAGCTATGCACGTGTACAAGCTGCACACTTTCGCATAAATAAATACTTTTTTTTTAACGACAGTGTCAGACACTCAAAAGAAATTCAAATGAATGTAAACTTTGGCAAGCTACTCAGCGGGGAAAAGGGTTTCTGGGGACATTTTTGGCAATTTTAAATTAAGTTCAATTATAACAAATATAAATTACATAAATAATCACATATTGCAAAAAAAACCAACAAAAAAAAGAAAACAACCTGGGAAACTATCATACATACTGTAGGCATTGGCAAACAATTAAGTACTAAAGACAAGCAACAAACATAAAGCTCTTTTTGGTTAGATTGCGTACCCAAGATTGTTTCTAAAGACCTGGCTGAGGTGAAAGTGGAAGTGGACTCCGGGACGACCTCTACAGGCCCGAAGGTCATTAAGAGGTCGCGATTGCCGGAGCCATCTTTGGACTTGAAGCTTTAAAGAGAGAAAGAAACGAACAGATAAAGCTATTCAACCGATATTTCAGCAGTTTCCTCGGAAATGGTGAACCGGTTTCGGTTATGTCGTTGGGAAAAGTTGGCTTTGCACGCGCTCCGCTCGTGAGCGAGCACATGGACATCGTCGGAGGGGGTTTTGGGGACTCGACTCAGTTCACCTGATTACACGGCGGGAAAAACATGGGAGCTCCGGTTTGTATCGCTCATATGGTATTTGTTGGTATTCCGGTGGACTGGAAAGTGACATAAATTTACCTTCATGCGTTTGGTTTTAACACCAGTTTTTTTTAATATTATTCCTGTCAGAATTTTCAACGGAATGTGAAAAAAACATAAAAACTATTTGGGAAATGTAAAACTTTTTACATTTAAAATTGTACTATGGATCAATATGCAGAGCCGTGGAGGTGGAGTTTTCCATTATTTCGGAAGAACTAGGACCAAGGATTCCAGTTTCACAAAAGCATCGTAAAAAGTTCAGACCAGAAGAAATAAAGGGAAAGAGAGAGAGAGAGAGAGAGAGAGAGAGAGAGAGAGAGAGAGAGAGAGAGAGAGAGAGGGAGAGAGAGAGAGAGAGAGAGGGAGAGAGTTCAATGTGATTCTCGCTTAACCATTTACAAATAATCTTTGTGCTGAGATGCTCGTGAGAAACTCATTGGCCCAGTCTGGCTATTTATCGTTTTATTGTATATACTCTGTACTTCAAAATAGTTTTTTTTCCCAATTCCTGCGACATCTTTGTGTATAAATTGGTGGAAAACTCTCTTATGGTGTGATCTTTAGAATCAACACTGCTCTTGTGGTCTTCACCGTTTCGCTTTTGGCGTATGTTGAAGTTTAATGATTGATTGTTTAATTGACCGCATGTCACAGGCGACTCTTTACAGATGAGGATAAATCCCTGAAGCTCCCGTGTTTGAACCCACAACACATTTACACATTCACACACACACACACACACACACATTCTCCATGCACTGGAACTGAAGGGAAGAGGGGACAAGACCAGGGAACTGCCTTTGGGTGTAAATTCGGAATCTTTGGTATTGTAGCTGATGAGGTTCTTGTTGTTCTTTTTCCCATTTTTTGGTGAAAAACTGCATAGGCACACGTTAAAGACAATCTTGAACTATTAAGATAGAGAGAGAGAGACACATTTTTTCTGCTTTAGGGAGTGGCTGTTTTCCGCCACAGATGGTTTCCGTACTTGTTCTGCTTCGCGTTTTGGTTTTTTTTTTTTCCCTTTTCAATTCTTTTCTTTCCCTTAGTCTCAACGAGACCACAAACAAAGAACAAAGTCCTCTTCATCGTTCTCCTCGTCGTCCCTGTCCTCTTCGTCTTCTTCATTGTCTGTTTGTTCGTCGCTGTTCCGTTTTTGGGTTTTTGGTGTGGGGTTTTTTTTTGGTTTCTCGTCTTTAGAACAGTTTTTCTTTTTTTTTCTTTCTTATTTGTAGAACAGTTAGGTGCAGAAAAAAAGTTTCTTTGGTTTCGATTTGTCAGTAATAAATAGAAAAAGTCTTTTAAGTGTCCGTTTTTGAATGATCCGTAAAGCCTTTGGCCTGCTTCGGAGACGGAGCTGCGTACTGGCTATTCCCCCCCGTCCCCCAAAAAAATAAATAAATACAAGCAATGACGATGTGATAAACGCTGGAATGAAACCCTAATGATTGGATGTCGAGTCGTTTAGCTAAATTTCTTCAGACCGAGTGTCAATCCTTTCCCGAGGAAGCTTTGAAAGAAAAACTGACAGGCATTGGTGTAGAAGATTGTCCTCTTATTCTATTAGAAAGGCCCTGATTGCCAACGCCAGTTCACTTTCATGGAGCTCCGTAGCTAGTGTTGCATATGATGAAAATAATCGGATGAAGCTGCCGTAGTTTGTGAACACGTTAAACGATCGCATGATTCGAGTGGTGTGACGTAACGGCTCGGGGTGTGGTGGGAAAAAAAACCAAAAAATGACGGAAGGGTTAAATGGACGTTCTTCAGTCGCATCATAGAAACGGCGTCCTGAGTTTGCTAATGATTGAAGAACAATCTTGATGATCCATCGCCCCCCCCTCCCCCAACACCCCTCCCCCCCTTTTTTTTCTACATTTATTTTCTATTGCAAATGAGATGTGCTTTAAATTTGTGCTCATGTACTAATACCTGGCTGATCAAAATCATAGCAGTCTCTGTATGACTGTGTGTGTGTGTGTGTGTGTGTGTGTGTATGATGCGTATGATAATACGGGTGGTTGTGTTTGTTTCCTGAACGTTGCCATTAACTCTAATAGGTTTGTGCTTGGAAATTTCTCTACTTGTCAGCAGGACGATGTCGATTGAGATGTTTATTTACTAGCGTGAGGTTTCGGCTTTGCTAATGCATCGCTTCGTGGTTTCCTGCTCAATTCGTGTTGCAGCTGGAGGTTTTTAGACCTGAAAACAAAGCTTACGTGAAAGGGATTCTTCTTCGGAACTTATTACATGGAATGCGCTTTGAGAAATCAAATATCTGGATGATTTTGTTATGTAGTGTTGGGAAATTGTTTGAACCCTAATGCCATTCAGTCTAATTGATAATGAATATGTTAATCAGAATGCTAATGAGCATGGTGATAAATATTTTTGCTAGTCTTGCCAGTAAGCAGCCCCGCCCCCTTCCTCACATCCACCCGATTTTTCTTCTTTGGATAACATTTTTTGGTCTGGTGCACAAACCCCCCGCAATCCCAAACTCCTTCTTCTTTGCCCGAAAACCCCTCCCCACCCCTGCCCGTAGGTTTTCCAGAAAAAAAAAATCAGACTTTGGTACAAGTGCTGGAAGCGGACGAGGCTCCGCCGGGACTGCCTTCATCCATCCATTTGTCCAGACTCCGTCTGCGCGCATTCATGAAGAAGTTGCTAACAGTGCTCAGTTCCAGTCCCAGCTGCTGTGAAATGGTGATCTGCATCTCTTTGGACGGGCGCTTGTTCTCTTTGAAGATGGCCAGTAGCGTTCGCCGCTGAAGGTCGGTGAAAACCAGGCGTGATTTCTTTGGTGTATTGCTCCTCTCCTTGCCGGAGTCTTGCTCTTTTCTTTTGCATGCTTCTCCATGAGAGGAAGAAAGATGGGAAGAGAGAAGAGAGAAGGAGGGGAAAAAAAAAGCGTTATTATACGTCAATACATCTATGAAGTTTACTCTCCAAGAAACATCTAATTTCATCACATTTGCGCTTTGGAGAGGCTGTAATCAGAAGTCATCAGAAAACGGTTGCTAGGCGACTACGCTCAGAATAAACTAGCTAACGGCCCGGGCCAATGATTTTCTTCGCTCGCACATTCAGTCAATTTTATGTGACAGATATTGTAAAAGTGATGCCTGAAACACAACCAGACCCAATGAAGTATGGATATTTCTCTCCGATGTCTGGATGAAAGAGTGGTAATGGGACGTTCAAACGGCACGTAAAAAATCTTGCTCGGGTTTTCTCAAGAAAGTTTCCCCGTATACCGAATGTTCTAGGAAAATAATCTTCTCCTAACCTCACACGGAGCAGAGTTTAATTCCGTTCCTTAAAAGACGCACCATACTAACGTTTTTAGGATTTTTAGGTCCTATAGGGTCCTTCGGCTCTTCTCAGATCAATCGTCATATCTCACAGGAAACGTCCAGGATTATCTGAGGAGAAGTGAGATGCCCTTCAGGTAATTGCCTCCATGGCTGCTAAGATTCTGAGAACGATCTAGCCGGTGTGAGGAGATGCTGCAGGGTTTTTTTTTAGTGCAGCCGGAGAGCTGTGTGCAGTTAAAGTGGCTTTAACACATGATCTCCTGGTCATTATCAGCCGAGGCCTGAGGGACACCGAGGCTCGAGTGAAAACAACACAACAGAGACGATGAGGAGGAAAAACAAGTAAGAAATACGACAAATGTATGTGTGTAAGTATGTGTATATATACTGTATATATATATATATATATAAAACCAATTATGTGTCGTGTTGAGATTTTAATTAAAACACTTTACAGTTTTACATTTTTACAGATATTTTTAAGGTTGAAAAGTTCATTTATAAAATAAATCTTTCAATTTTTTCAAGTTTTTCAAACGGTATTAATACAAATAATTTTTTTCTAAATAAATATCATCATAATCAGTTTTGCTGCCCAGTCCTAGTTAATTAATAAATGTTTATATATTAATTAAAATTGCTAGAAATTGATCATATGCAGACCCAAATCTCTTATATTTATCAAATTATTATTTATTATTTTGCTTTTTTGTTCTGTATTGTTCACTGGTGTAGGAAGAAGTTCTGTAGAAGCAATAAACATGATTAGTTGATGCTTTAGAAAAAACCCAGACTGCATTTTGTATTTTCTCTTTAAAAAGGTAAAAAAACTTTAATTTCTTTTCTTAAACTCTTTTTTTTCTTCTCCTAATATATTTTATTCAAAATATAAAAATACATCTATATCTGAGAACTGAGATTCGCTTCTAGGTGTGACCTGCGTTGTCTTCACATCTAAAATAATCAATAATTATGCATGAATTTGAAACCGAAATAAAAAAAGATAAAACGGCGTAAAAAAAACGTGAAAAAATACGAAGTTCTGAACAGGTTCCAGTTTCCCAAACTTGTCATTTTTAACTGGTAGCGATGAACAATGATTAACGATGAGCGATACTGTATCAGCGTGCCGACTGGATCGGTGTCAGATCGGATTTAAAGTCCTGTCTGATCCGATCACAATTATGACATAAACACCAAACATTTCGGCTTTCTATCGAGCAACATCTCGCTCTTCATATTTTTTCCCATCCGAATCATTCCCACAATGAGATGAAATACAATCGAGCTGCTTTCCGTGAGGACGAAAGGAAACATGAGAAGCGAGTTCTCCTGAACGGGCCTCGGTTCCCAGAATCCACCACAAAAATGGAAATGTGGAGATGTGTGTTTCGCGTCGTCTGTGACAGTAACCGGTCGTGGAAAAGTGGATCGCTTGGATGTGACGCTGTTTTGCTTTGTGGTGGACGAATCGCTTTCTGGAATTGTGGGAACGTCTCGAATTGCCTCGGTATCAATAATTAAAGTGTCGCCAAAGGGATAAAAAAAAAAAAAAGGAACGAAAGAGAGGCATGAAAACACAACTGTGGGGTGATGTGTGTATCCATGAAACTAATGACAGAATGATAAAGTGTAACCCAGGATGCTGCATCAGCTCCCCACCACCAACACCCCCCCTCATACACACACACACACACACACACACACACACACACACACACACACACACACACACACACGGTTTAAGATTTTATTTGATTACCTTTTGGAATTAAGTATGCACAAGTGCGGCCAGGCACGATCAATACAAATCAGGTTAAATGTGCAATTGAGTACAAAACCATTATGTAAGAGGAAACGGCAGTAAGGGTGCAAATAAACACATGGCACGAGTGTGTGTGTGTGTGTGTGTGTGTGTGTGTGTGTGTGTGTGTGTGTTTGTGTGTTTGTGTATTTGTTTGAGGGGTTGCCGTGCTACTCTTCCCCCCATCACATACCCACAAATCTCAAAATGTTAACACACACACACAAAGCAAAAGCACCCTAAAGGAAAGCACTGAAAACAAAGATGGCCGCCAAACCGAGACACGCAGATGGAGATTCGGTGACCCGCGAGCGCCCTGCCCCCGTCCTCGAAGTGCGCAGCGGAGCTAAATATTTGATAGAGAGAAATGCACACCGGCACCGTCTCCATGCTGCATGTATAATTCATGCGCGAAGCAAAGGTGCATAAACGGCATAAAAGCACGGCTGAGTGCTGAGGCCTGATTTCCGCCGTCTTTTCCACTTGCTCATGCTTTCCTCCTTTTTTCTTTTCTCTTCTTCCTCGGACAATAATGACCTTTTCTCTCGCGCACGGATTTACATTTAATTCATGCAGACTGCACGCACCTTTATCTTTCATCCCCAATCATCCTGCGTTCTACTTCACCGAATGACATTTTATAGATTAATAAAATTGAACCGGTCAGTGATTCTTGTGATTCAGATTTTTTTTGTTCTCCGTCATCCTCCTACTGACAACAACAACAACAACAACAACAACAACAACATCTACAGCTTTATAACTGAGGATCTATAGTCTAAAGTGCTCTTTCAGCAGGAAACCTTAAACACTCAGTTTTATACATCACTCTATAGATCACTACTTAATTAATTAACATTAATGTGAGAGAATAAACAGGTTCTTACAGGTTTTTTTGGAGAATCTGATCCCATGTAGGAAGAAAAAAACAATCTCCAATATAGAAACATTATTATTCAATAATAAAAGTAATTATTATTAATAATGAATTATATCACACTGAGACTTACAGATTAAATTATTATACAAATAAATACATAAAGAATAATTCAATTTTTTTAAATATACTTTGACAGCTTTACTACTAATTAAAAAGATTACAAATAATAAACACAATTCTTATAATTCTAGTCATTGTTTGTTCTGACCAGCAGGGGGCAGTCGTGACCAATAATCCAGTAGCAGTAACATGAGCTTTGGTCGCCATTACTTATGTTCTCGTGTGTGGGTGTGTTAGAGCAGGAAAAATCCCCCACCGACACATCATTCTGTGTATTTATGATCATTTTTCATCTTGAGCAAGCACTACATAACCCTAGATTACACACACACACACACACACACACACACACACACACACACACACTCTCTCTCTCTCTCTCTCTCTCTCTCTCTCTCTCTCTTGTTCACATAGTAGATGCATTAAATGCAATATATTTAAAGTTCTCAGACAGAAGCGTCAATAATTCTCTTTTCACATTCTTTAAACACAGAAAGCCAATAAACGCACATCTGTCTGCAGAAGAAATTAGTGTGAAATCCAGCTGTTTATCTAATAAAGGTGTGCAGGAATCACTTCTTCATGTATTATCTGCAGAATTAAGGGTTTAATTGCGAAAGATAACCCCGAATGAGCTTGCTTTAAATCACGATGTTTTAATTATCTCACAGGAAAGACCAGGAAGAAAGGAAAGAACGATAGCGATAATGAAGTGCGCTTTGACGGATATTTATTGCGTCTGGATTTCTGAATCAGTTCTAACAACAACAACAAAAAAGTTTTTACCATCTGTACCATCGAAAACCTTTCGAATAGTTTTCAATATACAATACGGATAAATGTGTTTACCGTTAACTTACGGTACGTTGCAGTGCTTTTCCTTTCTCTGAATGTCCTTCCACAAATGATTTTCCTCTGAGACGTTGAGATTTTAAACACGAACGTTCCTCTTCCAGTCTCATGACTTAGTAGTAGTATTTCTCAGGTCTTTACTGACTTTCACGGACTCACGAAACCAGTATTCAGAATCTAATCCAATAATAATCCAATGATAAACCAAAGAAAAGGTTTGCCGTCATATTTGTTGCATTAGAGCCATAATATTATGTCACAAACAAAGTAGTGAGTTTCAAATGTGTCGAACATTTTTTTTATTCAGTACTGTAATATATTTCCTGTTAGATAGATAGATAGATAGATAGATAGATAGATAGATAGATAGATAGATAGATAGATTTTGCATCTACCAGAATTGCAAAAAGTAGCAATCGTGCAAAAAGTGCAGATAAAAATGTAGCATATTTACAGCAAGTGATATTATATTATATTATATTATTATTATATATTGATTGTCTTTCTGAGAGAATGGACGACCACTCGACTGATAGTGGACTTCTGAATGAAAACACCAAACTGCCACTGCTGGGCCCTTGAGCAAGGCTCAAAACTCTCAGGTGTAAAAATGAGATGATTCTACATTGTACGATTCTCCAAGCGCCTTAACATCTGCTCTTTACACTTTAGTGTAACTGTATTATTACCAGACCTGCACCACTTCTGCCCTGGGCAGCAGGGGGGTACAAACTTTTGGGCTTTTCTAAAGGGGTGAGGGTTACATCGATCTGATCAATACTGCTAGGTTTCCCTGGCCTTTCATCAAATGAGCAAAAGCTCCTCTCTGTCTCTCTCTCTCTCTCTCTCTCTCTCTCTCTCTCTCTCTCTCTCTCTCTCTCTCTCTCTTTCTTTCACTCCAGGTAGATCTTTCTCCTCTGCCAAATGTAAATCGATGTTCTACAGTAAGGGCATCAAACTCAGCTCCTGCTCAGAGAAAATAGAAAAGCGCTTCCTCGAATAAGCACACACACAAACACGCTGAGCTCAATAATGACTTGAACCAGGTATTAAATGAGGTAAAAAAAAGCTTCATCGCTCCACACAACGATGATGTGAAGATCTAAATCAAGACTCGGACACACATTTCCTGATGGTTCGAAGCAGGGTAATTAATAGCAAGCCCGGGGTTCTTGTTTTGATTATTAAAGCCTGTAATGAAGCCGGGAAACATGGTCGATATTCCGATTGTTTATCATAAGCGAAATATTCAAACAAAAACAAAAATAAAAGTATAAAAAAAAAAAAACCTAGGAGATTGTTGCTTTGTAATTATGTACATATCTAAGCTCCACTGATAGACACTTCCTGAATCCTATGGGAAGAAGATTAGGTGTGGGATTATAACCCTAATAAATAAACTGATTTACAAAGATTCTGCCAAAGACACATCATCGCTCAGATCGCAAGTCACCTCGGAGTTTTCAAACATCGACTCCTGGACCTCTTTCGATCCAGCGAGCCTCACACGTGGCACCAAAACCAGCCACAGGAAATGGACATTTAAAGCCGAAAACATACAAGTGTCTTTTTATAAATGAGTTGGATAATATTAAAATTCTTACAATTAAATAATAAAGTAAAGAAAAACTCTAAAAGAGAAATTCTACATTCTACAGGCCATGCTTTTAGACCTGGACAAGCTCTAACACATCCTTTACCCAACCTGCTTACAATTTGACCTCTAATGGATCTCTAAAATAAATAATATAAATAATATCAATTATAATAATCCTCCTGCTAGTCGCTTGATTTCTTTTCCTACATCATCTGTGTCTCAATCGGTTCTCCAGGGATTCAGCCATTTTAAACCGTTCAGCACACTAGAAGGTTCGCTAAAGACAGGGAGCATCGGTGCTGACTCTGTTCCTTTACAGAAAATGGTGTCAATATATTCTGAGGTCTTTAATCAACTTTATCTATAAATAGTTCTTGTTGCTGTAGATCCCAAATGAGAGCGATTTATACTTTCTTTTTTTTGCACACAAGATTTGCAAGATTGCACATTAAAGGCTAGACTAGCATAACAACAAATTCCCACCAGCTAGACTAGCATTACAACAAATTCCCACCAGCTAAACTAGCATTACAACAAATTTCCACCAGCTAGACTAGCATAACAACAAATTCCCACCAGCTAGACTAGCATAACAACAAATTCCCACCAGCTAGACTAGCATAACAACAAATTTCCACCAGCTAAACTAGCATAACAACAAATTCCCACCAGCTAAACTAGCATAACAACAAATTCCCACCAGCTAGACTAGCATAACAACAAATTTCCACTAGCTAGACTAGCATAACAACAAATTTCCACAAGCTAGACTAGCATAACAACACATTTCCACTAGCTAGACTAGCATAACAACAAATTTCCACTAGCTAGACTAGCATAACAACACATTTCCACTAGCTAGACTAGCATAAAAACAAATTTCCACTAGCTAGACTAACATTACAACAAATTTCCACTAGCTAGACTAGCATAACAACAAATTCCCACCAGCTAGACTAGCATAACAACAAATTTCCACTAGCTAGACTAGCATAACAACAAATTTCCACTAGCTAGACTAGCATAACAACAAATTTCCACTAGCTAGACTAGCATAACAACACATTTCCACTAGCTAGACTAGCATAAAAACAAATTTCCACTAGCTAGACTAACATTACAACAAATTTCCACTAGCTAGACTAGCATAACAACACATTCCCACCAGCTAGACTAGCATAACAACAAATTTCCACTAGCTAGACTAGCATAACAACAAATTTCCACTAGCTAGACTAGCATAACAACACATTCCCACCAGCTAGACTAGCATAACAACAAATTTCCACTAGCTAGACTAGCATAACAACAAATTTCCACTAGCTAGACTAGCATAACAACAAATTTCCACTAGCTAGACTAGCATAACAACACATTTCCACTAGCTAGACTAGCATAAAAACAAATTTCCACTAGCTAGACTAACATTACAACAAATTTCCACTAGCTAAACTAGCATTACAACAAATTTCCACCAGCTAGACTAGCATAACAACAAATTCCCACCAGTTAGACTAGCATAACAACAAATTCCCACCAGCTAGACTAGCATAACAACAAATTTCCACCAGCTAAACTAGCATAACAACAAATTCCCACCAGCTAAACTAGCATAACAACAAATTCCCACCAGCTAGACTAGCATAACAACAAATTTCCACTAGCTAGACTAGCATAACAACAAATTTCCACTAGCTAGACTAGCATAACAACAAATTTCCACTAGCTAGACTAGCATAACAACACATTTCCACTAGCTAGACTAGCATAAAAACAAATTTCCACTAGCTAGACTAACATTACAACAAATTTCCACTAGCTAGACTAGCATAACAACAAATTCCCACCAGCTAGACTAGCATAACAACAAATTTCCACTAGCTAGACTAGCATAACAACAAATTTCCACTAGCTAGACTAGCATAACAACAAATTTCCACTAGCTAGACTAGCATAACAACAAATTTCCACTAGCTAGACTAGCATAACAACAAATTTCCACTAGCTAGACTAGCATAACAACACATTTCCACTAGCTAGACTAGCATAAAAACAAATTTCCACTAGCTAGACTAACATTACAACAAATTTCCACTAGCTAGACTAGCATAACAACAAATTTCCACTAGCTAGACTAGCATAACAACAAATTTCCACTAGCTAGACTAGCATAATAACAAATTTCCACCAGCTAGACTAGCATAACAACAAATTTCCACTAGCTAGACTAGCATAACAACAAATTTCCACTAGCTAGACTAGCATAACAACAAATTTCCACTAGCTAGATTAGCATAATAACAAATTTCCACTCGCTAGACTAGCATAACAACAAATTTCCACTAGCTAGACTAGCATAACAACAAATTTCCACTAGCTAGATTAGCATAATAACAAATTTCCACCAGCTAGACTAGCATAACAACAAATTTCCACTAGCTAGACTAGCATAACAACAAATTTCCACTAGCTAGACTAGCATAACAACAAATTTCCACTAGCTAGACTAGCATAATAACAAATTTCCACCAGCTAGACTAGCATAACAACAAATTTCCACCAGCTAGACTAGCATAACAACAAATTTCCACTAGCTAGACTAGCATAACAACAAATTTCCATATATATTGATATATATTATTGACGTATATTGATCACCACTGAATATTATATTAATATTAATGTAATATATATCAGTCCTGCTGTTGTTGATAAATGCCTGTGGTGATTTTTACAATCAGAATACGTCGTGTCACTGGAAACAAAATCTTCTTCAGAAACTCGTGGGAACCTGGGAACCTTATTTTCAATTTTATGCTGATTTTCAAGAAATAATTATAGAAATTCTGCCATATTTGGGTATTTGGGGGATTATTATTTATTTCACATGGGAAAAAAAAACCCCACATAACTCTCGCCCTCTACCACCCCATCGCTCATGCAAGACCTCCAATTAAACTCCCGCTCCCCCTGAGCCTCTTTCAAATCTCGTCATTAAAATATGTATCTGTTACAGATTTGCAAGTGGAATTCACAGTGTCTAATTTATCCCTAAATGTGCTCTAAATGTGGGATTTATTTTTGCAAAGCCCCTGAAGAAACTGCACAACAGTGACACCAAACAAGTCGGTGGTGTCCCCGTAATTGCCCCTTAATCTCACTTAAACAGTGGCAGATTTTTTTTTCTTGCATGATGCATGATAATGATTTCGTAACAAACATTAACGGAACAAATCGTTTTAATGCCTTTGGAATACGTTTCAGCTTGCACTTAGCAAAAAGTTGTCGTTTTTTTGAGGGATAATTAGCATTCGGGAAGAGAGAGTAGTTTCCATCCGGATGGACAGATAGGATCCTCTTGTCACGAAGCGTCCCGGCTGAGAGAACATGAGCCTTTAGAGAGTCAGTTATAGCTCTGAATTATACATGGAGGTGTGCAGTCTAACCGGGACACGCTGAGAAAGCACAGCTCCTGTTCCATTTGTTTGCTGGATGTTTACTCAGGACAGAGACCGATCAACAAGAAAGAGGCGGATCACTATTTCCGACAGACTGCAGAAATATATATTGAAATAATTCTCTGGGCCAAAATAAAGCTTGCAAAATTTACTGTAAATGTAATGATTTTCTCTGTACTCGCACACGTATATTGATAAAACACCAATCACCCATAAATATCCCGAGCACCTTCATGGAACATCTGATTTATACCCGGCTACATCTACAAAACCAAATCGATGGCAATAAATGGCATCTAAGCACAGCATGCACTCGGCTTTCCAATAACGCAGCCCAGCCACTGCAGCGCATCGGTTAAGAAACATGATAACCATAACGATCTCGATAATTTCTGATCATTTACATTTTTTTCATTATAGCCAGATAAACCTGTTTTAAAAAATAATTAATCATTCATTATAATAGAATTATAATAGAATCCTTAATTATAAAAGAAAGCTCCGCCTTCAAAACCTCAAGCCACACCTTTTAGCAAACTGAACATGAAACATTTTTATGAATTGGTCTCAAAAACCACATCATGACGTCTGAGATACAGCCGTCTGGGGCGAAGGTGTGATTCCAGGTAAACCCTTACTAGCTAAATACCTTGTTTGCTACATTACTAGCAAAACGGTCAAACTGCTAAACAGCTACATTTGTTCGAACTGCTTGACACTGTGGATGTGGAAGATATATAACGCTTATTAACGCTGAGCAGGAAGTGTGTGTGAGTAAGAAAAGGGAAAGGCTTTGGCTAGAAAGAGTGATGTGTGATGGGTGTTGGGTAATACAGGAGGAACAGGAGGAACAGGAGGGGGTGCCGGTGCTCCAGATCAATACTTCACCACAAAACATGATCAGCAATGATGTTTCCTTGATGAGTGAAACCTCCACATAATAGTCCACAGACACACACATACACACTGGTGTAATACAGGTCAGTGTCGACTTTTAGATGAACACACACACACATGCACACACAGGAGGGGTTTTTACTCTCCGACTCTTCTTCATAAAGGCATCTCGGCTCGGCCCGTGGTATCACATCACCACCATGTGATTTGGACGAGCACTCTCTGCGAGCAGCCTGAGTGTGTGAGAGCGAGTAAAAAGGACTTGGTAAATGCATTACGTTGCAGCCTTGCACTTAGCTGTGTCATACTGTGCATATGCAGGATGTTGTTAATGTGCAGGCCGGGCACTTGAGACGACGCTGAGGAAGAGAAGCGGCAGAAACCGAAAGACAGAAAGACTCAAGGAGAAGGGAAGAAGACGAGCAGAGACGTGTGAGGGGCAGATAGGGATGCACTATGTGTGTGTGTGTGTGTGTGTGTGTGTGTGTGTGTGTGTGTGTGTGTGTGTGTGTGTAGGTATAAAACAGTCAGTGGCAGCATTCAAATAATCAACAATGGTGTGGGGAATCGGAGCTGCCACCAAAATTACAATTCAATTCTTCTCTAAAACCACAGCAAAGTGCTGGACATGCTCTTTATTTGTTTCTAATACATTCGATATTATATATACATTTTTATGATGTCCGAAAACTTCTAGTTTTACCACTGAATGTTACAAAAACACTAAAACTGGAGACTCCTACCATTACACGTTTCATAGTTTTTTTTCTCACACATAAAAATGTTTAAATTATGCAGTCACTTAAGAAAAAAATCGATTCTCTTTTGAAATGAATAACATAATAGTGCTGCTTGTCATGTGACCAAGATAATAATAATAATAATAATAATCAAAATAAAGAATGAATAATAATGATAATAATAATAATAATAATAATAATAATAATAATAATAATAATAATAATAGACTGCAAAGGTCTTTGTGCTGAAGTCTGTTGCTCTCTGAGACTGGAGACTCCTTCCATAAATATTTGAAAATATATATGTTTTTTTCTTTTTCAATGAATAAATAATAAAACCATGCAGCTTGTCATGTGACCATGATTACTATTAATATAATAATATAATATTATAATAATTATAATGTATATAATATACTTAAAAAGTTCAAAATTAATTAAATATTAAATAAATGCTAATAAATAAATAAATAAATAAATAAATTATTGTCATGTGACCATAATAATAATAAGATTGATGGTCTTTGAGATTTCTGCTGAATCAATGGCACTTGTTATGTTGGAAACATTGTGCTGAACACTGACACTGGAGACTCCTTCCATATTTCAGAAATGTTCTATATGCGTTTCCTTTTATTTCAATTAATAACCATATGGATTCTATGAAGCTGCACCACACAAACAAATCAAAGCCTTCTGACCAATCAGAAAGCAGGATTCCTTGTCAGTTCTCTGGCATCATAAGAGTAAAAAAAAAAAAAAGAGCTGAGAGTTTGTTGGTGTATCAGCTTTCTTCAAATCCCGCATGTGCTTTGGCAGCACAATGAAACATCACCTGATCTCTGAGAGCAGACCCGAGGAGCAGAGCGAGGCGGCCATCGCTCACACGTTTCTCACTAATCGCACGGATAACGGGAAGTCTGAAGGTCCGGCGAAGGATCGCCACGCATGCACGCTCTCGGACACGTGATGATGTCAGCAGTGCAAAGGTTTGTTTGTGGACGGAGTTATCGCAGGAGATACGGCCAATCACAGACTTCACAGCGTGATGTAATAACACGGCTGGTGATTAAATCTTGTGTAAAACTCACAAAAAAGCCAAAGAGGAGATCTACAGAAAACAGCCAGGTCTAATCAGGCAAACACCAGACACTGTTTTTTTTCTTTAATCTATTTCCAAACATGAAATTCAAGCACTTTTCAGCATTTTGTTATCTCAAGTAGATTAGACAATCAGGATTTTTTTTTTCATGCTAGATCACAACATTCAGGTCCGTTAACATCCAAAAACCGTCATATGGTTTAAAAGAAATGCTCAGGAGGAGAAAAACTTTAACAACTTTACATTTTCCAGCTAGTTTAAGTCAGATTAATGCAATCCAGGGTCACATGATGAAACCTGAACTAGAAGAACTAATTAATTTTACAATTCTAAAGAAATAACTAAAAGATTTGACTCCACATTTGACTCCTTATAAGTCTTTTCTATAATGTAATGGCATGACTATTAAAGTTTTGCTACACAGTGTGGATTGGGTTTCCACAGAGCTTCTTCCTGCATCAGAGTGAACGATTATGACGTAAATGAGCCGAATAATATAGAATAATTTTTACATAGGGATTCGAATCAGCATCTGACCTTTATAGCAATATTATTTCACTATTAAAATGTAAATAATATTTAACCGTGACTGTGCAATAAATGTTGGTTAATGATAATATATATATAAAAAAATAACATTTATTTGTATTAACAAAGAAATTTACTTTTCAGCCCTAAAAACAGATCTGTACAATTTTTAAAACATTTTACAATTTAAATATTATAAATTATAATTATAATTTAAAGCATTTCTTTAAAAAATCTCATGTCACATCATGTTAATGGACTGTGGTTAGTTCTAATCTGAATTATTTTAAATATATAATCAATAAAAATGATATAATGTGCAATAGAAATGTGTATTGTGGCACATGTGATCACAATATCCATATTAAATAGCCAGATCAGTCAGTCCTACACATTATATATATATATATATATATATATATATATAGATAGATAGATAGATAGATAGATAGATAGATAGATAGATAGATAGATAGATAGATAGATAGATAGATAGATATATTGTTGTTGTTTTTTTCCAGATCCTATCCCACATGACTCTACACCTATATGAGTGAGACGAGCATTGAGCAGGATGACCTCTGACCTCCTTCATCTTAGCCCTGATAATATTTCTGTATTTCCATCATTACCCCGTTACAGCGTGAACCGCTGGAGTAAAGCGAGACGACGTCTGCAGAGCGACGGCTCTCAGACGCGGCATCATTAAGTGCAGAGTAAAAGCTAAAGCCTGGCCTGATGTGAGCCTGATGTAAGAGTGAGAAAGGCGCGAGTCTCTCAGCACGTCTCCTCTGATAACATCATGTTTTGAATCCAGCACTCTGCTCTGCTGTTTGCTGACAGCAACGAGCTTGATCTCTCTCTCTCTCTCTCTCTCTCTCTCTCTCTCTCTCTCTCTCTCTCTCTCTCTCTCTCGTTTTGCTTTTAAAGTAGCTGAGAGACCAAAACTTTGCCCTTTGCTCCTGTCCAGCGTGTGTGGACAAATACCCCGCTATCACAAGACGAATCAGAACAGCGCTGTTTGACCGGGTTTAAGAGATAAACCGGAAAATAAACAGGAGAAAATTAAGATTGCGCTTTGTCTTCACAGCAAATAATTTCACGAACGCCTTAAACTTTAGAGACACCAATGAATAATATGCTGTAGGACAAGAAACTGAATAAATTAGATCCCTTTTTTCAAGACTCAAAGTCAAATATTAAAAAGTAACTCATAATACCAAAAAACACAATACAAACATGCATACATTTTATTTTTCGATGTATTACTATAGACCAAAACAATTCCCTTGAAACCCACACCTTTATAAAGAACAGTGTAGACACATTCACATGCTGTTTAGCAGCTGAACATTTCATATGTGATAAAAAGTAGTATTCTGTATTATATCTATATAATTATACCGGCATATAATTGTATATCTAAAGCATATTGTGGTTTATATAATAATCACAATGTATCTTATATCTTATAAATTGTATACTTATATAAATATATTATATACTTATATTCTCACATACATTGTGTCTTACGCACATCTTGCACGTATAAATTCTTTTTATTTTAATATATAGATCTTTATATACATATATATATATATATATATATTTGTACTCATGACAATTTATTTATTAGTTGTACTTATATTTACATATTTTTCTGACTTCTGGTGGATGCAAAACTGCATTACGTTGCTGTGTAGCTGAACTATAAAATGACCAATAAATATCTCTGTCTGTCTGTCTGTCTGTCTGTCTGTCTGTCTGTCTGTCTGTCTGTCTGTGTGTGTGTCTGTCTGTCTGTCTGTCTGTCTGCGTGTGTGTCTGTCTGTGTGTCTGTGTGTCCATCTGTCTGTCTGTCTGTCTGTCTGTCTGTCTGTCTGTCTGTCTGTCTGTCTGTCTGTGTCTGTCTGTGTGTCTGTCTGTCTGTCTGTCTATTATTACTGTTATATTATTACATTATAATTAAATGCTAACTAGCAAAAAACATTTTTTTAAATCCTCCATACTGTACACTAGATAATTAGGCATTCTTTTGGAGTAAAATCTCCTTGTTTTGTTCTGAATACCCTCTGTTTTAAAGAAGATATCGTCCTGTGTTATTCACACCGAGCTTGCATGCGAACGTGTCTCACAGAGACCCGGACCTTGGATCCTTACACGACCAGTGCCTCGACCCTTTTTTCTGAAATCATGATATGTGTGTTTTGGCTCCTCGGTTTGCTCCCATGTGCTATTTCCAAACTCATCCCTAAAAGGCTCTTGAAAAAAATCCATTATGGTCATTAACAGAGAACAGATCCTCTCAGATCCTTCAGATTGGAACGCGAGAGTCGAGCAAGGCAGCGGTGTGAAGGTCACGAAGGAGATGTTTTTACAGCCTGTTCTCGTTCCTTTTCTATTCTATTGCTGTTGTCTGAACGCCAGATTGTGCGATTATGAACAACAAGCGATTATGAAAAAACGTCCCCGTATCAGCCCTGCTTTCTCCAGAGCTCTATCATTTCTCCAGACTTATTCAACTTAGGATGGATTTGTAGTTTGAATATCCTACAGATGTTCAATAACTAGTATTATTATTTACTTTCAAGCATCAGTTATCACCAGATTACTTTAAAGAAATGTCTCTGAAGCTGTAATTTTCCTTCAGGAACAAATGAACAACTTCTGATATTGGACAAATTGTTGGAAAAGAAAAACAAACAAACACCCAAAGCAGATAGACCACAACAGTAAACTTCTACACGGAGGGGATTTTCTCTGTGCAGTCAGACAGAGAGGTGAAAAACCCCTGTCTATCAGCTTTCCCGGAAGAAGAAGAGATCCAGGATCCGGTTCCAGATCAATGAAGTCCACACATTTGTGCTATTGTTGCCAACATTAATGCCCTTTTAATCTTTAGGAGATTACCCCTGATCGATCCACGAGGCGTTCGGCTACATCAGATTTGTTGGAGAAAAAAGTGTCATAACCAGGCGAGATTGAAAGCCGACACATGCAGGAACGATAACAATAAAGCCGGAAGTAGTGGTGTGTTTTTTTTCTTTCCGCCTCTCTTGCTTTTTCTCAGACTCCAGTGCCGGAGCGAGCAGGATCGTGTCCTGTACATGTTCACTTTTAGGTTGTACTGAACTGAGGTTGTAGGAATCACATGTTAGTCTGATAGCACAAGCCTGAGCTCTTTAGGGGGCAAAAAATTAAGGACATTAAAC
The DNA here is from genome assembly GCA_039877035.1 of Silurus lanzhouensis. Taxonomy (NCBI): domain Eukaryota; kingdom Metazoa; phylum Chordata; class Actinopteri; order Siluriformes; family Siluridae; genus Silurus; species Silurus lanzhouensis. Next base: position 6,720,555 of record JBCEWE010000456.1, on the reverse strand, counting down.
AGTACCATTCCATATCACTATATTGGGGTGGTCTTCTCACTGCTTCTTTTATATAGCTATAGTTAATAATGTGATTAGCCATATTAGCAGCATAGTCTGATTCTTGTAACGTTTTTATACATTTATTCTGTTTTTAGACAAAAAAAAATATTAAAGCATAAAATGACGCAATACATTACATAATAAATCCTAATAGCTTAGTATTATTTATAATATGAAGAAGGTCCTTGCTAGGTCCTTCCATCAAGGTGTTTATTCCATTCGTATTTCCATATACTATTTATAAACACATTAGTTTTAATTATTACTATTTTCTATTTATTTATTTATTTAGCTTTTACTAAGACATTATTTTCTCAAGAAGCAATCGTTAGGGGTCCAAGCACCAAACGCTCTTCTATAGTTTGGGGGTTTTCTTCTTTTTCTTAATTATTATTATTATTTTTATTATTTTTTGACCCTGACAATACCAGAATAGGAGGAAAGCATCCAGTCTAGTCGCACCTGGACATTCACTACAGTAAAATAAGAAGCAATTTAAAACTTTATGTTAGGTTTTAGGTGACCAGTGAGAATTTTTTGCTGTATCAAGGTACACTTCTCCTTTTTTTATTTTATATCATTGCATGATGAAATTCTATGCATATCACTCTATACTTAAAAAATATTATACAGGGTTCAGGTTTTGCACATTTTGCCCGGTTAAAAACCCCAATAACCTTTTTTTTGTTTTGTTTTGGGTTTTTTTGTACGAGGTCACGCGGAGAGCTCTATCAATAATTCATCGGGCCGCAGCAGCTTCTGCTGCTTCTTTTCAATTCCCCCTGCCTGCCTTTCGCCCATCACATAATACCATCCAACCCCCCCATCTAACCCCACAACCCCTTCAAAAAAAGAAAGACAGCAGCAGACTCCACCGCCATCTGCAAGACCGAGATTTCACTATCTCCAAATCCCATAAAATAAAACGTTGAGGTGCTTCATTTTTATTATTATTATTATTATTATTATTATTATTATTGTTATTAATCTTATCATGGCAAAGCCTGCATGTTTGCTGGATCTCAGTGGATGTCTCATGACTGACCCTTTCTCTATGTCCGTCACTGCAAGCACCACTTAATTATCTATTTCTGTTATTCAAACAATCGATTCACTCTCCAGCCTACACACACACACACACGGGTAACCTCATACGTGTGTACAGTATGTGTGTGTTTTGGCATGTCATTTACCTGCTATGCTATGCTTTTTTCTTTATAATTGTGTGACCTATACACCTAAATCATGTTTCAATCAATATCCAGTGTAAGAAGGCACAATTCTACAAAGCATACAAGATAAAAAAAAGTGTATACAAAATTGATCAAGTCTTTCAAAGCATCCAAAGTGAAGAAACCCAGATCCAAATTCTACCGATCAGCCAGTACACCTCTATTCAGCACCACCGCCATGAAAACAATCTGTTCATTCGAACAAATAGCCTCGAGATGGTAAAATATTATTGTAAAAATTGAATGCAAAAAAAAAGAATATTTTCTACTTTTTATATTATATGGCTGGATATTCCAGTGTTTTTTTTTTCAGATGAACAAAGGAAAAGAGAATGTTGGGGATGTGGTGTGTCTACCATCGCTAGAGGGGGCAACAACCAAGAGAGAGAGAGAGAGAAAGAGAGAGAGAGAGAGAGAGAGAGAGAGAGAGAGAGAGAGAGGAGAGAATTTGCCCCCTTCTCCACATGACAATCGACAACACTATAAACCTCTTCAGGGTATCCTTTAAAAAAAAATACAACACCCAACACACACCTTTTTATAGACAGCCTCAGAAACACACTCGCCTACTAGAACATCAGCTCAATCAACAGTTTATATACTGCTTATTCATTTCTCAGATTTTATAAAGCAACTGAATTGTAATTTTTAAAAGAAAGAAAGAAAGAAAGAAAGAAAGAAAGAAAGAAAGAAAGAAAGAAAGAAAGAAAGAAAGAAAGAGGCGGTTTCTGCGAAACGTCAATAACAAGACTATACCATACAATTGTGTGTGTGTGTGTGTGTGTGTGTGTGTGTGTGTGTGTGTGTGTGTGTGTGTGTGTGTGTGTGTGTGTCGCACCGTATTTTAGAGTCTACACTAAAATCCTGACTGAAAATTAAATAAATAAATAAATAAATAAAAGAAAAGAAATATAATAATAATAATAATAATAATAATAATAATAATAATTTCCAATAAATCAATAAAGAAGTTAAAAATCAATCACAACCAAAAATAAAACCCCAAGCAAAATAATCAATAAAGCAGGAAAGCCTTTAACCCAAAATAATGTGATTTTGTTTATTTTGTTTATATATAATAATATATAAAATTCTACATGCATTCCAATAAACTGAGCTCTCGAATTAGTGAACATTTATGAAACGCTGTTTTCTTTCTTGTCGATCAATACTGATCGTAATCATCGACCAGGGAAGGTGTTCAGTAAATATTTATATATATATATAAAAAAAAAATAATAATAAAACCGTATTGCAATACTAAATTGTATCGATTAGAACAATAATAAAAATATTGTTGTTATTATTATTATTATTTATTATTATTATTATTATTATTATTATTATTATTATTATTATTATTAGGCAGTCAGTGCATTAATATTGAAATTCAGCCAAAAATATTTTTTTATTTTTTTTTTAAAGTGAAGAAGAAGAAGAAGAAGAAGAAGAAGAAGAAGAAGAAGCTAAAAGCCTTTGTTTCTTTTTACCTGCAAGCCTCAGCGCGGACATCCTCTGGAACTCGGGCTCCTGCAGCCACTTCCACATGCGGCGGAAGGTCTCCCGGCCCGATTTAAGTTTACTCCACGGCTTGGGGTTGCGCAGCAGGTCGGACAACGTGCCCTGGGAGCGACACAGCACCCGCTGGGCGAAGATGGCCTGCGGGATGCTGTAGCGCTTCAGCTCGGCGGTGATGCGCTGCGCCACTTCCTTGGTGTTGATCTCCTCGAGCTGCTGCTGGTGCTGCTGCTGCTGCTGATGATGATGATGGTGCTGCGCCCCCGCGCCGCCGTTGCCGGAGGAGGAGGAGGAGGATGAGGAGGAGGGCGGCCTGTCGCGGCCGGACGCCGCCAGGACAGGCGCATGAGGGTGTGGGTGGTGCACCGCGGCGCCGGGGTGCATGCCGTTGAGATGCGGCGGCATCATGCTCGCCACAGGCCCGCCGAGGCCCCGGGACAGGTGCTGCTGGTCCGCGCGGGCCAGCATGGCCGCGTGCGCGTCAAAGTTGGAGCCCAGCATCTTGTCGTGGCCGCCGCCGGCGTTGCCGCCGTAGCCATGCAGGCTCTGCTGCGCGCTGTGCACCGAGCCCAAGCCATTCCCGAGCGGACTGAGGCTCGGCGCCACGCTGCTCATGTCCTTATGGTACGCGCTGTAGAGGTTGTTCATGGCCGGAAGAGCCCGGTCGTCGCGCATCAGCGTGAAGCTCCCGCTTACGTTGCCCGAGAGCCGCTGGTGGTGGTGATGGTGGTGGTGATGGTGGTGGTGATGGTGCGGATGGTGGAACTTGTCGGAGACCGTGGAGATGGGCGGTAAAGGTTGCAAGGGGGTCAGCGTGGTATAGGTGCCGCTCATGCCCATGCCGGGGGGCGACGTGTCGCAAGGCACGCTCATGCTCATCCCGTGATGGAGCGGCAGGGACAGCTCGCCTCGGTACTCTCCTGCGCCCTCCAGGATGGTCGCCATGCCGGACACCATGGCCGAGCGCGACGCCAGGTCCTGGTGTATCCGCAGCGACGACGTGGACGAGGTGGACGTGGTGGTGCTGCTGCTGCGAGCGTGATGCGGGCTGTGGCCGCTCATCAGCTCGTGCTCATGGCCGCCGGTGCTCAGCGCACCGTGCAGGCCGCCCATGCCGTCCATTGTCATCTCCGGGTTCATGGCGAAAGCATCCAGATCCTCCTTGGCCAGGCATCGATAGGCGTTGTAGGCAGTCTTCATTCAGTCCATTGATGTATATAAAGCTTGTTGTTTTTTGGTTTGTGTGTCTCTGTGCACAGGAATGATTTTTTTTTGTTATATTTTATAATTTTCTTCTTTCTTCTTTTTTTAAGGCCTCTCGGGTTTTTTTCCTCCTCCTTTTATAAATAACTAAAAACAATATCTCCGGTGTGTATCAGACGGGCCAGCGCTGATTTCTCCCCATGTCCGACCCTCTCCTCCTCCTGCGGATTCTGCTCGAGCAGCTGGATTTGTCCAGGATGGGATTTGCTCTGCTTACTTTTGCTGCAGCCAACCCTGATGAAATGGGCGGGGCTTGCTCTATTTTTCCTCTTTTTTTCCTCTTTGAAGGACAGCTTGGTACAACAAATCACATTGTATTGTAGGGGGAAAGCCCCGCCTTTTATTGGCCTGTTGTCCAATCACCGAGTTTGTGTGGAGATTTGAGGTACAAGGTTCTGCGATGGAGAGGCAAAATAGTAAAGAAAATTGTAGAATTAGTCAAATTTAGTTGTTGGTTTCAGTAACAACTGATGTGCAATATATGTTCTAAGAATGACAATAAAAAAAGAAAAGTTTGATTGAGTTGAATTGTTGCCTCCATATTCAGCAGAATATTTATTTATAAGAAAAAATTACATTTTGTCACAATAACCTAATTGTAATTACAATTCTGGATGAGTTTTTTATTCTTAATGTGTAATTGTTTTTCCAATTAACATGCAGTAAATCTATACAGAATAATAATGTTTATGTGTTCATCATGCTTTAATAATTATTTATACTGGTTTATATATTTATATATCACATTCTACATTAAACTCGCAAAGATCTTGATGCACTTTGGGGACACTTGCCAGTTGCTTGTCCATTTTTATAAATGAAAGTGTGTGTGCTGGGTTTATTGGAGTCCCAGGACACTAAGAAAACTCCAGCCGGTTGAGGAGGAACAGATTTGCTCATGCAGGCCGGTTGCTCTGGAGGTTGAGCAGATGCGGCTTTTGTTTAAATGAGCCTGTAATTAAGGACGAAGGGACAGAAGTCTGAAAAGCGTGACCTATTTTTTGTCTTTTGATCAGCTGTCAGAGGACGAGCAGGAGGGGAGGGACATCACACTGAGACACTTGAAGAGGACAAAACGGGATGAGCAATCAGGGGGAAAATCCCGGCAAGAAAACTTTGACTCACAGAGACAGAGGACAGAACATGAACCTCTGGACTGAGCTTGTTTGTGCTACAGAATGCAATCACACAGTCACGTGAGAAGCTCATGACCACGTCTCGCATCACATCATAGCTATAATCATTATTATTTCATTCATATACTTTTTTTTTCTTTTTTAAATATCCATGATATTTGAGATCCTAAATTCATGCAAAGATCAGAAAGCTTTAGAAAAAAATCCCCCAAAAAACAGTGCTGCTGCTTTTAACAATTTAGTAAAAAAAATAAGGGGAAAACAATCAAACAAATAAATAGCGGTCTATTTTTACTTTATTATTTTTTATAAAAGTGCCACTATACATTTTTTTTCTTGAGGGATAAATGTGTCTTTAATTAACTTTGGGACTTCATCGAAAAAAGAAAACAAATATTCGGTACTCCAATATATGATTTGTTTTTGTAAGTGTAACTACATCTGTTTTTAATGAGATTTAAAACTTTACAAAACAATGCAAATCTTTTTTACAGAGTATTTTGAAGTCAACATTCATATGAGTTTAGAGAAGTAAAAATCAATACAGAGAAGTTACAAAAAATACAATATATAGTGAAGTTCATTTCGGAATATTTCTATAAAATTACCTGACAAAAAAAGACTAATATTTAATATATATATTCTATAAACAGCTGTTTAAATAGGAATTGCAGCCTCCACCCGGTGATTGTTTATTTAATGCCTTAAATGAGATAAAACGATTTAAAATGAGACTAAATGGTTAAGTTAAGATACTGAGTCTAATCCAAAGATCAAACAAGGTGTGTGAAACTTCAATTTGGAACAGTTTCTGTTTTTTTTCTCTTCCTTTCTTCATTTTTTTGTCCTCTTTCAGGCCATCTGCCATGCTAAGTGCAGCTTTATTGATCAGAGTCCTGGCGGACCCCACGCTGATCTATACACACACACACACACACACACACACACACACACACACACACACACACACACACACACACACACACACACACACACACACACGCACACACACACACACACACAATCCCCCACCTCTCTTTTTTTCATGGGTGATGATGCTCTTCCATGCATATGCACAGCTACAGTTCTGTCACGAGCGCTACGGGGTAAGTCTGTCCCTGTCTGTCTGTCTGTCTGTCTGTCTGTCTGTCTGTCTGTCTGCCTGCCTGCCTGTCTATCTGTCTGTCTGTCTGTCTGTCTCGCGGACATTCGTTTGGCATTTTTTTATATTACTTTTACGCGTTCAAAAAAGGGAGAGGGATTTTTACATCAAAACCGGTGACTTGCTCTTTCAGGCAATCTCTCAGTCTCACACATTCTATACACATGCACACACACACACACACACACACACACACACACACACACACACACACACACACACGCACACACGCGCACTCACGCACACACGCACACACGCACACACGCTGATTGTATTGCGTTTCGGAGCTCGGTGTAAATTTAGACACGTGTCTATAAAACTATTTGCAGGTTATATTTGTGTCTGCTGATTTAAAAGATACATTCAATTGCAATACACCATATTATATAATTACTCAATTATGTAGATTTACCACACTCCCATACGTCATCGTTATTCCCTCTTTCTAATATATCGATTGTCGTAAATATCGAAGATTTTGTTGATTAATGACACGGGGTTATTTTGTTTTTAATTTTTTGCTTAAAATGATTACTAGAAATTGAGATATAATCATGTACAATCTAATCGTTTGTCATAATGGTCATATTTGTCATTTTGATTTTTCTTCTTATTGATAAAAAAACTAATATTTTTGCTAAACATTAAATTATTCAAAACATCACATTTCTGAGCTCTTTTAGGTCAAATTAACTTTTTTCCCCAACACTGGATGCTAAAGTTAAATTTAATGCATTAATAATTTTAATCTAATACTATAATATAATCAGCCCATACCAGACCTGAATCCAGTTTCATACGCATGTATTTCATTTATTGTTTTCATCCGATAACTTTGTTGTGGAATAAAGTGAAGAGAAAACAGAGAGGAAAATAAAATTGTTGTAATAAATATGTCAAGCTTTAGATTCGGTTTGGTTCATGTTATAAATCAGTATTATTTATTAATATTATTATTAGAATGATGCAAATTTTCCGTGTTTGATTTTGTGGTTGCTTTTTATCAGAAACGGTCAATATCTAATATCTGGTTAATTAATCAAATAATGACAGTCGATTTTTGTCAAATTTGGGGTTAAAGTAATTTATTTGAAGTCTTGAGCAAAAAGAAAGTAAAAAAAAAAAACTGAAATTAATGTCAATTTTCTTTTATTTATGTAAAATTAGACATTGATCTTGCTCTTATTGGTGTTATTATTATTATTATTATTATTATTATTATTATTATTATTATTATTATTATTATTAATAATAATAATAATAATAATAATAATAGTAGATTTTTACATACATTTGTTTATTTATTTATTTATTTATTTATTTGTTCATTATATAAGCACTCCAGGCTGATGGTTCTACTTAGCACTGATTTGTGTTAGTAACTCGTAAATCCCATCAACTCTCTCTCTCTCTCTCTCTCTCTCTCTCTCTTAATCTCTCTGTCTCTCTTTCTCTTTATCTATCTCCAGCTTTCACCCTTTTCTTCATCACCCTATCTCTATTTAATGACATTTAAGAGGTTGGTGTCAGTTCTTCTCAGGCGATTGATTAACAGTTGATTAACGTTCATTTACACTCACAGTAACAGTGCAGCTGCAAACATCAGGCCGAACCCCCTCTTCCTGTTTTCAGTTTTTATTTGTATATTAATTTTACCATTATTATTACTATTATTACTATTATTATTATTATTATTATTATTATTATTATTATTATTATAAAAGTTATTAATAATATTATAAATGGCCTAATATAAAAAAAATTATTAATAGACAGTTAAACTAGAATGTAAGTTATATTATAATAAAAACAATAATAGTAATAATAATAATAATAATACTACAAATAATTATAATATATATTTATAATTTAAATAAATGTAATAATTCATTTTTCTACAAAAGCACAGAGATTTGGGGGAAATGTGCCATGTTCAGGCACCAGTGACTCTGATCTCTGGATTTACTGTAAATATCACTGTAAATATCTGCTGACGAAGCATGTAGACGAGAGGAGGGGAAATACAGCTTGAAATCTGTTTGATTTTCTTTTTAAGAAGAAGATGATTCTCACACGTTGAAAAGGATTCAGAGACTCTGAATAAAATGCTAAAGTTTTGAAAGAGATGTATACATTCTGGAGAACTTTCTAAAGCTCTGGAGGAGATCTGTAAAAATCCTCAAAACAAGATTCTATTCTGCACACTTAGAACTAGATTCTCTGTAGAAACTGTGTAGAAGATTATAACGCTCTTGGAAATATCTGTAGAGTCTGTAAAAGCTTTAGCGCTCTGAAGAAGATCTGTAAACTGCGATGAAGATTGTAAAACTTTGGAGAATATTCTATTGTGCAAACAGAAGTAGATCCTAATGTCTCTAGAGAAGATTTGGACCTTCTAAAGAAGATTCTAAAACACTCTAGATTAGTAAACTCTGACGGAGCTATGAATACTTTAGAGATACATTCTAAAGTTTTGAGGATTGGAATGTTCTTCAGAAGATTTTAACATTTTGGATGAGATTAATTGAGAAAGTTTTGAACACATTCTGAAAAGTTTTCCAGAATTGATGAATGATGATTACTGTAGTTATGAACAGGTTTGATGTTTGATATTCAAACAGGAAACCAGAAAAGCCTGAGTTACATCTAACAGAGGTTTTTCGAATTCCTTCAAAACAGAAAAGTAAAAAATTATAAAAAAAGATTCAAACTCCAAAGAATAATCAGAGTTTCTGAAGAAAAATGTGGACATTCTGGAAAAGATTAAGAAATTATAAAGAAGAAACAAACACAATAAAGAAAATTTGAACATTCACTGAAGACTTTTCTAACTCTTTGAAGAAAATGTTTTGGAAGTGTCAAAGAGGAAACATTGATTTTCTTTTAAAACCTTTCAGGCTGCCGATCACTGAATTCAGACTTATTACATTATTTCAAAAGAAAATCTATTCATGATGAAAACGCCAGCACATATAGTGTACTCAAACATGGACAAAAATATAAGATGTTTGTTTGTTGCAATGGGTCCACAATAATGCATTATTATTATTATTATTATTATTATTATTATTATTATTATTATTATTATTATTATATTATAAACAAACAATTCATCAACGATTCATTACAATCATTTAATCCGCAGTATCAGTAGTTTTTTTTGTCGTTCGTTGAAGGCTATTCTGTCTTACAAGTTGGAACATCAGAGGCAAAAGAATAAAAGATTACGAAAGGTCAGAGGTCATGGCATCATGATCGTTCACATTAGCATGGTCCAGATCTATTTAGGATTAAATTATTAGATTTTTGTAAAAAAAAAAAAAAAAAAAAAAAAAAAAAAAAACTACAATAACACAAAAAAACTTAAAAAGTACAAATATATATTTTACAAAGACCAACAACAGAAATGAAAGCAGAAAAGTCTTTAGACAGAAATAAATCTCAACTTATTCTTACCTGATGAGAGGATCGTTTATGATCGTATGTTATTTCACCCAAAAATCCGAATTCTTTTTTTTTCGATCCGTCCTGGTTTTGGATCTGGTTTGCAAAACGAATGTCCAGCCTGGTGAGACTCAGCGTATCGACTCGTCCTGTTAAAGTGAGGATTTAATTGGAAGCACATTAAAGCCTCTCAGCAGGCCTGCAGTTGTAAGTCGGCCTGAATGTAAGTGTAAATATGTCTCCAACCTGCGACTATAAACACAATCCATTCAAAGTGATGGTCATATTGATTTTTTCTTTCGGAGTGATTGAAGCCGTGCTTAGAAGGCCTCGAGTTAATTAATAACTAGCCACGGTTTGCATATACACACACACACACACACACACACACACACACGCATACGCACACACACGCGCACACACACACACACACACACACACACACACACGTTCTAATGGTATGCACGTTATTTTCAAAAATAAAAGAGTTTAAACATCAGTATTAAATAAATTGTGTTGAAATATATTTTGATTCGTTATGTCTGCATCTATATGCATGTATCTAATGTGGGTATGCATGTGTGTATGTGTGTGGAGGCTTTTTGTGTACAGTGTGTGTGTTTGCCTGGTGACCTTTGCCCCCTGGCCTTTAACCCCTTTATCACAGCCCACCAAACACACACACACCTTCCAGCACTGGTCAGCTTTTTTTTTTACATGTCTTGCAAATCACTGCTAATGTTGCACAAGACAACGAGGCAATGTGCGTATACATGCAATGTGTGTTTGTGTATATATATATATATATATATATATATATATATATATATATATATATATAATGTGTGCACCCCTCACATTTCAGCATATGGATATTTGGATATATTAGAGTATCAGTGTGCAGGAATTCAGCAGTACAGATTTACTGTCCTCTAATAAAATTTACATAATTCTTTAAAAATAAAAATAACTCAACATACAGCCATTACTGTCTAAATAACTGCCCACAAAAGTGAGTAAACCCTCAATGAACATGTCACAACTGTGTCCAAAGTGTGAATATTGTGTTTGAGCACCATCGTTATGTAGCATCGCTTTAATCCTCCTGGGTCTGGAATTCACCAGAGCTGCACAGGTTGTTGCTGGGATCCTGTTCCCCTCCTCCATAATGACATCACAGAGCTGCTGGATGTTAGACACATGACGCTTCTTCACCTTCCGCTTGAGGATCCCCACAGGTGCTCAATAGTGTTTAGGTCTGGAGATTTACTTGGTCACTACATCACCTTCATCTTCAGCTTCCTCAGCAAGGCAGATGTTATCTTGGTTTCATTTCTATAGTGATGTCTCTTAAAAATGATACGCTAAAAGAGTTGCTGAAATGTGAAGGGTGTACTCATTTACACATTTTTTTCATCTCATTTATCATATGTATATATATATATACACACACACACACACACACACACACACACACACACACACACACACACACACACACACACACACTTATATATATATATAAATGAGATCAAAAAGACAGAAAGAAAGTGAAAGGTACAAAGAGACAAAATAGAGAAATTTTCAGGAAGACACGGTGACACTATAAATGAGATGAAAGAATGTAGACATAGGAAGAAGGGGACATACAGACAGTGAGACAGTTGGACAGACAAAGAGTAAGTAAAGCAGACAGTAAATAATAAATAGGATTGTGAGACAGACAGTAAAAATCTGAGAGCGACAAACAATGAGGTAGTTAGAGCGATAGATAGAGAGAAGAGAGGGATGTACAGACAGTGACGGTAAGGCAGACAGAGCAAAAGACAGTCAGGTACAAAGACATACAGACATTAAGAGACACAGTAAGAATATTATATATATACATATATACATATATATATATATATATATATATATATATATATATATATATATATATATATAAATAAAATATATAACTCATTATATATATTTATAAAATTATACACACACACACACACACACACACACCACACACACACACACACACTGCTCCATCCTCTTTGATTCCCACATGCTCAGTGTCAGCGAGCCCCAGTGTATCGATCAGCATCAGCCCACGTTTGCATAATTTCTGTTTTGGAGTCAGAAACACACTCTTTATCGTCTCTGCTTCCATCCTGAGGTGTGTGTGTGTGTGTGTGTGTGTGTGTGTGTGTGTGTGTGTGTGTGTGTGTGTGTGTGTGTGTGTGTGAGGCTGTGAGCGACACGCTCCTCTGTAGGTCTTCTGGAGCGATTTCAGCAGTCACACAACACTGATTAGCATCTTAATGTACAGAAATGTATTGCAGGAAGCAAAGCTGGAAAATAAACAAATGTGATTAATGTGTAAGAAAAAAACATAATTAAAGGAATTTAATAAACATACATTGTTGTTAAAATTTTTTGATTCATGGAAAAATTTTTTCAACTGTAGCATTAAAATAAATGTCCTTTTTTTTTTACATTATTTAATTATTTTCATTCGATTCTTTACATATAATTCCTTTATTTTCACATGATTTTCCTTCATATTATACATTAAAATTTTTGTTTTTACACAATCCTTTTTTTAACATGATTTGTTCCTCTTCAATTTGTCTTAATTTCTTTTTAACCACTTATTTAATAGATAATTTTACATACGGCATATGATTTGTTTGTACGTATTTTTAACGTGATTTTGTTCTAAATGATTAATTGATTTTGTATACGGTTAATTTTTTACACGTGATCCTTTTATATATGATTCAATTCACACACGATTTCTTTTGTCTCCATATCATGAATTTCCAAATGATTAATTAATTGTCACGTCTCGCCCCATATATGAATAATCTTTTATTGCAATATGACTTTTTTTTCTCCTTTAGTCTCTTTCAATCTTTATACACTAAGCAAACAAAAATATTCTGACACCTAACTTTTCCAAACACAATTGCATAAGATGTCTCTGGATACATGTCGCATGAAATTTACCCTATAGAACTAGGAGACCCAAACCTGCTCCAGCATGACAACCACACAAACCAGCTCCATGAAGATCTGCTTTACATGGGTTGGTGTGGAAGATCTCCTGCGATAGAGCTCTGATATCAACCCTTCTCACCTCACCTACATCAGTGCTTGACTTTACTCAACACCCTTGTGACTGAATGAGAACAAATCTAAACAAAATCGAGCAGAACATCATCCCAGAAGAATGGAGGACAATACCAGCATATGGGGACTACATGTGGAATGTTTTTTTATTTAAAGCATACTTTAAAGATACACGTCTCAACTCCAGGCATTTGGTTCACAACCATTTAATGTTGATTTACTTTTATTTTTATTGAACTGGATTTTAATAAAGATCCTTTTTGTTTTGTTTAAAAAATGGGAAATTCTGTGCAAATAAAAAATTAAAATAAAATACAAAAATGTTCACCTCTTTATTATTTCCATAAAAATTTCTAAATGTTTAAATAATAATCTAATAAAAATAATACTAATAATCTATATAAAAAAATACATAGTAATTAACGCTTTATTTCTAGAACACTTTTCTAGAGCAAGCGATAAAAAATGCTTTACATCCAAGATAAGAAAAAGAACAAGAGAACATTCAGGAAACAGCAAACAATTTAAAAGAAGGCAAGTTTAAGCAAGTAAGATTTTAGCAGCTTTTTAAAAGTGACCACAGAGTCGACAAATCTGAGCTTCAAGTGAAGAGCGTTTCACAACTTGAGAGCAACTACCTCAAAGGCACAGTCACCTGCTGTCTTTAATCTAGTGCGAGGAACTTCTAATAAGATCTGCTTGAAGAAACTCAAATTCCTGCTGGAATTATAAGGCTGTAATAACTCATTTATACAGACAGGAGCTTGACCATGAATTGCTCTAAACACCAAGACAGGAATTTTATATTGAATTCTAAATTTGACTGGAAGCCAGTGCAAAGAGACTGAGATTAGTGTCACGTAAGATCTCTTCGATGACTTGGTAAAGAGCTTAGCAGCCGCATGTTGGACTACTTGTAATCGTTTCAGGGATGAATGACTAAGACAAGTAAAAAGAGAATTGCAATAATCAAGGCAGGAGCAAATCAAAGCATCTGTAATCATCTCCATCTTCAATATTGACACGAATGACATCACATTTTTGCAACGAATAAAAACAATTTCGAAAGCAATTTTTCACGTTTATTAAGATTTAGAGCTTGTCCCAAATGAACAGCTAAATTATGAGGGGAATTTTGGGGGCCAATACTTTCAATCACCTCAGGGAGAACAGCAGCAGGAGCCGAGAGAAGCGCTTCTGTTTTTTCAGTATTTAATTGCAAGTAATTGTTTACAATCCAGACCTTTAGACATTTACATTTTTTGAGACTTTTCAGTTTCTAAAATCTCAAAATAAATTTTCATGTGAAATTCTTTATTATGATAGTGTTTATGCTAAAAAAACAACAACTTCATATCCAGTAAAAAATACATTTTTAGTCAAACACTTTGTTGTGTCATTAAACAATATCCTTAAATGAGAAAGCGAAAAGCAAAGCTTTAATGACCTTTAGACAAAATTCTCTGTGTGTGTGTGTGTGTGTGTGTGTGTGTGTGTGTGTGTGTGTGTGTGTGTGTGTGTGTGTGTGTGTGCGTGCGTCTGTTTGTGATTGTGTGACCCAGAACTCTCGACTCGCGTTTTTTTTTTTAGCAGACTTTAAATAGTAATGTTTCAAAAATATATACAGTAATATAAATATATATATATATAAACAAAATGGGGCTTAAAAATAAGAACAATTAAAAAAATTCAAATTAAATAAAATTTAATAAAAATTTAAATAAATTAAATATATTTTGCAATTCGGTTACAATTCAACTAAATTGAATATTATTTGAAAAATAAATTTGAAAAAGGTATTTTTTTCATTTACATTTAAATACCCAGGGTGAGATAAAAAAAAAAAAAGGAGATAAGCATTTTTTCTATGTTAAAAATATTGACAAATAATTTCAAGATAAATGACAAATAGTAATAATTAAAGTGAATGGCTCATTTTTTTATATTCTTTTTTTAATATATATTTCAAATTGAAAAAAATTAATTCTGCTTAGAGCACCGAGGGCCTGGTTACATCCTCCTGCTTAATCTTTGACCCTTTCTTTCAAAGCACAGGGGTCAGAGGTCATGGCAGGCACGTGGCCAGAAAAAAAAACTAACAATGATGCCAGATTTGTAAACAACAACAACAACAACAACCGCGACGACGGTGTTGCTAAATAAAGCGAGGTACAATAGTACAATTGTGCACAATAGTAATAATAAAAATATAAAATTTCTATATATATAAATTTGCATCCTTTTGCAAAACAAGCGGTTCGGCCCCCACTAACAAACGCTGCATCTTTTGGAATTATGACACAAAAGCATTAAAAACTGAGTGTTTTTTTCCCTTTCTTTTTTAGAGGTAATCAATAACCGTCTCTCTCTTCCTCCGCTCGAATCATGGATTCCCGATACTGCGTTGCTCTTATTATTGTTTTTAATTGATGTTTCTTGTTTTAAATCATATTAGGAAGTATCCTTGAAAGAAATACCACCCCAAAAAAAAAGTGTACACTCGGCACACGGCTTAATGGCGAGTTATTGACCAGGCCTGGTGAAGAGGGAGTTGTATAATGGTGATTTATGGCATCTGTAAACAAAACACAGAGGAGATGCATTGGCTCAGTGGGACGGCGTCGGTGACGGCTGTTAGGGAACGAACATCATGTTTAAAGGACGTTTCTAACCCGTAAAGACAAGAAGCTACAGTGATGGAGCAGACTGACCAGCTGTACGTTTACACACAGTAATTCAGCTACAGGATCCATATCCAGTTATACTGTCATTCCATTCAATTCAATTCAATTCAATTTGATTCGATTCAATTCAATTCGAATGGATTTGTATAGCACTTTTAACTATGTACATTGTCCTAAAGCAGTTAAAAAATAAAGAAATACATTGCAAATATAAATATCAGCATCATAAATAAACCCCGAATGTGAATGTTGTGTCAAAATGTTATCATGTGAACGAGATAAAAAATAAAAAGCGCATGTACTACAGAGAATTACATATAAAATGTCACGTCAATGAATGAATCAAGTCTAAAATAAAAAGTCCCACAAAATATGCATTTGAAATTAAAAAAATTTAATAAATAAATAAAATGAGCATACAAATAATTGATACACTCACAAAGATAAAACGAGAAAAAGCGATTTGTTTATTATTAATAATATTAATAAAATAATTATAATCTGTATATTTAGAATTAAAATTATAACATTTGACAATAAATAAGCTCATGTACAAAAAAAATTAATAAATAAGGAAGTGTGTGAAACATAAACAGTAACACTGTCTAACACTCGTGTAAATATTGCATATAAATCAGCATTTTGCAAAAAATATACAAGCTGTAAAGTAAAGAAAAGAATAAATTTTTTACTGAGAAAACGTTTGGTGTATTCAGATTTTATCATCAGAGGAGCAAAAGTCTCAGCCAATGTCTTGATTTCTTTAAATACATTATATTTATATTTAATAGAGAGATGTGTGTGTGTGTGTGTGTGTGTGTGTGTGTGTGTGTGTGTGTGTGTGTGTGTGTTTGCTTGTGTTTTAAATTAAATATTAAAATTTCTAAATATATGAACTACTTAAATGTTCTTATTTCAGCAGACTTTAACAAAAGTCTTTAATCCCTCCATCCTTCATTAATTCACTCCCTCAATACAGGGAAAGTTTTTCTACTTGAAAAAAAAATTTTTGAAGCTGGACATAAAACGCTAAAGAACCCATAGCGCTAACGTTAGCTGCTAGCCACTTTAGCTTCCTAATGCTAGCGCTATGGATTCTTTAGCGTTTTCATGCCTGCGCAAGACAAGTGGTATTTCCGGTTTCGGAGCGAGTCGCCACAGTGACACTGCGCTAACTCTCGTTTCTTTGATGAATGGCATTGATGTGTATGTTTTCAAGTTTAAAGTGCGAGAGACTAAACAAACTTGCCACTTAATACGTTTCTGAGGGAACTCAGATTTTAAATCACGTAAAAAGGATTGCATTCGGTACACGTGTATACGGAATTGAAAGCCCTGTACTGAAGGGTTTTGGTATGAATATGTGCACCGTTACACCCATAATATTTAACAATTAAATCATTAATTGGAACATATTTCCTCTGATGATTCTCCATTTCTGAATTGTCATCTTGCTACAAGATTTATTTGAATCTCTGTTTTTCTGGCTCTGAAATGAGGAGGAATATTTGTAATATTTATGAATTTTCTAATCAAACTCAAATTTATGTTGCTTTTTGGTCCTATTAAAAAATGTAGGGAGGCACAAATGTGTGCAGGCAACCGTATGTGTAGGTGAATAACTATGTTCTGTGTGGCGTGACGAGAAGATTTATCATTATTGAGCTACACATCGCTGGTCAAGACGTTACAAATGGGGAAAAAAAAATTCATTTATGAATCAGAATTGTATCACAATCAGAATATAAAGATGACCGATACCATCCTGGATTCATCCACATGCGCTCCAGTGATGTAGCAGTAACGATGAATATCTGTGCAGCCCTGTGCTGTGGTTTGACTTCGAAAGTTAGGATGCTTTTAAAAAAATCAGTGATCACGAGCACAATATTCTGGAGAAATCAATATTACTGCGTTGTACAGCGTGAAAATACAACAAGAGCTTCTATATTAGAATCTTAAAAAAGAAAATATATTTCCGTTGCGTTCATTCGTTTGTTTATTCAGAATCTGAAAAAAGAATGTGAATTTCTTATGTAATATATTTAGATTTTATATTGAAGGCATAAAAAAGGAGAAAATGTTTTTTTTATTGTTTTTGAACCAAATGTATTCATTTCTTTATTCATTTGATCACAAAGTCATCAAAATCATATATTACCAATGGCTTAAAGTGCACAATATTTCCAATCTAACGTCGAATCCTAACCTGGAAGTCAAATGGAATAATATAATACAAACTGGAGCACCATATTTAGAGATTAAAGAGAATCTATTAGAACATGGGGTGGGACGGGGCAGGACCTGGGGGTTGGGGTTGTTTCCATCTGAACTTCTTGGAGTGAAGCTAGAATGTTGGATGAAGCCACTGATGGATTGTGAATATTGAGGCGTATTTTACATTTTGAGCAAAAAACATTTAACGGTTAAATTTTCATAATTTGTTGTTTTGTTTTTTTAACAAATGAACGCAATGGTACAGGGACACCAGAATTCACCTCAAAGACATTTAAACTAAAATGCTGTGTGTGTGTGTGTGTGTGTGTGTGTGTGTGTCCAAAAGGACATAAAAAAACAACTTTATTTCATTAAGATGGACTATGATGCTTTTTTGGGTGTTTAGTTTGTACATATATATGTTGCTTTACCCCCTCTGTTGCTTTGATGCGGCATTTTTTTTGCTTTACCTCTTCTAGAATGCCATTTCAAGACTTTTACTAACCCGTATTCACTGTACAGTGCACTACTTAGTGTTTTATTACATAATTGAGATTGAATTTTTTTGAGGAAAAGGAAGCAGAGCATCAATAACAGCATGTTCATTCAGAAGGAGATTTGGAAGTCACCCAAATCATCGTGGGTTCCCCTTTTGAATCTGGTTCATCTCAAGGTTTTTCCCTTATAACATCCAGGGGAGTTTTTCCTTGGCACAGTTGCTCATGTCTTGCTATGGGGATAAACACACATACATTTTAATACAAGTAAACTTTGTTCTATAATTATTGCATACTGCAAAGCTGCTTTGGACAACGGCTATTGTTGAAAGTGCGGCAAAAAGTTAAGTCAAAAAACAAATCCTGTCTGAATAGAGTTTTCTAGAAAATCCTGTATGGTGTATACACAAGACATGAAATGCTTTATTTGGAAACAGATAAATGAAGATTTTTCCTTTTATCGTCCCTAAAATTTATAGTAAGAATTATATTATTAAGTAAAACTCAAACAAAAGCAACACTTTGGTGCTTAGACGCCTTATATTAATTAGTGTTTTCTGTCACTTTTATGTGTTTTTTTATTTATTTTTGCCCCATAACAAGATCCATACTTGTATAATCCGCTCAATAATACATAAATATATTGTACACACACAGACGTACACGATGAAATTAATTGAGTTTTCATTAGAAATGGATCCCATCCAAATAGGGCTTTACAGCAGATCTTTTTGCATACAGACGTCTGGACACATGTACAGGTATAAATCTCACAAGCACATTCGAGATAACATTCATATAACTGAGGGATTCCTACGAGATAATGACGGGTGGAGCAAAGGTTTCTCATTTACCTCACAGCCACAAATGAAGAAACAGATTCCATCCAAATAGGGCTTTATGGCATATTCTGTCAAATCCAGTGTGGTGTACACAATATTGTTATATTGATCATCTTTTTTTCTTCATACAAGTTTACAACCAAATCCCAAAAAGCTTACAAATATTATTATTATAATTATTATTTTTTATTAAAAGCAGTTTCTTTTTTTTTTTTTATAAATATAGTGCACGGGGGAGGAGGGGGGGGGGTTATTGATATGATTTACATTAATAATATTTCAGCTCCTTTTTGTTTAATGTCTGTTTTAAAAAATATATATATTATGTGTATTTATTACCTCTTTATAGTAAAATTTTTTTGTTGTGACAGTACAATCCCCTCTGTCCTAAAAACGTACTGGCACTGGAGATTCCTTTGCGAAAATAAATATCTCCTTCCATATAAATGCATCTGCTGTATAACCGTTTTCCATAAAAATGTTTAGTTAGAACAAGAGCATCAATAATAATCTAAACGTCTGATTTGCAGACGCACTTCTGTCAGAGCTGCGGTTATAGGGAATGAGTCACCTTTTAAACCGATCATATTTGAGAATTAAACAGCACTGGGGTGTAATAATCTTTATTAAATGTTACTTTGTTGATGATGACGTTGATTTATCAACTTGCTGATTAAGTCACAATGGCATTTGATCGATTTATTAGATTTATTCACGCCGCAAATGCGACTCGTTGAAGCCATGAAAAATCCACATCCCCTCTGCATAAACATTAATATTAAATATTAAACCTTTCAGACTATAATCCAGGAAATTGCTAGAAAAAAAAAACCCTCCTCAGAAATCCTTTTCAGTTTCTTCTGAAGATCCGAGCAGCGTTCCTGTACACGAGCGGGATTTTTCCAACGCCCTTTTCCAGATCTTACAGTAAGTTTGGCTTGTAATTTTTGTGTTGTAAATAAATCTGTCGCTATGTTAAGATGTAACTGTGACGAGTGGTTTCATGTGAATGCGCCAATAAATCGCAGAGCAGGACGCTTAATAAGCGGACGAAATCCAATATGACTAAGCAGTGGAAAGCACTAAAATTAGCCTTGTGCAACCAATACTCAAACTTTTCCGATCTGTGTCGGATCAGTGTTTTTCCCAAAAGTACCAGCAGCTCTTTTTTTAAAATTGACAATTTATTTGAAGGATTTCCGAAATGTCTGGGAGGAAATAGAGGCTTCTGTGTGGTCTTTGGACGGTTGAGTGTAAACAGGGTTGAGAACTCTTTGTTGTATGAACCTTGAAGGGTTGAAGAACCATTAAAACCCCTGAGGCACTTATCAGAGTGGTGTGTAGTTTAAATGGGAAAGTCAAGACAAAGACAGAAGGCCGGTTTTATGTCCTTGTAAAAAAAAAAACAACAACAACAAAAATCCAATCCCCTGAATACATCTCCATCTGCAAATCCTAAAATCCTGGCCTTTGACCTTCTAACCTCGACCTCTGACCTCTATAGGACACTAAGGGACTCTATGGGTTTGTGTCCATATGTCTGGAATTAGTGTTGCAGTTACATTCAGGATTAAGACCAAGGATCTCAAGGATCCCATTTTTATTCGGAAGCTTCACTGTGGAATAAAACATGGCAACGTACTCGTCTTTTCGCATACAGACGTCGGGACACATGTACAATTCTCACACACACACACACACACACACACACACACACACACACACACACACACACACACACACACACACACACAGATAACATTCTGATAACATTCATAACTGTGCAACGTTTCAGTAAATTCGCCATCGCAGAATAAAGCCGTGTCTGTTTATATACTAACATTCTGGATTTTGAAG
Organism: Silurus lanzhouensis; assembly: GCA_039877035.1. Lineage (NCBI taxonomy): Eukaryota > Metazoa > Chordata > Actinopteri > Siluriformes > Siluridae > Silurus > Silurus lanzhouensis. The sequence goes on along the minus strand of JBCEWE010000456.1, from coordinate 6,699,538 downwards.
GTGCGGTTAGTAAGATTTAAAGGTGTTCCTCAAACTGTTAATCATTTCCTAAAAAAAAAAAAAAAAACTAATTTGCAATCCTGCCGTGCAGTGGATTTTGTTATATTTGTTAGAAATTATCTCATTTCATTAAAAGGCAAATCCTTAAGGATAACGACTGGGAATAGCGAAGGTTTTTCAGTCACAGGTTACAAATGGCTCTTTGAGTGACAGGACTGCCGTCCAATCAAAATTGTTAATCCCTGTCAGAATTTACAATCCATAGTCTACTGGATTCAAATCAAAACTTTCATTTCTCACAAACATCTCGTGTATATGACTGAGATTGTGTTGATCTACGGTATATGAAGCTAACGCACACGTGTTGTACGGATGACGTGTATCTAGATGTTATGTAATCATTCATATGATTATGTGGTATATGTTTACATTCGTTTTTACATCCGTAAAAAAAAACAAAAAAAAAAAAACGCAAGCACACAAATCAATCATGTTAAGCATGATCGTGTTTGTAATCCCAATTTAACGGCACTCGATCTTGAAGCGTTTCTCTGAATGTGTTCACTCACTTTTCACCTAAATATACAGAATGCTATTACATGAGGGCGTCATTTTATTAATTATATTAGCCTTTGAAGCAAACAATGTCTCTTTCGTAGCGCTGCTTGGAATCAGTTCGGACTCGTGGTCTTGGTTTATTTGGTTGCTGGTCAAAGTCCAGTAGAAATAAACAAACACGTGATCGGATCTGTGTTCTCTAACAGTGAGTATGGCTGATGTACCTTTCGTACGGTCAGTATTTTAAAAGATTTTGTCATAAAATAAGCCTAAACTTGACTGATTGGCACTTGACATCATCAAGGCTAGCGTATATCATTATTTCAATATTATCTCAATATCCCCCGAAAAAACTGCTCCACATTCCAAATCTCCACATCAAATCCCGGCCTGTGACCCTTTTCCGACCTTTGGGATTGGACCTCTATGCGCAGTGGGAGAGACTCAGCTTGAGGACGCCCTCTGTGTGCATCTTGAACAGGAGCTTGAACTCAGTAGGTAGCTGGTGCGACTCCTGCCACTTGGTAGTGAACTTGGTGCCTTTTTTGTCATAGTAGTGGTAGGGCAGCTCCTTGCCTGTGTTCGGATCCCAGCCGAAAGGCCAGAAGCCATACAGGTGAATCTGCTCACACAGAGACGAGGCCAGAGTGAACATCAGGATCCCCGTGCTTAGGCGTTTCGGGGAGAGCTGCTTCGTCTTCCAGTACCTGCAAAACCAGCACAGGTGCATGATGGGATCAAAATGGACCACATGACATAATTTTCGCTCGTAATTTGCTTTTTAGAATTTTTTTTTTAGTTTGCAAAGGATTTATTGAAGATACTGATTGCTGTTTTAAATAAAATCACACAAAAGTGTAGTGTGATATACAATAAGCTGCAATATAATCAATAAACCTTTTATTGTCATATAATTAAGCCAGAGTTTCTGTCTAGAAAACAGACAGACAAAGGAAGAAAAGAGACACTAAGAGGGTCCATGAGAGAGAGAGAGAGAGAGAGAGAGAGAGAGAGAGAGAGAGAGAGAGAGAGAGAAGAATCGATTGAGAGAATTGGAGAGGCGTTGTTGAATGGAGCCCCGTCGAGGTTTATGAAGAGGGGCTTAACCATGCTGGCCACCAGAAATGCCTCACTGCACTGTAATCTCCTCCAATCCCATTAAAGAGGCACAATCACTGCCTTTAAGACGCTCTGATAGGTCTAAGACACCTTAAGAGTATAATGTTGACTGTAATGTAATAAACATTGGTGCAGAAACATGATGTACACAAACACCTACGTCCTGATAAGGAATATCGTGATTTTGGGGTAAAACTAAAAAAAAAAAGGGCAAAAAAGACCACCAATCCTCACAAACGACCTTGTGTCTGAATGAACCTCCACAAATCTCCACAAAAAAAAAAAGAAGCACATAGCAATCTTATGGTCAGGTGTCTACGAACTTCTCTCCATATAGTTCATAATCTATTGTTTGTGTTTGTGTGAAAGAAATAGATAAAGATCCAGTCAGAATGCAATGCACACCGGTATCATGAATGGCTCACCTGTTCACATACTGCATGATGTTCCCAGGCCAGGCTAGTTGAACCCGGAGCTGACCCCGGTGCTCCACAAAGAAGTCCACCAGCGTGCGAGTGACCGTGGCTGAGGTGTGGAAGAAAAAGGCTGGAATCCACAAGATGGCTCCATCCAGCTTTTTCAAGCTCAGGAAGAAGTTGTTTCGGTCTTGGATGGTGAGAAGGTTGTTATAGTACTTCTCCAGGATGCTAGGATTAAAGGTCGTGAGGTTTGTGCGACGGCCCACGTCCCTGCGGAAGACCTCGGTGGGTGCGAAGTTGCAGCGGAAGACGAAGTCGTAGGCGTCGATGGCGGCGCCGCATCGGCTACCTGTCAGGATCCCGCTATTTCCCACTACAGCACACGTGTTGTAGCGCTTGTTAAGGATGGGCGACGAGTCAGGCAAGAGGGAACGGAAGTTCTCGCCGATAGAGAAGACGTATTTATGACTGGAGTAGTCGTAGTGCATCAGCTGACCCACACGGACGCTGCTCTTGGTCAGAGTAAAGTTACGGGGCACGTCAATGTACTGGGCAATCTCTTTACTGCAAAACACACAGCATCACTAACGTCATTAGATTTGGATATTGATCAGAATAGCGTGCTCACATCAGGAATTGTAAGAAGGTCCTCAAATATCCTGAAATAAAATTTCTGTCCAATCCTACTAAATAGTTCAAGTCAAATAGTTCAACTTTACGCACAAAAAAAAGTTCATTATTGCTGTGAAAAAGGTCATTTATAGTGCAACTCTAAATACGTAATGCTCAATAGTTTGTTAAGCAAAAACATTAGACTGTTTTTGTTACTCCAGGTCTTCAGGAAAATCTGTGTTTATTTGGTTGGATGTGTTCTTCTTTTAAAAAAACCTTTGAAACTTCTCAGATGTTTCATGCATTAATATATAATAGTGTGTGCATGGCTTTGTATTATGTGTTGCTTCCACTAGAACATATCCACAGTCCTGATGATGCACAATGCTTTACCTTTGCTCTAAGTAGCCCGTCTTATTGAACTTCCACTTGGACGAATTCTCCTGTAAGTTCTCATTCAGGGCATTGTTCAGGGGTGTAAATGCTGGGTCAAGAAACTTCATTGCCAGTTGGGATCTACAGAAAAGAAAAAAGTGGGAAAATAGCTTGAACAAAAATTAGGTCTAAGTAGGGGGCAGCTGGTCAGTGGGGGCAACAGGAAAATAGAGTTTCCGTTCCATTTCACAGGAAGACCCAGTCCTGATGTCACAGCGGTGGCAGCTGCTGAAAGTAGCTCAGATCAATGCCACCCCATCAGCCCCAGCGCCAATCCCCCCTGCCTCGGGCAGTCGATGGCCATTCTAATTAAACTGCCTCTTTTTAGACTTCAGACTTGGTCAGTTACTCAGTCTCACTCGTTAAGAGCTTGTACTGGTTTATTAGTAAGGTTATTAAGGCAGCTGTCTCAGAACTTGACAGAAAAAGGAGAAACATCTGAGGAATACAGCAATCTGAGAACATGCAAGACTAACCAGTGTTGCTGTTCAGGACATTCTAAATGATGTGGCTGGAGTATTTATGAAAAAGAATGCTACGCTGAGGTCAACAAAACACCCAAGTGTGACGGCATCCTTCCCTCCATGTTTCCCTCCTTCCATCCCTCCCTTTATCCATTCCACCTGCAAAGCAACTCACTACATGCTTCAGCAAAATAGCTCCCATTTTATAACCTGGATGCAACAAAAATCGCTGGCAGGAAATTTGATCTGCCATGAGAGTAAATCAGGACCAGGGACAGCTCCTTGGGCTTTCTTGATCAGATAGATGAGTTTTATAATCTGTCACATTCTAAAAGTTTTACAAGCCTCTCGAAAAGAAACAAAAACACACCTTTGAGAATGGCTTAAGAGGAATTTCTGTTTACCACTGCTTCAGAGATTTTGTGTCCTAAAGTTCCTGTTTATTATGTATAGAGGTCCAGTGAGAAGCACCATCCCCTTACTGCTCCAGATCCCTGGTTTATCCTGAGCCTGGTCTCTGTAATAGATCGATGTTTGATACAGTATGAATTCCCACCTCAAGCCAGTGTTCAGGCAGGAGAAAGTTAATTCACCAAGCTGTACTCTTCCTCATCACTGAGCAAGTTGCATTCTATTTTTTTTACCAATGCACTTTGGTGTATCTTTAACTGTTTTTTTTTATGTCATGCTTTAAAGGTGCATCAGTGGTCCTTATAATCCAATAATGTACACTATTTTATGGTGACAAAAACATGCTCAAGAAAAAAGCTTACTCTTAATGGTACCAGAACACAGGTACCACTTACTATTTTTTACCAGTTAGTTTCGTTTGAAGCTTGAATGATTCCTGCCAATGTTCACAGAGCTCCACCCCACAATCTTAATTGACCTGTAGAGTATCTATTATATGTCTAACACTTATTCTGTACTAGAGGTTTTATATATTTTTATAACGTCTTCTTGCTTCTCTGACTTAATACCCATTTACTAAAGAAAGAACATAAAAAACAATGTTTGTTTGATTATGTTTTTATACACCATTTGGCCAAAAAAATATTGAGATGAAGACATAAAGATTCAGCAACAATAGATGTCACTTTCGGTGGTGGATTGGCGGCTTGGTGAGTTCAAGTGACCCATCATTCATTATTATTTAGTGATTAATTTTGCAATTGTATAGAATGTCTTTGGAGGCGCTAGCATTGAATTTTCTCTTCAGTTGAACAGAAGACCCAGAACTGTTCTAGCATAGCAATGTGCAAGAATGCAGCTCCATGAAGAAATGGTTGACATGGAATGAGTGTGACCAAAAACATTCTGAACACTTTTGGGATAAATGTTAACACTGACTGCACCCTAAATCCGTACCTGACTTTACTTACAGCCTTGTGTCTGAATGAGCACAAATCTCTACAAAATCTAGTGGAAGATCTTTCCAGAAGATGGAGGTAACTAGAAAGAAAAATGGGGACTAAATGTTAAACAGGATGGTTAAAAGCAACACATACCAATCTTATGGTCAGGTGTCCACAATCATGTGTTCATATAGTGTATCCTAAAGTAAGTAAACCAATTAGTGCATGCATTTTGATAAAAATATAAAGCATATAGAATGAATTTTCCAAGTTTTTTCACAGTGTAAGTAGTTTGGATATTGAAATGATCAGCATCAACAAAGCCCTACTGTAACCAAAAAAACAAACAAACAAACAAAACATTTGTTTGTTTGCACAATTGATGCTACTGAAGTCTTTTCTTTTACTCCATAGAAACTCTTCTTGGTCTGAAACGTTATTGAAAATCTGTTTGTTTGTTTTTTGCATCTGCTAAAAGAGCTGCTTCGTCATTGCTATGCAATGAATTTTTTGGTGCGTTTAGTGCGCATGCGCAGTGATACAGCCGGTTACTGTACCATGAAACCGAGGCCCTATTTTGGGGAAAACAATCTCAGCCAGTGACATTGACAACCATGCATTTGAGTCGAAAATGATGATGCTGGGACTTAATTAATCGTGTAAAATAATTACTAGGTGTATATGAGCTAATAAATAAAAGTTAAAAAAATGCACTAGTGTGGATATTTCCGATGGTTATGTAAGACAACATTAACGACTCAGTCCCGCAGGTGTTCACGCATGGCTTCACTCTCTAACGCTCTCACTCACTCACCTGAAGCCCGTGTGGAACATGTACATCCGCGGCCCGCCGCCGCCGCCGATCGGATACTTGGGGGCCGTGAAGATGGCGTCCTTCTTTATGGACACGTAGCTGATGAGTGAGAGGATGAGCAGAGCCACGCTGAACATGACCAAGCCCAGGGCGCTGAGGATGCGCACCATGATGCCCTTGCTCTCATTCCAAGGTAAACAGGATGGATTGAACGCGACGACGCCGATGCATGCATGCATTCATACGCAAAAAGATTAACAACGAAAGAAAGAAAGAACAAATGCGCACAAGTCTACGGCAAACCCTGCATCATCACGCAGGATGTCGGACGCGCGCGCGATGGAGGCGATGCTGCGGTGGCGGAGAGATGCTCGCGTTCTCCTCGCGCTCCCTCCCGGTGCGAACTCGTGCACCGAGCTGCCATCGCGGACCTTCTCCGGTTGAGCAACGGGACTCGGGTGGGGGCAAAAAAAGCGCAAGGCTTTTCGGGGTTTTTAATTAATGCACTCTGGTGGATACTTAAAGGAGACCCGACCTGGAAAAGAAACAGCAGGAATAAAGAAATCGGTGAAAACGGAGCACCGGAAGCACTGGCTGATTTGCTAAGCTTTGCAGCGTTGCATAGATGATACAGTCTCAGAACTTACTGTACCAATCTGCATTTGTTCCTGTTCTTGTTGCTAGGGTGGTTACATCAACTGGGCATGCTGGGTACCTTTTTCTCTACAAAGTATTATTTCAAGTTTAATGCATTACAAAGAAGAGAAATATACATGCACAATGCATTAAAATAAAGCAAAAATGCATGGATGTAAACCATGAAGCACATAAATATCAAATATAAATATATCATACCAATCAACTCATACTCAAAGTCTTCACCAGTTACACCTCAACCCCGACCAGGACACCCCTACCCCCATCTCATCCAGCAGGTATCGTAACACTGCCTCCTTCAACGTTCTTCACGAAAGGCAAAATCTGCATCAAGTCCTGATCCGATCCAGTCCACCGATCATTAGCATTCTGTACGGAAAGCCAAATATCTGTATCAAAACGCATCATTCAGATCCTCCATAAAACCAAAAGTTGCTTTACAAACCCAACATTCTTTACCAAACACCATCATTTTTTATTAAATACCAAAATTCTCACAGCTGACATCATGATTCAACACGAACAATCTCCAACAACCACCAAATTCCACCACTAAATACTACCAATCTCTATTAAACACCATCCTATATAATTAAAAACTAACATTTACAATCAAACACTAAAATTCTCCATCAAACATTCTCATTATGTATTCTCATATTTACCATCATGGTTCAACACCTACATTCTCCACCAACCACCAACATTCATCTTAAATCACCAACATTCTCCATCAACCACCAACATAATTAAACCCCAACATTCTTATATCTAACATCATGAGTCAACACCAAAATTCTCAAACAACCACCAATATTCACCACGAAATACCACCAATCTCTTTTAAACACCAACTTTCTACATCAGACACCATCATTTTCCATCAACACCAACATTCTCATATCTAACAGCATGGTTCAACACCACAATTCTCAACAAATTACCGATATTCATCATAAAACACCAACATTCTCCATCAAACGCCACCACTATCAAAGACCATCATTTACCATCTTTTACATACATTCTCCATCAAACACCATTGTTTATTTTTAAACACAAAAACTTTTAGGCAACCACCAATATTCATCACCAAATACCACCAATCTCTTTTAAACACAAACACCCTCCATTAAACACCAGCCATGATTTACAATTAAAAGCCAACATTTTTCATCCAACACCAACATTCTCCATCTAACACCATCATCATGAGCCAACACCAAAATTCTCCAACAACCACCAACATTCACCACCAAATAGCACCAACAATAACATCAAAATCCTCTATAAAATCCCAGAAACAATCACTAACCAAACACCAATTATTTAACACCCAACACCCACATTGCACTACACCTTTATTCATAATCAATAACCAGCATTTGAAAAACAATTTGACTTTGGAATTATGAAATGGAAAATAAAGAATGTGAATAAAGGAAGAAAAGTCACAGAAATGTTTAAAAATCAAATTACAGAATTATACCGTTAATTTTCTGATGATTTTCTAACTCAGGAATTAGTCCCATAACACAGAGGAACATTAAAACCCCAGTTTCAGTTGCATGGTGTAGGTTCTACTCGAAACCTGTCAGTCTTTCTGTTCCATTTATATCTATTACCAGTAACGTTATTAATATTACCACACAGTGAGAGCGTACAGTGTCGAATTGTCCGGCTTTAACAAAAAGCTTTATGTGTAATTAACAATCTCACTGCAATGGTAGAGTTAACAACATCAATAAAAATAATTAGAGAAGACAAAGAGCGGCCCATTTTGCTGCTGTGTTCAGCGCTGTGTTGTGTAGCTGCATTAACGGTCGGCCATGCTTGGAGGGATCTGTCAGATTCTCTCTCCCTCTGCTTAATGGGCTGGAAGAATGCGAGCCAATCAAAGCCCCATGAATCTCCCATTAGCCCATTTAGGTTAATGACCTGGCCAAGAAGTGCTTTGGCCAAAACTAAGCTAATCACATGAGACAGTTTGTTTTTTATTTTTTTGCTGCTACATGAGGTTGTGTGTTTTTGTGCGTGGTAGCGAGCTACACTATGTCCCTATGCCAGTATATATGTTAATTAGCAGTTTCCATGACATTTTACAGTTTAAACCAATATGGACATTAAATATGAGAAGTGTAAAAAAATAAATAAAAATTAACTTATGACCAATCAGATTGGAGAATTAAAGAGTATTATTGCGGCTCTATTCTTACTTGTGTTAGAGTTTAACTCTCTCCAAAAGCTTGTTTTGTTCTTTTAATATCAGTATACTGAACTCTCTCACACACACACACACACACACACACACACACACACACACACACACACACACACACACACACATTAAAAATTGTGTATGACCTTTGATGAAACTCGAATAAATATTATTTAAATGTTGAGCACCACTGATGATCTGAATACTCAATAAATCACCAGTTGACATCAAGCCTGTGTCTGGGCAGATGAGGTTTAGCTTCAAAGGAGCATGAAATTAAAGCCAGAGTGTAGAAAAGTTTCTCTGTCTTTTAGAAAATGCAAAAACAACCCAACAATCTGAAGTTCACAATCTGAAGTGTTCTGTCAAACGGCTCGAGTGTAACTCCGAGAGCTTCACAGCAAGCTGACGAGGAAATGTGGAAAAAAACACATGGTGAGGAAGCGTGGACGGATTATTTTCGTGTTCATTTGTGCAGTAAGGTATATACTTTTGTTCAAGTATGATTTTCAGGTACTCTTTACAGCTCTGGTCCATGGAGGCCAAGAATATTAATTTTGTAATAGTCTGTTTTAAAAAATCAGTGTTCTGTCTACACAAAAGCCGTGTTAGTCTTGTGTTTATTTTATGCCTTTCCAACCCCTTTGACCTCTGGAGGTTCATTATAGTTGGGGAAACTCGTCAGTGGCAGCAGGTAGCGAAAAAAAAAGCATGAGTATCAATCTTCTGTGAATGGAGAGAGAGGAAGATAGAGAGAGAGGGTTAATACAGTATGAGCTATGGGGCATTGCGGCACAGGACGAGGCCTTGAGTCTGAGTCATGTTCGGGCTAAACGGTGGCCATTTTGACGGGATGTGGGCGAGATGAATAGCAGCGTTAGCAGAGGACATGGACCTGGGGTTTTTGATATATGGCCTAGAGGTCAGTGGCTTAGAGAGCTACATATCTGTGCTTTGTGTGTGTGTGTGTGTGTGTGTGTGTGTGTGTGTGTAGGGTGGTGTGTAAGTTGCTCATGCTGGACGAGAAGAACTGTGGTTGCTAGGCAATGGGTTGACCAGGGAGCCTTGGCCTGATTGGAGCTGCATTGGATCAATTTCCACACGGTGGAGCTGACCAGTATCAATCACACACACACACACACACACACACACACACACACACACACACACACACACACACACACACACACACACATTTATTAGGAGAGTTCTGCAGAGAGTGAGAGAGATGAAGCTACACTGCCATAAATCTCAGCATGCAGACAGCTTTGCATTGTGCTCTTGTCAATGTCAAAACTGAGCTGAAATGGATTGATGGTTGGACAATAGTGTGTTGAGTCTGAATGCTGTTCTGCCAGCTGCCAATTATTATCCTCAACTCTGTAAACCTCAATATTCAGAAAAATGTAGAGGGGAGAATTCATAACACCAACCAACATCAAACCGTGGGGGTAATTGTGTGTACTTGGTGTTAGAAAGAATTTAATTTAGAAAACCTGTCAGAGAGAAATATTTTGTCGTCCACTGCACCTATAATCTAACAATAAAAACAGTTGAGGCAGTTACCAGTTAACACAAACACTATATGGGAAAGGTTTGTGCACACCACTGAAACCAGTACATTACACCGATGTGTTTTTTCCAGAATTGTTCCCACAAAGATGACACAACTGCACAGAATGTCTCCATCCTGAAGCTCTACTATTCCTTTAAGAAGCTTAACCCTGTTCCAGCATGACAGTGTCCATGGGCACAAAACGAGCTCCAAGAAAACACCATTTTAAAGAAATTAGAGAAGAAGAACATTAGTGTCCTGCAGCCTCGCCCTCAACTCTACTGAACACCTTTGGTACGAAATAAAACTAGAACCTGCTGAACATCTTAACATTAGCTCCTGATCCCACTCATGCTCTTGTGGCTAAATGAACACAGACGTGTTCCCAGAAGAGTGGAGCAGGCAAGGAGAACTAACTCTGGAATGGGAAGTTAAAATCTAAACACATGGCTGTGATAGTCTGGTGTCCACAAACCTTTGGATTAAAGACACAACCATTCACATAAACCACGGTACACCATACACCAATGTTGACTGTAAAAACACCAAGACTCTTCATCAGCACCATCATTTTTAATTCTCATCTTGAAACAGGGCTTCTTTGGATAGTTATGGATTTTTAGCTTCTAAAATGCACTTGGAGCACTCATTGAAATAAAAAAGCACACCACTGTAGGTTCTCAATAGAACCATCAAACAGATGGAAGGCTTCCATGGAATAACAAATCAAAGGACCTATAACAGTTCTTTTCCCAAAACTATTTTCCACAACCATTTTCCGTTTTTCCCTCAGGGTATTTTTTGTCTAGCTTCCTGAAGAAGCTCTTAGGAGGCTCCTTAGAATCCTCTTTGAAAGTAAAACCCTCTGTTGATAGATTCCACATCAATCTTTTTCCCTGAGGAACAAATTGAAGAATTTTAAGTGTAAATCTCTGTCAAATGTCAATAATCTCATCATTCACATCACATCAATCAACAACATACACAAGTAGAAAACAGGGTTCCTCAGGGATTTTTCTGGAGAGTTTCCATAGCTTCTGAATGAACTCTCTTTGGAAAACTGTCTGAAATGCAGCATCATCAGAAAAGGCTCCGACTGACAACAGAGCAAAAGACCTCCAACAATAATAAAGATGGCCAGCTTCCATCTTGTCCATTAATTTTTTTTTGTTTGGATACTTTAGGACTCTTCACGAAAGAATTCCACACAGAAGCCTCTCTGAAAAGGAAATCCTCTGTCGCAAGGTTCTATATAAAGCCTTTGAGGATTTTTCCTGATGGAAAAAAATTTGAAAATCCTTCAGAGTCCTGAATTTCATTAAAGACAAAAAGAGTCACCATCGGACCCCAGTAATCTTAGGAAAATCATTCACAAACATACACATTTAGGTTCTTCAGGGGTTCCTCAGGGATTTACAATCAAAATTAGACAGTATGCAGTAAATCCTTTAATTTCATGATCATTCCATTACTCCATTCACCATTAAACAGCAAGATTCACAATCATCTACCATCATACAGAGGTTTTCTGGATATCTACAGGTTTCTTGCTAGTTTTACATAGAACACCATAATTGTAAGGGAAATCCACAGCACATCAGACATTTATCAAACACAATCAAATGCTTTTTCAAACACAGACATTTCATTAAAAGAAACATTTTTCATTATCGTCTGTGGAATGTGTAAAAAAAAAGCGTTCAATTTGAGTCATAGTATAGATACAGTATTCTAGAGCACATGCACCTGCCACACAATTTCCACTACTATTGTGTTCACAATACTGTTTACATGTACTTTACATGGTGAGGAATTTACATTTCTGGAAAAGTCCAGTGGGAATCTTCTGGTTGTTAATTTTTGTATAAAAGATATATGTAGTGATCTGTATTTGTCCCAAATCCATCCACCCATCCATTCATCCATCCACCCATCCACCCATCCTTTCATCCATCCACCCATCCATCCATCCACCCATTCATTCACAAAACCATCCATCCATCCATCCATCCATCCATCCATCCATCCATTCATCCATCCATCCACCCATCCACCCATCCATTCACAAAACCATCCATCCATCCATCCATCCATCCATCCATCCATCCATCCATCCATCCATCCATTCATCCATCTATTCATCCATCCATCCATCAATAAAACCATCCATTCATCTATGCACCCATCCATCCATCCACCCATCCATTTACAAAACCATCCATCCATCCATCCATCCATTCACAAACCATCCATTCATTCATCCATCTATTCATCCATCCATCAATAAAACCATCCATTCATCTATGCACCCATCCATCCATCCACCCATCCATTCACAAAACAATCCATCCATCCATCCATCCATCCATCCATTCATCCATCCATCCATCCATTCATCCATTCACAAAACAATCCATCCATTCATCCATCCATCCATCCATTCATCCATCCATCCATCCATCCATTCATCTATTTCATCCATCCATCCATTCATCCATCCATCCATCCATTTATCCATCCATCCATCCATCCATCTATCCATCTACTAAAAAATACCATTCATCTACTACTACATTCTGCTACTATCTAAAGAAGTTAAATCAGTTTTTGAAATCAGTTTTCTCATACCGTTTGCTCTCCCCTCTCTCTCTCTCTCTCTCTCTCTCTCTCTCTCTCTCTCTCTCTCTTTCAACTCAGAGGCCTGAAGCCCAAATTGTCATTCTGGATGAATAAGTACTACTCTCCCAGCAAGTGTCGCTCATCAAAAGCAGACAAAATTATATCACATTGACTGCATATTTTACCTCATCTCGAAAAAAAAAAAGTAATCAGTGTCTTTATGGGCTGTTGGTCCCGAACCAAGAGTTCCCCAAAGTGCTGTAGTTGCAGCAGTGCCTGTCGTCTCGGCCTCCCAAACGGTTCCATGCAATTAAACCTGAGAACGAGCATAAGCCAGTCTGGAATACATAATTGTATCGTTTTATCACCATCCCGCGAGCTGTTTCACTGGCAGACGACTCTGTCCAGGTTCACAATATTCAACCTGAGCTCTTAATATATTCAGATGGTGTCTCCTGTGGACCATGTTCCACGTTTACTGTCCTTATCTTATCTTATCTTATCTTATCTTATCTTATCTTATCTTATCTTATCTTATCTTATCTTATCTTATCGGACCTACAGTATTGCTCTTGGGGTCGCAGCACCTTTAACATGCAAATGTCTGCGTTAAAATTACGCTTGTGTAACATCTAATGGTTTTCTAGATCATTTCAAGACTTCTTTAGCGTTATGTTTTATGTCTAAAATTATTTTCACTCCCATCCCAATTCTGTTATGTCAGTTTTTTCTATATCGTTCAACTGATTTGAATTTCTACTCAATTTTCCCATCTGGTGCATTTGATCTTTGTTGTGATATCAGTTGACCAGGTCACTTTTGTCTTAATGAGTATTATCCTGCTTAAAAAAGAATATTAACTAAGATCTTTTAGAAGAATTTTAATTCGAGGAGCCATTTCAGGGGTCCAAGCATTATTGACTCATGTAATCACTTGATATATACTAATTAATATAGACTGCTGGATTAAATCCTAGTAATTATTTGGACGTAACCAGAACATGAAAGAATGGTTTTGCAATTTCTAAGCTTCTGTATTCAAATGTTTATGTTCTAAATTTACACAGAATACCCATAGATGGTATGGTATAACGTAAGATGCCTCTGTGTTTACAATTTTATGTTTTACCCAGAGATCAGACATTTTACTGTGGCCTCATTACCTTCAACCAACTACATCAAACCCCCCCCCCAGAGGGACATGTTCTCTCAGAGAACCTCGAGACATAAATTGAGCAACCTAAGGGGTGAATGATGTCATTTTCCACTGTGAGAATGTATTAAATGTATTTGGTTTTTATGTTACGTGGTACACTGACACTCCATGGCATCCACACACACACACACACACACACACACACACACACACACACACACACACACACTCTCCGTGTTGAGATCAACACGAAGCGAGAGAGTAAAAACAGAGGGGGATGTGTATGATGTGGTCATTACCCAGCATGTCACCCTTGTCGTCTGACACCCATTATAAAATGGGTGTGAACTTTCACCTCTGGTGTCTTGACAAGAAGTGAAAAGTGGAAAGGCCGGGTTGCCATGGTGTGCTCCAGTTGTATCTGCGCCCGTAATTAGCGTGACTCTATTAAAAGCGTTATGCAGAAAAACGTCTGTTATTTTCCACCTCATTTATAAAAGGCAGAAAAATAGTTCTCTCTCTCTCTCTCTCTCTCTCTCTCTCTCTCTCTCTCTCTCTCTCTCTCTCTCTCTGTATTTTTGGTATCGTTTTAAAGAAATCGTTTTCTAAATAATTCTTGTCACATTTGCAAGGCAGATCTTCATAGAGGTGGATTTGCATTCAATTCTGGTCCTCCAAGTTTGTGGTAACATTTTGGAGAAGAACTGCATCTGAGGGGAAAGGTCTGGTGTCCGAATACTTTTGGCTGCACAGTGTATATGTTTTCATTTATTTTAATGTAAATATTGAAAGATTAATTTATTTCCTAAAAAATTGGATTTATTCATTAAAATTATTTTCAATTCTTAATAAATACATTTCTTTTGAACAGAAAACAAAGCCAGAGGTGTAAAGTATACATTTTTTTATACATACAAGTTTATTTTTGTGTATTAATAATAATTTTGTGCATAATCATAGCTTTTTTTAATCATAATGACACCACAATTATGATCATTTGTTTCTACTTCCATCATATTGTCTTTTAGACACTATTCTTCTTTGCACAGGTAAATTCCCGGTGTCCAACATAAAGCAATGAAATTATATTTGTTATTGCTCTGAATACCATTTTACGAATAATTATATAAAAAGAAGAAAATACAACATATATATTAAAAAGAAAAAAATAAATCTGAATTGAATCTTCGTCAAAACATGAGGTGTGTCCTTCATCTGTAAGTGTCCTCACTGGATAAATATTTGCTTCGGGATGTGAGTTTGCTCCGATTCTCATCAGGGTTTGACGCTTTAGAGCACACAAAGCTCCCTTTATGCTATTTCCTCTTGGCATGGCACCGAGTGTGTGTTCGCCGTGGCTAATAGTTTATCTATTCACAAAGGTTGTGTGTCCTTCACTTTTTTCTAGTCCAGGTCTTATCACATTCCTGCAGTGTTCCCCGAGATCCTGCGCTTTTCCTCCTGCTGACATCATTAAATATATAGTTTCTGGAGCAGGTAGAGAAATGGAGAAGTTTAGAGCAATCACACACACACACACACACACACACACACACACACACACACACACTCACACACACACACACACACACACACACACACTCACACACACTTACTCACTCACTTATGCTTATGGAAAAATAGAATTAAGGACTCAGTGCAGTCGAAACATAGACGAGTGCAATGGTTTCATCCTTCTGTGTCTCTCTCTCTCTCTCTCTTTCTCATCAGGTCAATAAAATCTGGCAAAGGAATACCTGCAATATGATTCTAGATAAATGATTTTGTATATAAATTTGACTTCTCCAAGAGTTCCAAGAAACTCGCTGTAAGAGCTAAAATGCTAGAAAGATAAAAATCCTTTTTTCTTCAAAATGTGTAAATCCCCCTTTTAACATAAAAAGCTAAACGTTAGAAAGTGAGCAAGTTGAAGAAATAATCTAGAGTGTAAGCTAGCATAAAGGTGTTAGCACGCTAGCAAAGAAATGAGCTGAAGACAGTTCATTCGAGTGTAAAACTCAGCTGACCACGTTTAAATATTTAGCGCTAGCTACAATAAATGGTAAAAAGCTAATTGATATGAGGAGCTTTGGCTGAAATTGACCACTCATTCACTTTTCCCTATAAATCGCATGGGAGTTGAGTTTTCGGTAGAAGGGGAAGAAAACGTGTAAACAAATTCAGATACGTGGCGTAAATAGGAAACGTGTAGGAAAGGTTTAATATAATATTTGGTCAAAACGACATGCAGGTCAGTTGAGTATATTTTACAGGAAATATCATCACAGTCATTTTTGTCGTCTGTATAAAAATCATGTCAGCTCCAGGTTATCAAATAGCAAGAATAAACAGAAGTTCTTTTAGGAGATAAGAAAGATAAATGACGTGAGATGACGTGAGATAGCGTTGAGATAACGTTGAGATAACGTTGCCGTAAACAGCTCATAAAGAGCGGTACAGTGGAAATTGTTACGCAATCAAATCTTATCAGGTTCAACTGATGACATCACCAGGATAATTAAGTACTGGTGTTGATCTTATTACTAATAAACATTGGAGACAAAAATTAAAGTTTACAGCAGCTTCGGAGTTCATTCATTTGTGTGGTTCCACGATTGTGATGTTACATTTACTAATCTGTATGAACTTGGAAACCCAAACCTGTTCCAGCATGGCGATGCCCCTGTGCACAAAACAAGCTCCATGAAAATCTGCTTTAAATGATTGAGAGTGAAAGATCTTGAGTGGCCTGCTATAGAGCCCTGATCTCAACCCTACTGAACAACTTTTGAATAAATGTGAACGCTGACTGCACCCCAGGTCTCCTCACCTTCTCACCTACATCAGTACCTGACTTTACTAACACCCTTGTGGCTGATGAACACAAATCTCCACAAGCACACTCTAAAATCTAGAGGAACATCTTCCCAGAAGAGTGGAGGGAATTAGAAGAGCAAACTGGGACTAATTGTGAAATGCGATGCTCAGAAATCACATTCGTACCTTAATTCATTTCAATTCATTTTTATTTGTGTAGCGCTTTTAACAATGGACATTGTCTTTACACAGATAATGTGGTGATAAAGAATGAATAAGATGTTCTTTATAAGTGTAAGTTTGTCCCTGATGAATGAGCCTGTGGCGACTGTGGTGAAGGAAAAACTCCCTGAGATGCATAAGGAAGAAACCTTGAGAGGAACCAGATTAAAGAGGGAACCTCATCCTCATCTGGGTGACACTGAATGTCCTTTTATTACAGCTAAATGATGTTGAGGTGCAGTGATGATGATCAAATACAAACTGTAGTCCTGAGTCAGTGCAGCAGACTGTTGACATTAAGTACAGTCCAAACCCATCGTCAGAGCTCCTGTTTTACTCCGTAATTTCATGGATTACCAGAATGTTGATGGCCATACTTATGACCGGGTGTCCATAAACTTTCTCAATATATTGTAGGAACGAAATGTGGAATAGAATGCTTAAAAAGAAGCAAACTTTTTACCATGTTATGTAGGAAAAATGTCTTTCACAATGTAGTTCCTCTTCCTTCCCATTCCACTATACTTAACTTGATTTTCTGACTCATCTCATTAACTCAGTCAAACCGATGACGTAGTTGGAATAGTCCACAAGTCACATGTTCAACAGGAAGTTGCATCATCAAAAGACAATGGGAAGTAGGAAGGTAAGTTATTACACTTAAAAAAAAAAACTTTATCGTTATTATACATTAATGTTGATAGTGATTGACTTCAAAAATGCAAAGTATTTTTTACATAAATCATACAATTAAATAAAAAAAAAAAAAAAGACAAATAAGATGCATGGAGGTTAAACAGATTTTGTAGATGTCATCAAAATGAAACCTCAATGCCTCTACATTTCAGAATCAACTGCCACCCCCCCCCCCCCAAAAAAAAATAAAACCCTTTCCCTCGTCCTTGCGAGATCCGTGCAAGACTGTGAAAAGATGCTAAAATATTGATTTGCCTTGCAGAATATTTGACAGTATCTGTCAGAGGGAGAAATTGTAATCTCGGTCCGGGGGTAATTAGCAGCTGAATTATATGTGAGGCAGCGTTCAGGCCCTTTCTGAGCGATGAGACCAGCCATATCTATTAACCCGTCTCCGTGGGAACAGGACGAGCCCTCATTTATATACCATCAGTTCTCCTACCCACGAGAGGCCTCTCGGCGTTCCTCTTCCTCGCTTTCCTTTCCTCTCTCTACGCACGCTTTTCATCTGCTTTCTTCCCCTAATTTCTCCATAACCTCTAAAATCAATGAACATTTCTAATGCAAAGAAATGAAATTCTTTCTGTCTCTTTTCGCTTTTTCTTCGGCTCAGTCTAGATATTTCAAAAATTGAAATCCATAAATAAGTAATACGCGGCTCGGAATGGCTGGTTTTTGATGTCAGGTTTGGTTACCGATCCAGACGCCGAACCGGCGAGCAACCGCGGGTCTTCTCAGAACGCGGATTTCAAAGCCCGAGCAGAGAAATCAAAGGGAAGTTTAATCTAGCTCAGATCTCCGAAAGTTTAAAGGATCATCGGCAGTTTTTTTTGTGTCCCTATAAGCTTTTACGCCAAAAAAAAAAATAAAGGTCCGAGGGTGTTGATAAGCTCGTCAATTTGCTAATGAACTTTGACTCCTCTTTGAGTCACTCAATCTTCATCTTTGAGTTGATGATTAAAGGTAAACTGGAGCTCCTTTCGATCACTGCAGAGTGAAGAAAAAAGGAGATCAGACACACACACAGTGCCTTTATCTGCTTTCAACTTTTCCACATTTTATACCAGGAATGAAATTTACTTAATCGAAACTAAGTGAAGCAGGGGGAGTATATTTTTGACATCGATCTTTTTTCGAGGTTGTATAACCTCTGCCTGGAGACACTGCAAATCTGCAAATCCTCTGGGGTGTTCCTCTCTCAGCTTTGCACATCTGGACCCTGAAATGTTTTGCCCATTGTTTCTCCTCTAATTGTCCCATTGTCTCTTACAGACTGCAGTCGACTTCCTTCTATCCATCTTTCTCTCACCCTGGATCAGTTTGCCAATTCCTGCTTATTCAAAAGTATCTCCACAGCCACCATGATGCCACTACCACCTTGGCTTTGCATGGGTCTCAGAGCGATTTGCAGGATTCCATCAGATCAAGCGATCGGATTTGGTCTCACCTGATCACCGAACTTCTCGAACATGTTAGTTGGGATAAATAATGGCTTCAATAACGGGTCTATTCCATGAAGCCCAGGTTGTTGAGTGTCTGTGCTGTGGTTGTGCGTGATCTTCGCGAATATAAACCGTGGATCTTCAGAGTTCCTCGTTGGTCTCTGGAGAACCGGGCGACTGTCTTCCCGTTTTCAATCCCATGATGAGTGTTGAATTTCCCCATCATTGTGGCAATATTAATAATATGATGAATAATTTAATAACAAAGTCCATCAATGATTCAGGAGATTATTAATATAAAGGGGGCACCGTTGTCAAAGCAGTAAGTGGCCTTTATATTTGCGTGTCATTAGCGTTACACATTACACGGGACCAGCGCAACTTGAGTGCAATCCCTCTCCCCAGTGTCCTGCCTCGGTTGCTTTCACACCCTCGTCTTCATCGCCAGGCGTCATCTTCCTCACCTCTGCGTTTCCCCTGAAGTGTTTGTGAAGATGTCCTGGCCGGTCACACTCATCACCCGAGGTGCTCATGGCATTAATAAATGATCCACACAAGAGGAGATAAACCATACGGAGGGTGCTAATAAACCTAGAGGAAGCGGAGCTGGTGGATTTATGTAGAGTAACGGAAATTAAAGCTAAAGCGGAGGCCGGACTGTGCTGCGGCTGGAGCTGGAGAGAGAAAGCATAATTACTAATGCCTTAAGCACGAACCCTTTTAGCATTAATAAATAATGCCGGTAGATGGAGTGACTGGTAGATGAATGAATCACGTTTTTTTTTTCCCTCTCACCATCAAAACCAACTTTATAAATGAGTAAAAGAAAAAGAAACTCCAGACCTGTCCCTGAAAGCCATGCAGAGCACTTGGGAGGTGATATCACCCCCAAATGAATTAATGATCGTATTTCCCCCCATTTCAGTTGTTCAGGGCTGTCGTATATTTTGCCGTTTTCCCAAGATACACCTATTTCTTTCCACCTCATGAGCGATTAATGTAGTCCTGAACACTAAACTCCCCAAACGCTGTTTATCCAAATGCTGTTGTAGTCAATATCAGGGCCAAAAGACGAGAGGCCTTTTAGCACTTTATGTACGAAACCACTAACAAGTTCGAGGAGATTGGCACTTCACAAATAGACAAATCAAGTGATGGCATAAGTGCTTTTGTTCAGCACAGTGACAGACGAGGTTAATCGCTCTCAATCAGGAGAATCTACTCAGCCCTGTACTTTTACCCATAGTTTGTTCAAGGAAAAATGTAGTGCATTACAAGGGGTGTTAATGAATGGCTTTAACACCTTGTGTAGTGCAAAATAATCAGTGGTGGACAAAGTACACAAAGCATGTACACGAGTTAAAAAAGAGATACAATAGTTACAATGTGACTCCAGTAAAAATAAAAGTGTCCCTTTAAACTTTTATTTGAGTAAAAGTACAAAGGTTTTTGCCTTCAAATGTGCTCAAGTATTCAAAGTAGTGATTTATTATAACTATAATGTTCCTATTATCATTTTTATCACAAGATTCTTTATTTAATCCCCCCAGTTTATATGAAAAGACTCGAATGTGACTCTCAGCACACTGATCTATAAATAGAATGATATTAATGACTCAAACACTGATTGATTTCTGTAACAATGATCATGAACCCAAAACCTTCTTTTCAACTACTTTAAAAAAAAAAAAAAAAAAAGTGTAAATGAGGCGTTTGACCAGTTACGCTTTTATCCTCGTAAATTAAATATTTTGCAAAATGTAGTCGAGTAAAAAGTAAAATCTTTGATTTTGAAATGAGTGAAGTTACAGTAAAAATCTCCCCAGATGGAAATAATGGAAAATCAGTGCAGATATGTGAAAAAGCTACTTAAGTACAGTAACGAATTATATTTACTTCTTTACTGTCCAACACTGAAAATAATGCTCAATTTTGAGATAAATAGAATTACCCTCTGTCCAATGAGGTTGGTGAAAATTCAAAGAGTTCTAAGCCTGTTTTTACGAGTATATTTTCCATACTCTGGAACCTATTTATCTGTCCAGGTCTAGTCCACAGACCTGATCCCTGGTCCTCATGCTTGTCTGGGATTTGCTTTAACTTTACCTGTTATCAATCAGTGTTTCGATGACTTTTCAAACCAAAACTTTACATCCTTGTAAAAATGTTCAGGAAAAGAAGTTCCTGTAACGCACCCACCAAAAAAAACGTACAGTTCTTCACTACTTGAGTGTTAAAGGCCAAAGGAAAATGATACACATCAGCAAACGAAAGAATGTACTGTCTAGCATTTTTCAAACCTAAGTGCACAACCTATGGACTTCTGGCCTCTGTCCATGCTTCGGAAGAAATTTTTCATTGTGAAAGCAAAAGTGTGATTATTTGATTATTAGCCCCACCCCTAAACAATCGATCTGGGGTGTGGACATGAATTTCAAGCCAACGCTATAAGTTTTTAGACTTTTGGATAGTAAAAGTGTAAAAAGGTGTATGGTGTATAGGAACATTATATATGATATGGTATAATGGCTTTTACATCCTGTGCCAAATACCCAATAAAGGGCTATTTGGAATACAGTGCCTTCCTCCATAGCTCAAACTATTAACCATCATATATATTTAGGATGTGCATCTCCATAACTGAGGCTGATGTAATTCACATCTTGATGCACAGCCAGTGATGCGATACATTTACGATTCATATGCCAACTTATATATATATCCCTAGTAAAGTCCAGCCCAAAGAGACGTCTTCTCTTTTGTCTTACTCTGTCCTACTCCATCCACACCTTTCTTGTCCTGCCCTCATTCTTTCTTTCAGCCCTTAGATAGATGAATGGTCAGTTTCTCTGGTTAGGTTTCCCCAGGAGGCAGGATGTAGGAAACGAGGGGAAACAGTTAACCCTCATGCCCAGAGAAAGCCTCCACACTCGGATCTTCATTAACCTTCACAGCAGGTGAACTGTTCATCTCGGCCATCACCGCTTATTACGGGCAATAACAGGGCCACCTCTTTCTTTTTTCCAATTAAGAAGCAGCCACGTTCTATTAACCTTAGGTCCCTTCGACAAGTCTCGTCATGCAGGCGGTGGCGTCGAATCGTGTGCTTCTCGAAGCCGTATATAACCCATAACTATCACAGAGTTTCCACCATGTGACAGCAGCTGCTCAATCCGGGCTAAAATATTGCAAAGTGTTCATGGGTGCAGAATCATATTTTTCTAAGATCGGATTGGAGACTAATAAGGTGCAGTCAATTACAAGCAAAAAAGAAATGGTTTCTTGGTGGGGACTTGTAATGAAAAAATCATTCCCCCTGTTGAAAAAAAATGTAAATGATTCTCTCGGGCTTTAGGAGATGGTCACAATTTCAGGGTGCAGAAAAGGAAATTCAGAGCTTCAGAGAGGAAGCCGTTTAACTAGCACACTTCAGATTCTGCTCTAGGGGCCTCGGAGCTGCACATCTATATTTAAACAGTATCCCAAGAACCACAAAAATGTCGCTCCTTCTGAGAATCAAGTGTCATAATCCAAAATGGGGGTCAGACCATAAGTGGACAGGGTCAATAAAAGAGATCCATATTTGTGGTCCTTAGCATGGGTCAGTAGCAGAAACACTAGAAATAGGAGACTCGGGGAAAACAGGAGGATGGTACGCTGGTGCAGCAGGTAGCTGTAGCTCCCGGGTTCGATCCTGATCTTGAGCTACTAGATGTGGTAGTTTTCTCCGTTCTTTATGGGGCTTATTCCAAAAAAACATGTCAGTATTCTTAATTGCTGCTAGATATGGAGCAATGAGAATCAGTACTCTAAATTGCCACTAGATGTAGAGCAGTAAGAATCAGTATTATCAGTAGAATCCATTAGATCACTTTATTCATTACAGAGGGAAATTCCATCATATGGAGGTCATTACTCTAACAGTCAGTACTCTTCACATTGACCTTTGCTGAAATGTTAGTTTTTAATGCCCCACTGCGTGTCTCTTCTATATTTCCACACTGTGTTTGTGAATGTGTTTTCACGCCGCTCAATGCCCTCTCTCATGTCACCATGGTGACAAATATGACGGGCAGCCGGATTCTAAAGAGTGGTCATTGCACAAATGGGTGCGACCTTTAACTCGGGGTACGAGCCGGTGGTCCTTACATTCAACACATTTTAAGCTTTTAGAGGAAAATCTGTATCTGCTCGGGGAGTCTGTTTCAGTGTACAGCGTACAGCATCATCGAATACACACCCATCAATCATGGAGCTGTGGGAGTAGGAATCATGGGACAGCCATACACAGTACTATCCTGAAGAAAAAAAACGCAAAGCAAGAGTTTTACCAATTCTGCTCTCTGCTATGACATGAAGGCTAACACATGCTTCCTGTGAGACATCGTTACAAAATTGTATTCTTGTTGCATCACACTTAGAGGAAATCGCTATCTGCCCTCTTCTACATACACAATACATAGAAAACACGTACAATTGGTCACCATGATTGAGAGGAAAATTATTAAGGGTAGCTCTTACCCAGAACTGCGACCAAAGCATTGGGACCTGAGACTATTTTCATAAACTTCTCGTCTTGTAACTTTTCTATAACATGTCCCTGAGGTACCTTCGACCATCCCAACACGGAGTTCTCTTCAATTATAGACCACTCTGTGTTAGGGTGGTTCCACATTAACAGTCTAAAGATCTATTAAGTTACTGAGCAACTCTGGAACTAGATGGATTTGGACTGGAATGTATTTCAATAATAATAATAATAACAGTTAATTAATAACTAATAATCAAGCGTCCATCACTGAACAGTCCACCTGATGGAACTCTTCTTATACCTTCTCGGAAAGTTTTTCTGTGCCAAAGTCACCACTGGTTCGCTCATTAGGGATACAATTATAAGAAACAAACTTACAGTCACTAAACTTATACATTCTGGTGGCTGTTCATTGTAAAAAAATCTAGCGAACGTTAGTGTGAAGCGGAATGCTAGTTGCGCCACCGCCAAATAAAAGTTACCATGGTAACGGGTCTTAGATTAAACGGCGATTGACTTTACAGCGATCAGATGTCTGCCTGAGTGAATGATGCGTTAAACTTTACTTTCGTAGTTACGTAGTTTACACACCATTCGGAGAGTAAAGTACCATCTTTTTTACATCTGTGATCCTGAGCCTCGATAAAAAGGTTACTGAAGATAAATGAAGTAATAGATATGCAGATAAACAGACAGTGAGAGATAGAGAGATAGAAAGAGAGCGAGAAAAAGAGAGAGAGAGAGAGGGAGTCCTGGATTTTCTCTCACTCTGTTCCTGCCTTAATGCAGCTAACGCACTGGATCAATATAAACCAAACATATGAGACTCTTATTCACATTCACACAGCAGTGTGATGCTTGTTTTCTCACTGTAGGCCTTTTAATCTCCGGGTTTCACACACACACACACACACACACACACACACACACACACACACACACACACACACACACACACACACACAGAGAGAGATAGACATGGGAAGTGAATGAAAAAGGAAGCTTAAGTGACTGTCTATACACTGTATATTTGTGTTTGTGTGTTTTGTGTGTAATTGTATTCTTACGTTTATTTGCAAAAATAAGTTAGAAGAACCCCTTTCTACACACCTGAAATGACCCAGAAAGGAAGCCAGGAACGTGTAGAAACAACAACTATCATGCTAGCTAAGAGATTAGCCGTTTTTTAATTAGCACAATAATAAAAAAATGGCTAATCTCTTAGCTAGCATGATAGAAATTATGCTAGCTGCATGCCAGGAAACTAGCTTCTATTGGATCATAAGGTAATTATTAGTTCACTTGCATCTTTTTTTTTGTTCTTAATGGTTGTTCCACATTTCTATTTTCACCTACACTTGTCCAAAAGAATTATCCAGCCATCTGGGGTTCTTCACTAAAATGTTAGCATAAACCTGTAGAGACATAAGTGTATAATCTGATGTCTTTGGATGTGCAGCATGAAATTTACAATACCCCTGTACACAAAGCTAGGTCCAAGAAGATCTGTCCTACTGAACACACTTGTGGCTAAATGAGCACAAATCTCCAAAAATCTAGAACATTTTCCCAGAAGAGTGGAGCATATTATAAAATCACTTTTTGAAAGATTTCATTTTTTTCTTCCACCTGAACTATTTATTTACACAAACAAACCCCCCCCCCCACCCCAACTGCAAGCTCCTCCACTGAAATCATTCGTTTGTTTTTACAAATAATATTTTTTTAATATGAATATATTTATCACAAATCACATTATTCATACACCTCACCTTATTCTGGGAAGAACTTTCTTTCACATGTAATCACATACAGTATTACTGGCGCAAACCCATAAAATAAATCTGAAACAGTGAGGGAGAGTGACGGAGATATGAACGCAGAGTGATAGACAGACCGAAAAAGTGAAAGAGACAAAGCCAATGAGTGACAGAGAGACAGATTAAGAGTGAGACAGAGAGAGAGAGAGAGAGAGAGAGAGAGAGAGAGAGAGAGAGAGAGGTGGGAATTGGTTGTGCGTTCACTGTGCCGTACACAGATGGGCTATGTGCTGGATCAATAGGTTTACTATGGCCGCTGGCCAGTGGCTGTTTCCCCTGCTCTCCCTCTATCCCTCTTCCTTTCTTTCTTTCGTTCTTTCTTTCTCGCTCTTTCTCTCCGTGCTGCCTGCCAGGCTGAACTCCACTCATCAATACTCTCATCGGTCTGGCCTCCGCAGCCCTGGGCTGCAACACTAATCAGATTTATTTTTAGAGGTCTAACACACACCCTGGCAAGGTTATAGCACTGGCCTACTCTCTCTCTCTCTCTCTCTCTCTCTCTCTCTCTCTCTCTCTCTCTCTCTCTCTCATTCCCTCCATTCCCTCTCTGTCCCCCAAATACAAGTATCCAGAATAAACAGATAATGTGTCCCAATCAGATACAGATACAAAAAGCTGTCATGTTTGTCGTTCACCCCCCAAATGACTGTACTGTAAATCACTCGGTTTTTGTTGGATATCGTATATTGTTATTTGTCAAATTAGCAACAAATGACAGTATACTACCTCATTCTGATCACCATTCTTTAAGACTCCTGGGTAGGCCAAGACATGCCTCAACTTACGATATTTTCATATTACGATGAGGTCCCTGGAACGCATCTCCATCGTAGCTTGTAAGTCACCTGTATTTTCGGTCACATGACTGAAAAAACAATTTGTATTATTAACATCATTTAGAGAAATAAGGGCTGGAGTGAGGACGACCGGACTGTTTGAAGCTGCTATAGCATAAGTGAGAACAGGAACTACAACGTTGCTATACATCAATACTATAGCATTGTTTGTTAAATTAGTGTCAAATTAACGTGGGAAAAAAGAAAAATAAACCACTTCAGAATGTTTTGCAGTCGAGAATTAACATCCCGGTGATCGAAATGACTTTGTGTCATCAAAACAGTATATTATTGATTAGTTTTCCCATAAGAGCTTCACCTAGAGTTTTTTATTCCCTAAATATGATATTAGATAAAGTGCAATGTGTGGATAATAGAAATAAAAAAAAATAAAGGATTCAATGTAAATAAATAATAAATACATACATTTAAAAGCATTTGCAGGATATCAGGATGTTTGTGTGATGCACCAATGAAATTTCAGCACAAAACACTGCTAAGAACAGATTTTATTTATTTTCTTTTTTTATAAAGTATAAGTAAGCTTATCGGCGAAGCTTTGCTCATCTGAGTGTTTGGTGGCGAGGGAACGCGAGCAGGCACCGGGTCCGGAAAGTTTACCCCGTCTCACTCAAAGAAACAGAAGGAATTCTAATTAAATGGCCTCACCTCATTAGCTAGATAGATTGAACCGATAGAGAACGAACGCTCGCTCTTAGGAACATCTCTTATATTCACGCAAAAGTGCAGATTGTATCTTGCCTAAAGCTCGGCGTGCGTATGGATTTCGCTGCGCAAAAACCTGAAAACGTATTCATCTTTGAATGATGGTGTTTAGCCTAGCAAAAATTCTCACGTCAATACGAACGCTCAATATTCCACAGTTTTTGTGCACAAAAGAAAGCGGGTCATTCGTCTGAGATTCGGACTTTTACTTTGCAAAATAAGGCAAAAACACTGGCTGTGGTGATGGCAGAACGTGGAGATTTTAATTATTTTTCATTATGACTCTTTTAATAAGAGGCCAAATTTTTTTTAATAAGACTGACACATACAGAGGCCACACCCATTTTCCATCCTTAAGTATGTGTGATGGTTAAAGATGCCACACCCCCATTTCTAAATATGACTGTTTCAGAGGCCACACCTCCTTTCCCGAGTCTGACAGGTACAAAGGCCACTCCAGCTTTCTGACGGTGACATTTACAAAGGCCACACCTCCTTTAGCAAGAGTGACAGGCACATAGGCCACACCTCTTTAATGAATCTGACTGTTCCAGAGGCCACACCTTCATGTGTAAGACTGGCAGGTATAAAGGCTGCAACTCCCTAAGTATATCTGATAGGTACAGAGGCCACACCTCCTTTTCTGAGTCTGACAGTTACGGAGGTCACACCTTCTTGAGTAAGAGTGACAGGTACAGAGGACACGCCTCCTTTCATGAATCTGACAATTAAAGAGGCCACACCGTTTGTATTGGGGCTGCCAGGCACAGATGTCATGCCTTTTTAAAAGATATTGGCAGGTACACCTTTTTTCCCTGAAATTGCCAAAAGTCTCAGTAAAGAAGACACACTTTCGTCAGTAAAACTGGCAGGTGTAAAGACCACCCCTTCTTGAGTATTATACACTATATAGTTAATGGCTCTAAATGATGGTTTTAACAGTGGTGTCTGAGTGAACAAATCTTCACTTCATCTTCTCACTCCACACACACCACTGTGTGCAACACTGTGAGCGTAACATGAAATGACTCTTTTAGGCCTCTCAATCAGTCAGGGGTCATGCAGAGGAGATGAGCGGGATATAATTTGTTAACTCGAGCATGATTAATTGGGTTACTGTGGGCTGATAGTCATGTGATCGTACCCGAGAGGACGAGTGTGTCCTCCAGCTGAAAAGAGACTGATGACCTAAAACAGGGTGAGGAAAGTATGTGTGTGAATGCATACGTGAAACAGTCCATGGCTTTGTGTTGCCAGTTCACGCAACTGAGAGGTAAATTGCAAACAGACTCTTGATTACTGATTTGCTACAAACAAACTGTTTTTAATTGAATGTTTTTTTAACCCCCAGGGGAGGTAGGGGCAGGGGTGTAGTGAAGCAGGGTGGGGCAGAGGTGGAATGACACAGGGTGGAGGTTGGGGTGTAGAATGGACTGAAGTGTGGCAGCGAGCAGGTGGAGCAGGGCGGGGCAGAATGAAGCACAGGTTCTAGAACAGATCAGGGTAAGGGTGGGATTAGGCAGGGGGTGGAGCTGAGGTTTGGGATGCACATAGCTGCAGGCAGCAAGCATTTTCAAGACTGACTGTATGGACCACAATGCACCGGGGTTGCCTAGGGCAAGTCTTCACCTGGGGCTATTGGATGTGTTACCTACCCCAGCAACCGCTACTGATTATACGTGCTGTATCAGACGCTGATCAGACAAGCAAAGAACAGACTTGGAGAAAGTGAGACAAATGGGAATAAAAAATGAGACAAAGAGGTGTGTGTGTAAGTGAGAGCGAGAGAAAATAAAGAGAGAGAATATAGAAAGAGAATAGATAGATAAATAGATAGAAAGAGAGAGAGAGGGAGAGAGAGAGAGAGAGAGAGAGAGAGAGAGAGAGAGAGAGAGAGAATCCCAAGAAGATATTCCTCATAATTAATAAATGAAAAATGTTACTGCAGCTAATCAATAGAGTTGTTAGTGGGAATTGATCGGGCCGAGAATCTCTATTCTGCAGCTCTGATTTTCCTCCGTTCAGGAGCAGGAAGCCCCGAGAGTACCATCTGAGTGATAGACACTTAGCACACTGACCCCTCAACACACACACACACACACACACACACACACACACAAAAAAGCATGGCGGGAGAAAGAAAAGGAGATTTAATTATCATCAGCATTGAACTGATCTGTCATCACACACACTCACACACACACACACACACACACACACACACACACACACACACACACACAAACACACACATACTGTTTACCATGCTTATTACATAAGGATTAAAACACTGTGTGTTCTGTTTTTAAGCAAATAACCAACCAACGACAGGGTGATGTGATCAATTCCAGGTGCATGTACATATAGTTTTAAAAATGTCATCGTTTTTATCCATTTATTTTTACACAATCATTTATCTCTATGACCTAGAGACTAGTTAGTGATGGGGTTAGTGAGAGAGAGAGAGAGAGAGAGAGAGAGAGAGAGAGAGAGAGAGAGAGAGAGAGAGAGACAGGGAGGACTCAAGATCATCTGTACTCCTGGGTATTGGAGCGCAGAGATGTGATGTGACTAACAGCAGCTGTAGCATCGAGGACATGCTTGTGCTTCTATCTGACTCTCTCTCTCTCTCTCTCTCTCTCTCTCTTTCTCTCTCTCTCTCTTACTTAAACACACACACACACACACACACACACACACACACACTTGGAGTGTGTGACATGATGTGAAATGACAGTAACCTTTATTTTCGCACAACTGCCCGACTTTTGTGTACAAAAATGGCCTCCTAACACATTCCAGTTCCAAGTTTGACTCAAGTTCTTTAAGAACACACACGCACACACACACACACATACACACACACACACACACACACACACACACACACACACACACACACACCACCACCATGGCAGCATGCAGACAGACAGTGACGCCCGTGGGTATGAAAGGAAACCACCTTTCCTGTCAGCAAAGCCTCCATTAGCAATAATGCAGGAGACAACAGGTCTGCTTCCCCATTAACTCTAATGGAGGGTCCAGTGACACACACACACACACACACACACACACACACACACACACACGCTCCCAGACATAATGCACACACAGACACGCAAACGTTTTTATACACTTTATTTGGGCCCCACAATTTAGTAATAATTCATAATGGGACCAAATGTCTGGATGTTTTCAGACACTGGATATCCACAATGTGTTCAAGCTAATTAGCAAGAGGCTAATGTTACTGCAGACCTGGAGTGAAGCCCAGACACAGAGAACGCATCACTTATGACCCCCCCGTCATAACAAAGACATGATCGTATCATAAATACGTTGTGTCAGCAGACAATATGCAATACAGCGGTTTCGTGCCTATTATACAGCTTCTGTTCGCTTATCTAGTTTACATGTGAAGTGAACTACTGATATACTGCGTCATCAAGCGTGATGAACTTATAACCATATAACCTTCATAGCATCCCTTTACATTATATAGTCCCATTCCCATAACATCCCATTCCACAATTTAGTCTCCATTCACTGTTATAATACGCTCCACTCTTATGGGAAGATGTTCCTCTAGATTTTATGGAGATTTGTGGAGATTCATTCAGACACAAGGGTATTAGTAAAGTGAGCTAATGATGTATTTGAGGTGAGGAGGTCTGGGGTGCAGTCAACGTTCACATTCATCATGTTCAATAGAGTTGGAACTCTATAGCAGGGGACCTTCCACTTCAACCCATGGAAAGCAGATCTTGTGCACAGGTTCGTGTCTCCTAGTTCCAAGGGAAAATTTCAAAGTGCATCCCAAGACATCCTATATAATTGTGTGTTTAATTTTGTTTAATTTATATATATATATGAATGAAAGGAAATGTGTGTGTATATATTTTACACATCTTGCAAGGAGCCAGTTGTCACATTTTATCTTGTAATTGTGAAATATTACACACTTATTTACCCTATTTATCTATTAAATTCATTAAAATGTATTTACTTAATAGTGTGAGTTCTTTTGGATTTTATGCAAATTCTGTTCCTAACAAAATCACTTTAATACATTTTCACATTTGCCACCTGAAGCTATTTCCCCCCTAGTTGTAATTTAATATTGTGACATTTTCTCTCGTTATTTATGCTAAATCTTTTCCCAGTTCCCAGTTAGCATTTTAAAATTGCGTGGTAATTGTGCGTAATTATCTCACACTTGTGACGATTTATTTTAGAACTACGAGATATCAGACTATTGTGCAACTGTGAGTTCAAATATTCTGCACATTTTTATTTTTTTGTAATTCTAATAACTTATTTTAGTAATTATTTTCATGCGATTTTGTTCAGTACCTGTATTTTTGCCCACAAAATTACAAAATCAAATTGTACAATTACAGCTTTATATCTCGCCCCATTGTGACCCCGTATTTTACACTTGTGACATTTTATTACACAATTTGACATTATTTTTACTGCAATTATTCAATCTTTTTATTTTATTTATTATTTTATTTTTCAGAAAATAAGTTTTCTTAATTATGTCACACTTCTGGGTGCTAATAAACGTAACAGCGTAGCAACAAACGTGTGTGTGTGTGTGTGTGTGTGTGTGTGTGTGTGTGTGTGTGTGTGTATGTCTCCAACATGTATGTAAGCAGTTCATTTGAATTTATTAGCCGT
This sequence comes from Silurus lanzhouensis, assembly GCA_039877035.1. Classification (NCBI taxonomy): domain Eukaryota; kingdom Metazoa; phylum Chordata; class Actinopteri; order Siluriformes; family Siluridae; genus Silurus; species Silurus lanzhouensis. The sequence goes on along the minus strand of JBCEWE010000456.1, from coordinate 6,667,784 downwards.
GGGAACCGAGGGGGAGGGGAGCTGCATTATCAAATCACATTGTTCCTTTAGCTACAAGCCGACGGTGCCAAAACGGCATGTAAGTATTGACAAATCAATAAATACTGCATCACAAATCGACACAGCAAGCCGCATAACTGCAGCTGAGAGTGATTACATACGGGCAAAAGCCCAGGCGCAGACACACACACACACACACACACACACACACACACTGATGTAAATAGATAACCATTTACCAACAAACATGATTAAAAAATGCGTAATCGAGAAATATTTGTTATGTATTTCAACATTTTTCTAGCTAATTACGTTCATATGAGGACTTAATGTTCACTTTACTTCTTAAAAAACACGTCACCGGCATGCAGATGGTGTCACGTTGCACCCTGCACCGCTAATCATTTCCAGGTCACAGTGCTGCCTGCTTAGCGCTCAGCACAAAAAAAAGGGTCAAGGAGAAAAAAGTCAAATTGCATCCTTTTATTTAACCCTGCCTCCTTCCACCTCCACCCTCCATTTCCAAGTCCTTCTTGAACTCCATGCAGCACCACGGCCTCCTTTCGGCCAATCAATGCTCTATTAATTAGCATCATGAAGTAGTGGCTTGTGGAATCACCTATTCTTTACGCCTCATTAGCACCGAGCACTTATCGCCACTGTCAATCAAAACCAGGCGGCTCTACAAGCCCCGGACGAGGAGCACAGCTTTATCAGAGGAATTCTCGTTATTACGCTCCGACAGTTCAGCACCATTTACAGGGTTTGGAAACGTATTCGTAATTTTATCACTTTAATGAAATTCAATGTGAATTTATCATGTCATGTGGATCTTCATGACCTATATTTATAAACTATAATACATACATAAACATATAATACATTAACAACATGAAACAATATAATGACGTAAAACACAAAACTACTAACTAGGACACTACGTTAAATTGCACGTGTGTTTGCACACGTGTTCTGGAGGAACACTGATTCATTTTACTGTGTACTGTTCTCTACTGGCTGATATGACACTAAAACTTGATTTGTATTAAAGCTTAATATATTATAGTATATAAATATTAATTAAATATATATAATGTGAAATACAGAATGATCTAAAGAGTAGGACTTTGTTTTTGTAAATACAAAAAATATGTATGAGTTTGTATATACACTTATTTGTTTCTTTTATCATATAAAAAAAAATGTCATAAATATAAATAACATTTTTATTTTTACAATTTATTATCAATATTTCATATGTAAATATTAAATATATTATTACATTTTCTAATAATATTTAATATATTTACTAATATATATTGTATATAATAATAATATATTTACTATGTACATACATTTAATTTTAATATTTATACAAGTTTATTAAAAGTTAACATTATACTAATAATGATTTCGATTGAATTATCATTGTGTAATTACACTGACTTTCAATAAACTATCAAATTAATAAAAAAATGTATAAATTGATTGATAAATTAATAAATACGGGATATATTTTGGGATGAGATAATAATCTGTTGAAGGTTGAAACCTAAGCTTTATGATTGATTATTACAAAAGTATACGTTTACAATCATAGTTTTGATTGAATAGTAAGAATTAGTGTTTATTAATATTTTTGAATAAATTTTTTAATGAATCAACTTTCTGTAATGAATTTATATATATATTTGTTAAAGTGATTTATCAGCACGTTCAGCGTAGTGTTCATCTTCAGTTCACACCAAGAGATTTAGGAAGTAAACCAGTGGACTGTTGCTCAAGTTTACGGCCTGAAACCTTTAGAGCCTCGTATCGGCTGAAGCCCACTCTGTTCCCATTTCCTGTTGAGTGTATCCTGTTTCCTCACTATCGATTACCTGCTCCTCCTGCATTTTAATGCCTGTCGTGTGCAGCTGGCGTGGTTCACTCACACACACACACACACACACACACACACACACACACACACACACACACACACACACACACACACACACACACACACACATACAGACTCCTATGCACACAAACGCTTTCCCTCTGTAGGGAAAACCTCATACAAGGTGCGTTATCATTTAAAGAATTAAAAACCGCAGGAATTTGTTGATATGATCAGGTTTTCTGTGACTCATATGCCTGTGTTACATTGATGGAAGGAGTCTCCAGTGTCAGAGCTTTATAAAGCTGGAGTAAACGTTCTCTGATGGACTAGTTCATACTTGAAGATTATTTTTGTCTTATTGAGTTAAAAAAATTGAGGAAAGGACCATTTATACCATTTATGTCGTTTATGCCGTTTATGCCAATTATAATGTTTATAATGTTTATAACGTTTATACTGTTTATACCATTTATACCACTTTTACCTTTATTTGTGTAACAACATTAACTTTGACCAGAACATTACATATCACATTTAGTCTCCATTTGTTGTTATAATAACCTCCACTCTTCTGGGAAGATGTTCCACTAGATTTTATAGAGATTTGTGTGTGATACATTCAGCCACAAGGGTGTTAATAAAGTCATAGATTGATCATATATTCTGGAGAGAAAATATTATAAAATACCTAATATTCACTGTATGGACAAAAGTATAGAGACACATGATTGTCCCATCCATGTGTGGTTCCTCCTCAAACCTTTCACAAAATTTAATGCAGGAAATTGTATATGATGTCTTTGGATGTTGTACTATTTAATTTCTCCTTTACTTAGATGGAATTTTGACAGACGCCCTTATCCAGAGCAACTTATCTTTATCTCATTTATAAAACTGAGCAGCTATGGGGTTGAGGGCCTTTCTCAGGGGCCCAGAAGTGGCATCTTGGTGTGTTAGTGGTATTTTAACTCATAACCTGCGTAACCAATGTAGTCCAATGTCTCAACCAATAAGCTTCCACCTCCCCGCTTTAAATAAGAGACCCAAAACTGTTCCAGCATGACCCTCCTCATGTGCACAAAGCCAGCTCCAGCTCCATGAAGATATGGTTTGGAGTGAAAGAACTCCTTCTATAAAGCTCTTAAACAACTTTGGGATGAATGTGAATGTTTACTGCACCCCAGGCCTCCTTACCTCACCTACATCAGTACCTGACATTACTAACACCCTTGTAGCACCGGAATGAGCACAAAATCTACACAAAATCTAGTGCAGGAGTTTGTTAGGAGAATGGAGGTTATTATAGCAGCAAATTGGATGTTCAAAAAATGAACTAAAAACTTATGAGATTTTTCACTTATGAGAATACTGAGTAGACTTTAATTGTTATCGTGTCTGTGTAACATTTTCTGTTCACATTATCATGAAGGGTGCCAATAATTATAAGCTCTGAGAGGGCCATATTGCGGGCGTATGGCTGTGGAGCACGGAGCGGCCTCCACACTGCTCTCCAGAGATCCCTTTTAACCAGGCGGCCATGTCAAGAGGCCGTCGCCTCTCAATCTGCAGCGCTGAGCCGCACGTCTGGTGCTAACCAGCTCAATCTGGCACTCAGGCATGTCCTGATACACACACACACACACACACACACACACACAGACACACACACACACACACACACACACGCTTAGACAAGGCTAGCTATACCTACACACACAGAGGGATATACAGAGTCTTTAAACATCAAGGAACAAGACCAAGTTACAAATATGACAAATTGAACACTGGAGAGTGTGTGTGTGTGTGTGTGTGTGTGTGTGTGTGTGTGTGTGTGTGTGTGTGTGTGTGTGTGCTTCATTGCATCCCCTCAAAAAGACCCTTTAACCTCCTCTGGGGGTTCTACAGTCCTAGGGCTCCTAAGGGGTGTGCTAATCCCCTGCGCTAGTCCACACACACACACACACACACACACACACACACACACACACACACAGAGCGAGTTTCACTGGGAACTGTTAGCACGTCTCGCTAAAGCTAGCCCCATCGATCTACCAATCCGGTCTTAAAGAGCGGATTCAGTGCCCGGTCACAGCCGGTGGTTATGAGACGGAAATCAAATCCGTGTGTAGATAGAGGGGCTGTTAATGGACTCAAAGAATGCAGGTGGATGATCTCTCTCACACAAACCACCCCCCCCCCCACACACACACACACACACACACACACGCGTCGAAAATGAAAGGGGAGTCACTTGCCAATCTATCCTTGATATCATTCGTTTAGCCTGCGACATGAGGAAACGCCTCAATGAATTTATCACGCATTTGTTTTTCTGAGCAGTCCATACACACACACACACACACACACACACACACACACACACACACACACACACACACACACACACACACACACACACACACAGAGTGGCCATTCGATACCACGGCCCACCACCAGTTTCTCAGAATCAAACAAACAACACGAAAGAGAGATCAATAATGAACTTGTAATGCATCAATATATCTGAGATCAAATATTAATCAAAACAACCGCCTCTGGTTTTAGCATCTATTCAATCCGTTCTCTCGAGAGCACCGAGGGTGAGACGAGAAACAGGGCTTTACAAATAGTTTTCATCATCCGATAGCGGCGTAGTGCAGCGTGGAGAAAATAAAACTCCTGAATGAGAGATTTTTCATTCATTTAAGGGGGAAAAAAATCTATTTAAAGTCAAAATGAATTAATTCCTTTAATTAAGTTTAAAAAGGTAACATTTTCACTAATTTGTATAGTATTAATAAATTTGACCAAATAAAGTTAATTTTATATTTTTAACAAAGCAAGTAAATTAAATTAATAATTAATCTATGTTTAGTTTTAATTAATTATCTGCAGGGAAATTTAAATTCATTTCAGCAAAAAAAGTAAATTTTCAATTGTTTTGTTATGTTTTGTTACAAATTTTGTTATTAACTTGAGAAAGGAATTGAAACAATTAAAGCATACAGATATACAGTTTTAATTAATAAGAGAGTAAAAGTTACAGTTTTACAAATGTAAATTTTTTTATTCGAGTGTAAAAATTTGTATAGTTTTAATACTTTTGATTTATAAATATACAATTTAATGAATTAGGGCATAAAATATAGTTTGGCTAAATTAGAGTGTAAAAATATACAGTTTTAATCAGAGAGCAAAAACAGTTATAATTCATTCAAGTGTACAAATAGGTTGTTTTATTTAATTAGAGCGTAAAAATGTAGTTTTAATTCATTTAATATGAAAATTTGTTGTTTCATTTTAGCAAAACTATTACAGTTCGAATTCATGTAAGTTTTCACGTCATGGTGTGCCTTTATAGAAAAGAAGGCTCTTACTGTTACCTCCATGAGGTTGGTTATTTTCTTGTTCCAGGACACCCAAAGGTATTTCCATCCCCTCACACTCTCACACAGTTGTACATTTTATTGTCACTTTTATCTGCTTATTGTCTGTATTTTCCAGACGCTATAAACAATCCCCCCCCCCCCCAAACCAGGTCCAGCAGCTTTTTTTTTCCCTTTTTATTTTGAGGTTTATATATTTGAAAAATTACTGTTCATGTTCAGATGAACTCACATCCGCAATTTCTTTCAGCATTTTTATGGCCACTAAAGCATTTGCAGAATTTGAGGAATATCACATAAACTACCACGTTTGATCCAAATGCTAGTTCAAAAATAGGTTATAAAATTCCAGAATTAACGCCTAACAGGACAAAAAATAAACCAGGCTCCACAATGTTTGCCATTTAGGGTGCTATAATATGTGTTGTACAACACGCGGGTCTTGATATTGATCTTTTTGTGAAGTAGACACTTATAGGTTGTGTGTTTTACACCGTCTCGTCAACTCGTTCTCATTATAACATCGTCCTCTTCATTTGATCTTTGTTCTGACTTTATTTGGTTTATAGTTATTAATTTCTTTGCTGTTAAACTGTCGGAATTGTGTAATATCTAACAGAGGAAGGTACCATTCGCC
>JBCEWE010000456.1:6646876-6651876 GCA_039877035.1 Silurus lanzhouensis | reverse complement strand
GGAGGTCCCTGGGCGTTCCTGACTCACCCGGCGTGGTCTCTAAAGCCAGCGGACTCACTCTTACAATTCATTTGGAGCGGATCAATAAAGAGCAACAGGTAGAGAAGGGAAAGTTAAATGGACGCCGTCTCTTCGGGGCTAATTGACAGACGAGGAGAAAGCCACATTCCCGTAGAGAACGCACAAACACTCGATCAAACCCGCTTGCTTTAATCGCCTCGTTTTGGGAACGAAGTTCTTTTTGTTGTCTGTGACTTTTCTTTTACAGAACAAAGGCACAGTTTCACCGAAGCAACGAGGAAAACACGTGACAAAAAAACCTCCATGTGCCCCTTCGACACCCCACGCAGGGCTTTACAGCATCGCACCCTTTCATAGTAATGACACGAAGATGCAGTTTACTTTTTTCTTTTTCTTTGAGAGACCCGCCTGCCACGTGCTGAACGTGCTGAACGTGCTACACACTCCTCATCAGCTCGGAGTCCTGCTGAGCTCCTAAAGCACCAGAACCCATCCTGAATCCTGAAGACCACTGCAGAGATGGAGACAGGTTCCATTACACCTTCTCGAAACTCAGGAGTGATGATCCAAAGCATTAATGAAATACAGATATAAACACACATGCACGTGCTCACGCACACACACACACACACACACACACACACACACACACACACACACACACACACACACACACACACACTTCACAAACTATACATCCAAGCTAAACTGTAGCACTGTAACTGTAGCAGTGTGTGTGAGAATATGAGTGTGTGTGTGGAACCTGTGCATGACAGTGCAGTGTGTGTATGAGTGTGTGTGTGTGTGTGTGTGTGTGTGTGTGTTAGTTAATGTCTCTGCGCTCTTGCTGTTGTGAGTTTGATATTCAGTGACTCTGAATGTGACCTTTTGGTATTTGTGTGGATCGAGCTTCTTCTTTCCAGCCCATTATACAAGCCGTCACCTCCAGATAGCCGAGCTACACACACACACACACACACACACACACACACACACACACACACACACACACACACACACACACACACCATGTCCTTTGTTAGAGTGCTGGGGTCGGAGCTCGGTGCTCTAGTTAGGATGAGGAAATATCCAGCTTCTGCCTCTTATTGATTTTTGGCCTGGGATGAGTGAGTGAAAGGTTAAAGGTCATCCTGAACAGGTCGACTACCACTCCATATTAGTGTCATGTCTTTTCTTCAGCGGTGATTCTCTCTCTCTCTCTCTCTCTCTCTCTCTCACCTTTTCCAGGCTAGGAATGTAAAACCTAATCAGAAAAAAGGGGCTGGGCTTATGTAACATTAGGATGTGTCTAATTTGCATATTTATAGAATTATTTTTTTTCATTTTTGTTTGTTTTTGAGATGTTTGGGTCAATAACTTTAACAAATAAAATATAATTAAATTGTGTCATACAGATGTGAAATAAACAAAAAAGTACTTGATCACCTGAAACACAATCCTCTAAAAAAAAAGTGCAAATAAACAGGGTGCCAATACTTTTGTTTAGTATGACACTTCCTTCTTTTTATATTTGTCTTTCTGCTTTTCTTTGTCCTGTCTATCTATCCTTCCTTTTCATCTTTCCATTTTCACACTTTTCTTTTCATTGTTTTTAATCTGTCCATCCATCCATTTATATCTCTCTTTCTTTTCTATATTAGTTTTTCTTTTTTCTGCCTGTCTTTCATTTCAGTCTTTCTTCGTTTTTCTTCCTTTATGTACATCCTTCTTTCTATCCATTTATCTTCAAATTTCCTTTTTCTTATCCAAATTTTTTCCTTCCTTTTTTTATATTTATCTTTCTTTTTCCTGCCCTGTAATTTCAATCCTTTTTAATTCTTCTTTCTTTTCTTTCATCCTCCTTCCTTGAGTAAAAGACAGGAGGTGGAGCTGGAGGTAGCAGAGCTGAAGACGTTGAGATGTTCATTGGGAGTGACGGCGATGGAAAGGATTAGAAATGAGTTTATTTGAGGGACAGTGCATGTAGGACGTTTTGGAGACAAGGTGAGGGAGATGTGATTGAGATGGTTTGGACATGTGCAGATGAGGGACATGGGGTATATCAGTAGGAGAATGCTGAGGATGGAGTCACCAGGAAGGAGGAAAATATGAAGACCAAGGAGGAGGTTTATGGATGTGGTGAGGGAAGACATGCAGGTGTGAAAGAGGAAGATGTAGAGGACAGAGGGGTGTGGAGACAGATGATCTGCTGTGAAGACCCCTAATGGGAGCAGCTGAAAGAAGTAGTAGAAGACTCTAGTTGAATCTAAACTACAGTCTAATAGTTGCTGTGTATCATGTTGTCCTGTGGGTGCACAAACTTTTGCACTTACCTGAGTTGAGACAGAAGTGAGACGTTTCCCTCACATTCCAATCACACACTCATTCTGACGTCATTGTCACACCAGACGGCTTCGGTATCGAGCGTCTGTGCATGTCTCTGCTCCGTCTGTGCTCGTGTGTGTGTGTGTGTGTGTGTGTGTGTGGTCACCTTGAAACTCCTGTCAGATATCTTTCATTTTATTGAGCACAGAGACGCACACAACCATCAGCGTCTTCAAACACCGCTTTACAGTACAGTTCAATATATTCAGTAAATGTTAGGGCGCGCGCGCGCACGCACGCACGCACGCACGCACACACACACACACACACACACACACCCACCCTCAGGCAGGTGCTATGATGTAACGCGCACAAGATTTAGCTGAAAATTTCATAGATTGATTGTGTTTTTTGTAAATATGTGTTGTGTTGTATTTGCCACATTGTGTGTATATTTGTGTTGTGTGTGTGTGTGTGTGTGTGTGTGTGTGTATGCTTTGTGAGTATGTTGTGTGTGTTGTTTTTACAGGTTATTTGTATAAAGCTGTTATTATATTGTAATAAACTCTGCTGCAGTAGAGTTTAAGAGTTAATATAAAGTTAAAGAATTCTATACTCACACTGTCTGGCCAAAAGTATTGGGACACCTAACTTTTCCACCCTGATGTGGTTCTGCTCCAAACTGTTACACACACAATTCTATCAGACGTCCTTGGATGCAGGAGAACGAAATTTTGCCTTCACTTGAACTAGGAGACCCAAAACCTTGCGCTCCAACTGCAATATCAGGACCATGTGACTCGTTAATTAATACAGATTTTTTTTTTATAGTTTTGTAATTAAGGCTTTATAAACTTTTACACACCTCCATAAACTGAATGGTTTCCTGTGTGTGTGTGTATGTGTGTGTGTGTGTGTGTGTGTGTGTGTGTGTGTGTGTCTTTAATGTACAAGACTGCACAACAGAAAGAATTGTAACAAAGGGATGTTCGCTGGACATCTGCATCTCCGCTGTTTTTCTCCTTCTACTCGTTTATTTCTCACCAGAAAATCAGAAACTTGTGCGCACAAGCACACACACGTACCAGACACACACACGAATTTAGAAACGACACAAACATTTGGCGAAAATAGTCTTTTTTTTGTACCTTCATTTATTCTGAGCTAGTATCTACAGCACGTGTGTGTGTGTGTGTGTGTGTGTGTGTGTGTGTGTGTGTGTTAGCAGGCTTGTCAGCATTATCAACACAAGCTAACTCCAAAGCCCAGATAAGAAAAGCTACTTGATAAATAGCGATACAGCGTCTCAACACCACACTAACAAATATTCCACAATGATAATAAAAAAAAAAAAAAAAGTAATAAAAAAACCAAACCACGACGACTCCTCACAACGAGACAACGAGACCGAAAAAAAAAAAAAAAAAGTAATAAAAAAACCAAACCACGACGACTCCTCACAACGAGACGAGACGAGACGAGACGAGACGAGACAAAACCAACAAAACACTACACAAAAAACACAATAAGCTACGCTCGGGCGTCTTCCAGCTGCGGCGAATATGTACCAATCAACAACACATGATATGATAATGTTCATCCACTACACACGGTCACAATCAGACCGAGACTGAAGGCCACTCCCACACGCAGTCAGAGAGATCCATAAAAACTTAATCAGGTGGGGTGGGTTTGCCGACTACAGCCAGACAGGAAATGGTCCGAATTCTTGACTAGGGGAATGCAGGAAGTGGTCAGAATTGCTGACAGGAAGTGGTCATATCTATCATCTATGCCTTAAACAGGAAATGGCGATATCAATTGTCTAGAAGGAAGTAGATTTACTAACGCGATCTCCCAATAATTACAATTATTAATTCATTAACGACATTAGACTTTTTTTTTTTTTCACCGATGTGGAATATTTTCCAGTGTGGAAAAAGGAAGGTCGCAAAAACAAACAGGAAGTGTCCCGATTGTGGACTTCCTGCCAACCAAGACGTAAACTGATATATATATATTTTTTCAGACCCTCTCCTACGCAGGAAGCGGCTCTGGTCCATTTTACGGTCTGTATGAAATGTGAGAAAAGTTTCAGTACCTCATGCAGGAACAATTTCAGAGCTCACACACGGATCACAAGGGTACTAGCGATAGGTAGAAGGAGGACCACAAGGGCCCCAGGGAGAACAGGTTATGTGCCAGAAACACATTCGCTTGGTGCAAATGAAACAAAAAACCTCCTGTCGCATCCCTTCATATCATAAGAAGTCCCCTGTTGACCTCTGACCCGCTCACGACTCGAGACAACGATTGTCCAAAGTCCATCTACTGGACACACGAGTACACTTAGAAGTGATTTAAATAAAACACGGAATGGGAAGAGGAAAAAAAACAGCCATGTAAACACACGAAAAAGTGTCGGATAAGACGTTTTCTCCCGGACACGGCCCGGGGTCGGTTCCGCTCGGAGGTCCGTGGTTCTGAAGTTCTCCACGGGAGCGTGGGCTCGGTGCGGGCGTGGGCTCCTCATACCATGAAGCGGTGCTCTTTGCCGTCGTGGGCCATCAGGATGACGTTGCGGTTGGAGGTCCAGATGAGACGAGCCAGTTTGAGGGAGTTCTGAGATCCAGGAGACGCCGGCTGCACCGGGC
>JBCEWE010000456.1:6616318-6633818 GCA_039877035.1 Silurus lanzhouensis | reverse complement strand
GAAGATGTTCCACTAGATATTTGTGAAGGTTTGTGCAGCTTCATTCAGACCCATGGGTGTTAGTAAAGTCAGGTGGTGATGCAGGTGAGATGTGGTGGGAGACCTGGGGTGCAGTCAGTGTTCACATTCATCACGTTTAATAGGATTTAACAGCAACAGGAACTAATTAATGCAGAGAGAACAAACTACTGAACTCCACACACACACACACACACACACACACAAACACACACACAAATATAATGTAGTAAACTAATTAAAAAGAAAATCTAAACAAATAAACAAAAAATGGAGAAAAACACAAGACTGAGACATGGAGTGAGATATGAGTTGAGACAGTGGCTAAAACATGGACTAAAACATGGATTGAGACGTGGGCTGAGACACGGGCTAAGACACGGGCTAAGACACAAGCTAAGAAGTGAGTTGAGACGTGAGTTGAGGCACGGGGTGAAACACAGGCTGAAAGCAGGCTGAGACGTGGAATGCGATCTGGGCTGAGACCTGGGCTGAGACGTGAACTGAGACGTGAACTGAGACGTGGGATGAGATCTGGGCTGAGACGTAGGCTGAGACGCGGGCTGAGAGGTGGGATGAGATCTGGACTGAGACGTGGGCTGAGACGTGAACTGAGACGTGGGATGAGATCTGGGCTGAGATGTGGGCTGAGACGTAGGCTGAGACGCAGGCTGAGACGTGGGCTGAGACGTGGGCTGGAACGGCCCCTGCAGCATCAGCCTGCCTCAGTGCAGTGAGACTCAGGGAGATGTGGAGATCTGTAGATGAGTGTAAATGAGGGATTAAGTGACTGATCCTGTGTCTCTGAAGCTCTAAAGCTCCGGCCCTCTGCCAATAACTGATCAATAACTTTGATCTGAAGAGCGATTGGCGTGAAGCGAGTTCTCACTCTCACGCACTGATCTGACTCTGGAACTGACCTCGCAATACACACTAAAGTGTACACACAAACCACTGCAGAAAGAGAGAGAGACGAGAGAGAGACGGAAGAAAAGAGAGATATAAAAAAGACGAGGTAAACAAGAAATACAAAGAGACGAGACAAAAAAGATGAGACAAGAGAGACTTGTTTAAATGTGCTACTATAAAGAATCTTTACATCCTTCCTCTCTCTGTTTCCCTCTCTCCTTCCTCCCTCCATTTCTCTACCTCTTTTTCCTCCCTCCATCTCTCCCGCTCCTTCTCCTCTGTCCATCATTTCTTGTCCTCCCTTTTCCTTTTATCATTCTTCCCGACTCCCTCTCTCTCGACCCTTCTCCCTCCGGCATCTCTCTTTCTCCTTCTCCTCCCTCCATCTCTCTTTCTCCTCCTCCCTGACTGTCAGCTTCTCTTCCTTTCACCTTTTTCTTTCCTTCTCCACCTCTCTATATTCTTTCTCTTTCTCCCTCACTCACACTTCTCTCTCCTCCATCCCCCTTCTCTTTCCTCAATCACCTTCCTTCCTTCTCTTCCCTTTTTATCCTCTCCCCTTTTACATCCCTCCTTTACCTCACACGTTCTCCCTCCCTCTCTCCTTTTCCTTACGATAAACAAAGAGGCAGAGAGATAAATAGAAAGCGTGAGTATCAGAAAAAAAGAGAGAGCGACTGAGAAAGATAAATCTGCATGAGAGAGAAGGAAAAAGTGTGCATAAAAGAGAGTAAGAAAGACTGATAAATCGAGAGAGAGAAACGGAGAAGTATAGAGTGCATAAGAAAGAAAGAGAGATAGCGACAAATCTCTCTCCCTCGTCCAGCGTTCACTCGTCGTCCCTCGTTCCGATCTCCCGCCTGATAAATGAGTGCCATTTTGCAGTAACTCTATTATCAGGAGCGTCACTAAAAAAACGCAGACGTATTTGTATTGATAATAAGTTTGCGGCGCTGATCGGGTTTCAGGTTAACGAGGTGAGTCGGCTCGAGGGGGAGATCCTTCATACGCCTAACCCGGTTAGAGGGGTGACCCGCTCCGGCCGGCCCTGCAGACATATGGGTCTCCCTCTTCCTCCTAAAGGTCCTGCAACACGCCTCAGCAGACGTCCTACATCATAATAATGTCCTGCAATCGCATTACGCCCTGCGTCCTTGTCCTGCTGCGCGTCCGGTGCTGCCATGCGCTTGCACGCTGTCCGTGGTCCTCGTCCAGATGTTCACATAGCGCAGGAAGACGCTCAGAAATCACGTCTGTTCTGCACGGACTCCACGATAAAGATAATTTTTACAGATATTATACACGATATTATTCCCTCCCATAAGGTCGGTGTGAATACTGGACTCTGATTGGCTGGAAGTTCACACACACACTAGGGACGGCAAGATTCGGCGATTTTGCAGAGCATCGCATTTTTCACACTGCATCATATTGCATTGAATTGCATTGTGTTGAATCTAATGGTATCGTATGTATTGTATCGTTGGCGGTGCATCGAGATGCGAATCGCATCAGCCTCCGTACAGAAACAGATTCAATCTGATTCTTACTTTTATTCATTGATCTAAGCATAGATTATAATATAATTAATTTATTGTACATTGTGGCATCATTAAGGAAGGTTGCCAGTGAATAGACATGCGAGTGTGACTGTGTGTGTGTGTGTGTGTGTGTGTGTGTGTGTGTGTGTACTCACTTGGCCAGCTGTTTCTCAGCATCGGCACACAGCTCCAGTAGGCCCATGAGCACCGCCGAGACGTCCATGTAGGGCTCCCACACCGTGAAACCTCGGCCAATCAGATCGATGGCGGTGCGTCGGATGGTGCTGTGGGCGGGAAGTTTGGGGCTCGGGGGCTGGAGGAGGAGGAACGTCAGGGCCTTACCTGGGAGAATGAGAGAGAGAGAGAGAGAGAGAGAGAGAGAGAGAGAGAGAGAGAAAGACATGAGGGGGTTAAACTGTGGTCTTTAAGATTTAGTTTCGTCTCGAGTACAAAATTGAGTCAATTTTTATAATCAGTAAGACCAACATTTCTCTCTCACACACACACACACACACACACACACACACACACACACACACACACACACACACACACACACACACACACACACACACACACACACACACTAAGTCGGGCAAGCAGGCAGACAGACAAACATACAGGCAGGCAGACAGACAGGCAAAGAGAAAACAGGTAGGTAGACATACAGACAGACATACAGACAGACAGACAGACAGACAGCTCAGGATATGTACAAACAAACAGATAAATACACCGGCCATAAGACAGACCATGGCAGAACAAATAAATGTCTGCAGTCTGCAATCATGCAGTGTGTGTGTGTGTGTGTGTGTGTGTGAGTGTGTGGGGGCTAAAAATCATCGGCCCAGACACTAGGTGACAGTTTGCTCCCTCTTTTTTTTTCTTTTCCCGCCTTTACAGCCCTAAATCTCCTCGGCGACGGGACCTGGAGACAGCGAAAGACGATTAGGGGACACACTGTGTGTGTGTGTGTATGTGTGTGTGTGGTGGGTTTAAACTTTCTGTCCATCTATTTCACAAACTGACATGACACACACACACACACACACACACACACACACACACACACTATAATTAATGCCAAGTCAACAAATATAAAGAGCATATAAACAAACAAGCACACAATCTACACAATCACAATTTCTGCTAATGATAAGGTACATGTGCACACATACTCCCACAACACACATACACAAGCATAACAATAGTAATTGTGTGTGTGTGTGTGTGTGTGTGTGTGTGTGTGTGTGTGTGTGTGTGTGTAAAGAGAGGACTGTGCCACTCTATCGCTCTCAGACATCCAGCATTCAAGAGATTCACACACTCTCTCTCACACACACACACACACACACACACACACACACACACACACACACACACACACACAGAAACACACGATGTAAAATGATGAATGATGGTTTATAGTGATGGTGTTTGATGATGGTGTTGATGGTGATGGTGAATGCTAGTCTTCGATGGTGATTCTGGTTTTTGATGATGAAGATATTGATGGTGGTGAAAGTTTGATAGTGAACGTTGATGTTTTATGGTGATGGTGGTCTTGGTATTGATGGTGTTTGATGGTGACTTTGGTATTGATGGTATTTGATGGTAAAATTTGGTGTTGGTGCTTGATAGTGATGATGGAGTTTGATGGTGAAAGTTGGCGTTGGTGCTGGATAGTGATGTTGGTAGTGATGGTGTTTGATAGTGATGATGGAGTTTGATGGTGAAAGTTGGTGTTGGTGCTGGATAGTGATGGTGTTTGATAGTGATGATGGAGTTTGATGGTGAAAGTTGGCGTTGGTGCTGGATAGTGATGTTGGTAGTGATGGTGTTTGATAGTGATGATGGAGTTTGATGGTGAAAGTTGGTGTTGGTGCTGGATAGTGATGTTGGTAGTGATGGTGTTTGATAGTGATGAAGGAGTTTGATGGTGAAAGTTGGTGTTGGTGCTGGATAGTGATGTTGGTAGTGATGGTGTTTGATAGTGATGATGGAGTTTGATGGTGGTGATGTTAGTGTTGGTGAGATGGTTATTGATGGTGTTTGATGGAGATGTTAGTGTTTGATAATGTTCATGTGGATGTTTGATGTTGATGTTGGTATTGATGGTGAATGTTGGTGTTTGATGGAGAATGTAAGTAGTGATGTTTGTTGGTGTTTGATAGTGATGTTGGGTGGTGATAATGGTGTTTGATAATTATGATGGTGTTGATGGTTTTGGGTGGTTAATTGTTGCTATTGATGCTGACACTGACACTGCTGATGACATTATCTACATGTTTAAACTGTGTGTTAAGGAGAAGAACCGTTCTCAAAACAAACCCAAACACACACGTATTCCAGATCAGTGAGAAGCTTGCAGTACTGCTGTGTGCGTTTTATATAAAGAGAGAGAAAGCGATTGACTCTTGATCTCTCTAAAGCGTAACCGAGTTAAAGCCAGCTGCTCAGTGGTTGGTGTGATGGCTGCAGTCCAGCGCAGAGTGATCAATGCCATCGAATCTGTATGTTCTCGTTACATTCAGCCTTATAGACCTTAACGATAGAGAGAGAGAGAGAGAGAGAGAGAGAGAGAGTGAGAGGAGAGGGAGGAGAGAGAGAGAGAACCTCTCTCACCCAATAACTCATCCCGTGTTCTCAGTACCCGGAGCTGTCCCCTGAGAGCTGACTTTATCAAGTGTGGAAGGTGAGCTAATATCAGGCAGCTTATTAGAGTCATGTGACCATAAAGTCTGCTTGAAAAAAAAGGGAAATAGAGAGTGAAAGCACCGGTGAGGGAGAGATGGAGACCTTCTTCTGACCTCCTCCTAACCTCTGTGATGGCCTGCAGGTGCCGAGAGTCAAGCCATCAGCGCACAAGTGCACAAGACTGGCGTCGGCTAAATAGTGCATTGTGTGTGTTTTATTGTACTAATGTTCATTAATATAATTTATTGATTTTTTCTTTGCTCATGAATTGCCTCTCATTCTGTTATTTTTAAAATAAAAATAAAAATTTCTTCATTTAAAATTTCTGTCTTTTCTTTTATCAGTCTTGATTTTATTTTTATTTTTTTTACTCTTATTGTTATTTCTTTTGGGACTGTAATATTATTTGTTTGGAGATTTTTCTCACCTCTTTTTCATCTACAGGAGATTTTTCCATCTTTATCAGCACTGTTTTAATGCCTTTCATTTTTTGTTTATTATATTTTATATTTTCTCCATTAAATGATTTGCATCAGTCACTTTCATCTCCAATTCTAAATTTACTTTCATTTATTTAGTTGATTTATTTCTATTTTTCTTTCTGTCCGTCCCACCATCTATCTGTATTAGTATCCAACTGTCTGTCTGTCTGTCTGTCTGTCTGTCTGTCTGTCCTCCTGTCTACTTTCCTGTGAATGTATTATACTTTGTGTATTTGTTTATAGCTGTAAACTGTTTCCTCTCTCTCTTTGTGTGTGTGTGTGTGTGTGTGTGTGTGTGTGTGTGTGTGTGTGTGTGTGTGTATATATATCTGTATGTATGTGCTTTATAATAAAACATTTTATTTGTTTTGTTACATTTATTTTTGCATAGAATAAATAAAAGTTTAGATTTGAAATGGAAGTGTTGTTTACATGAATGTTTGTGTGTGTGTGTGTGTGTGTGTGTGTGTGTGTGTGTGTGTGTGTGTGTGTGTGTATGCATGTGTGTGTGCGCGCCTCTATGTGTGTTTGACATGAGAGAAAAAATAGGTTTAGCGCACTCTCTATCATTTCCCATCAAGGTCAGTGTGTGTGTGTGTGTGTGTGTGTGTGTGTGTGTGTGTGTGTGCGCACGTGCACATGGGTGTGTGTATAAGCCATGCCTCTGAGCGGCCTTGAGATAAGCTGAGGTGTGTGTGTGTGTGTGTGTGTGTGTGTGTGTGTGTGTGTGTGTGTGTGTGTTTGATGGCTCTCGCTTAAAAAAAATAAAAAATACAAAGCATAGCACCTGAGGGCAGTGACAAGGTCAGCTAAGAGCAACACCTGAGCTCAAAACACACACACACACACACACACACACACACACACACACACACACACACACACACACACACACACACACACACACACACACTCTCTCTCTCTCTTTTCTAGTCCATACAGAAGACTCTTTCATTTTTCAAGGCTGATGCTCTGCGTCACTATTGTTTGTGTGTAACTGCCCCCGTCACGCCTCTAAGCTCTGCTTATTTCTAAATGGAAAGTTTACACACACACACACACACACACACACACACACACACACACACACACACACTCACATACCACACACACCACACACTCACAAAATCGTTCAAGAGCTGCTATTGCTATAGTGTGGTCCTCTGGAGACACAGTCCATAAAGGGACTTTCTTCACACACACACACTTCATGGCATACAGTATCTCCTTGTAGTATAGCCTTTGGAGCACATTAAAACACACAGAACTTCTTTTTTGCTGTGTTTTACACACACACACACACACACACACACACACACACACACACACACACACACACACACACACACACACACACACACACACACACACACACACACACACACACACACACACACACAGCCTACCTCAGGCAGTGCTGAATAATTTAGTGATTGAGAAACCTGTCTTTTTTTAATAGTAGTTTTTTTATTGTTGGTGGCCAAGGGACAGGCCAAGGCTCTCCTCAGATATGTGTGTGTGTGTGTGTGTGTGTGTGTGTGTGTGTGTGTGTGTGTGTGTCTACAGTATAATCGCTAGTGAACTGAAGTGTTTTTAAAGCCCGTCTTCACATAAGAAAAAGAAAGAGAAAAGAATTGGGTGTGGCACGAGGTGAGGACAGAAACAAAACCTGAACTCGTATTTTATATTTTCCTCCATATTTTACACAAGTAACCTGAGATACTCCAGATAATCCAAAAAAATGGTGGACACCTGAAGATAAGTTTCCTAAGTGCTTCTTGTTGAACGTTCCAGTTGAACCACTTTAGCAGACAGTTGATATAAATTACAGTCCAACTCCATCTTCTTTAAGAACTTCATGGATCTTTAGGCTGTTGATGTGGAACCATCCTCACCCAGAGTGGTCTCCAGAGTGAAGCTGGCTTTGTGGAACCATCCTCACCCAGAGTGGTCTCCAGAGCGGAGCTGGCTTTGTGGAACCATCCTCACCCAGAGTGGTCTCCAGAGTGGAGCTGGCTTTGTGGAACCATCCTCACCCAGAGTGGTCTCCAGAGTGGAGCTGGCTTTGTGGAACCATCCTCACCCAGAGTGGTCTCCAGAGTGAAGCTGGCTTTGTGGAACCATCCTCACCCAGAGTGGTCTCCAGAGTGAAGCTGGCTTTGTGGAACCATCCTCACCCAGAGTGGTCTCCAGAGCGGAGCTGGCTTTGTGGAACCATCCTCACCCAGAGTGGTCTCCAGAGTGGAGCTGGCTTTGTGTACAGGAGCATTGTCATGCTGGAACAGGATGTTTTCATGTTACAACATCCAAAGACCACCTATAAAACTTTGTGGTAGCAGTTTGGAGGAGAAGCACAAAGGTGGAAAAGCCACACACTGTTTTTGTGAGTGTATATTGTCTTTTGTTCCAGAATCTGATCTCCTGACGATCAGAGCCAACGCTCTTCTGTCATGCCACTGGGAATCGTGAGTGAAGAGCTCAGTGGTTAAGATGTTGGACTTCTGATCGAAAGGTCAAATCCCAGCCTCACTTAAATACCCCACGCAAGACCCTTACCCCTCACCTGCTCAGGATCATGGTCTCCGCCCAAAAAACAAAAAGGAAACGAGGTTTTGCGGCTCTGAACATATCAGCGTGAAATTTGCGCTCATGACGCCGTGGTTACAAAGAACTCAACCCTTGATTTTCTCCAGAATGCTGCAACTTCCTGTCCAACTTTCTAACGGGTGAAGATAAATTAGCATCTGATCGATCGGTGTTGCTCTTCAAAAGCAGTCTTAAAGACCTGAAGCCACACCTGCGTTTCCATTCTTATACCTCCTGCACCTTCTCCATCTCTCCATCTTTCTCTCTGTCCACTCATATTGATTTGGCCTTCGCTTTTGATTTGACCATGAAAGAGAGAGAGAAGAAAGGAAGAAGAGAACTGCTCTGAGGGAAAGGTGCAGACTTCTGAACAGCCTCTATCAAATGCTCTTATTTCCGAACGTTCCCCACCTCATCACTCCATCCACAGGGATTAGAAGGATGGAGAAAGGGATGAGACGTGTGCGTATCATGGTCGGCAACGTGGACTTTAAAGGGACAGCAGTTACACTCTTCTCCTCCGTTCCTAATTTTATCCCTCTTTTCTTCCCTTTCCATCCTCTAATTATCTCCTCAGCACCTCACCTAAAACGTGACATGTTTATTGCCTTAACGAACAGCTCGTTAGCCCGGACGATGGTTTGTCAATATTCATTTCTTCATCGACGTCGGGTCGACGCTTAAACCAAGATGTCCTCTCGGAGGGAAGGGGGCCAGGACTGTCTCTGGCCTGCTTCCAGTACTGGGCCGTGCTAAATTCTATTTGCTGTTTGGATAATTAGCTGAGGTTCTGCGGCTCAGGGGGCACTGGGTGGGGTGGGGAGGGGGGTGTATTAGGCCGGGGTATCCGGTGTGGGAGGCGGGGAATCTGCTCCATAAGTAGACGTGAAAATATAGAGATATAGAAGTGGATGGAGATGGATGCAGATGGTTGGAGGTGAATAGCAGTGGATTAAAGTGGATAAAGATGATAAAGATGGATAGAGATGATGAAGATGGATGGAGATATATAGAGATGGATGGAGGTGTGAGAAGGAGAAAATAATTGAGGAAAAGTGTGATTATTCAGCAGTTGATCCATCACACAACATAAACAACAGGGCAACTGGCACACAAGCTGTCCATTCTGGTGAGTGTGTGTGTGTGTGTGAGAGAGAGAGAGAGATTGAGTGTGTGTGTGTGTGTGTGTGTGTGTGTTCCTCACAGGTATGGCGTGCAAGCGAGTAGTTGGATCCCACAGTGCTGAGGCCGAAGCCCTCGGGCGCCTGGCCGCTGGTCCTGGGGCGAGACGGGAGTCTGGGGGGTTCGATCTCTGCCCCGAACTCTGCCCCGATCACGCCGAGCAGCACGATGGCGGTCGCCTGCTTCCTGCGTTCCTCATACGAGTTGGAGATCTTCTTGGCGCTGGGAGGAAGATTACTCAGACATCCTGCAGGACACAAACACATGAGAGAGATGAAGCTACACAGAAAAGAAAACCAGCATCATCAACACAAACCAAACACAACATCCTGCTCGGAAACAGCACACACTGCAGCAGGAAAGGAAAGTGTGGATGAGACGGAGGCAACAGAGGGACACGAGACAGATAATGAAGACCTGGACTACTGAGGACCTGGATTATCAGACATAACAATAAACAGATAAAACTTATAACCATGGTTTTAAAATGTTTGTGTGCAAATTGTGTGCAAATTGTGTGTGTGTGTGTGAGAACTAGATATGGTTGTAAAAATTAATGTGTTTATTGTTGTGTGTGTGTGTGTGTGTGTGTGTAAAGATATCAGACATGCGTGTGTTTGTGCGAGAGAGTTGTAAAGACCCTGCGCACCTGTGTGTGTGTGTGTGTGTGTGTGTGTGCCTGTATTTGTGACTATATCAGACGTGTGTGTGTGTGCGCGCATGCTGTAAACGACCCTGGGCATGTGCGTGTTTGCGCGGGTGTGTGTGTGCATGCTGTAAAAGACCCTGGACACGTGTGTGTGCATGCGGGGGTGTGTGTGTATGCTGTAAAAGACCCTGGGCACGCGTGTGTGTTCGCTTAATTGTATAGAGAGCCTGAATGTGTGTATTGTTTATGAGAGGCCCATAGCTTGTGTGTGCATTATTGTGTAGCAGAGCGCGTGTGTGAGCATGTGTGTGTATTGTGAAGCCGAGGTCACGGTCAGGGTCGGCTTGCTTAATGGAGTGCGCGCACACACACGCACACGCACACGCACACACACACACACCACCCCTCCTACAGCCTGCACCCCACAACAACAGCACCAGAGGGGGTTACGCTTTCGGAAATGTGTGTGTGTGTGTGTGTGTGTGTGTGTGTGTGTTGGGGGGGGGGGGAGGGGGGGTGGTTTATAGCCTCACACACTCACAACTCCACCCCTCCGCAATTCTCACACACACACACACACACACACACACACGCCTCAATTAGACACGCGCTAACACACACGCTTGTACAAAGACACCACGCTGCAGAACAGCACACGTATTAACCTCTGCACTCACTCCTTGACTGAATGCACACATGTACACCGCAGCTAGTGTGCAGCATGTGTGTGTGTGTGTGTGTGTGTGTGTGTGTGTGGTCATTGAACAAAGGCTATGACTTGGCTGGGCTTCAGTGTAAGCGCTGACCGCTTGGCTTGGTCACCTGATCACCAACTGACCACCAATCAGGTTCTACTAACATCAGCACTGTGTGTGTGTGTGTGTGTGAAAACCATGAGGACAATTAAGAGAAATGATGGAAAAAGAGGAATGAAAAAAGAGAGTTCATAAAAAAGAAAATTGTGGTGGAAATTTTAAAGCTGAGCCACAATGTGTACAATCAAGCAAACTGTGTGTTTTTGTGTGTGTGTGTTTTTGTGTGTGTGTGTGTGTGTGTGTGTGTGTGTGTGTGTGTGTATTAAATATTCGAAATATCTTCTACAAATTTTATTCAACAATCTTCAATGTATATATATATATATTTATATTAGGGCTGTCAATCGATTAAAATATTTAATCGTGATTAATTGCATGTTTGTCATGAGTTAACTTGTGATTAATCGCAATTAATCACACATTTTTAGCGATTCTAAATTACACTTAACACTTTTCAAGTTTTTAATTCTCTAATCAACAAGTATTGATGCTTTACACTTTATTAGTGAAACCAAACTCAACATCGAGCATGAAGACAATATTTTTGTAAATGTTTTAAAAGTAATGATGGTGTTTTAAATTACGCAACTCATCAGGACACCAAACTGAACTTGTGCTATGTTTCCACACGGACGGTTTTAATTGCCGGATGTGCGCATCATGGCGGATTTTGGTGCTGATTTCAGATTTGGTGCATCAGTAAATACAATCAACCTTAAAGCTCCGCCCACACAATACAGAGAACCTGGATACACTTTTCTGGCCACGGGCTTCAGAATTGCACCTGCTGGATTTTGGAACAAAGACATGAGCTCACACAGTTTGAAGGTCCGTGGTTGCGCCGGATAAAACCAGACGTTCAGTTTTGATCGTTCTATTTGTAATAATAAAATCATCATCTCAGACGACAAACGGAGATCCGTCTCGCTAATCAAAAATCTTTATTAGCGGAGGCTAGTGTAAGTCGATCTCTTCAATCCGATGTAAAAGCAGAGCAGAGATGTATGTGACACACACACACACACACACACACACACACACACACACACACACACACACACACACACACACACACACACAATTTTCAGTTAAGGAACAAAGATCTGAAATGAGTTTCAAGCTTTTAAACCAATTTACTGCTCCTTCTTCTTCTTTCGGCTGCTCCCATTAGGGGTCGCCACAGCGGATCATCCGTCTCCATCCCCCCCTGTCCTCTACATCTCACTCTTTCAAACCAACTACCTGCATGTCTTCCCTCACAACATCCATAAACCTCCTCCTTGGCCTTCCTCTTTTCCTCCTTCCTGGTGGCTCCAACCTCAGCATTCTCCTACTGATATACCCTTCTCCACCTGCTCCCTACTCTCACCTCAAATCACCAAATCATCCACAAACATCACAAATCATCCACTGAGACTCCTGTCTGACCTCGTCCATCAACCTGTCCATTACCACTGTAAACAGGAAAGGGCTCAGAGCCGATCCTTGATGCAGTCCAAACTCCAACTTGAACCAGTCTGTCGTTCCTACTGCACACTTCACTGCTGTCACACTGTCCTCATACATGTCCTGTCTGACCTCTTCCCTGAATCTCACACTACAGTCTTCCTTCTTTCAGTCTTCACTCTCCTGTTCTTCTTCACCTCCAAAACCATCCTACAGACCACCATCCGATGCTGTCTAGCTACACTGTCCCCTGCCAACACCTTACAACCTCCAATCTCCTTCAGGTTCCATCTCCTACATAAAACAGAATTTTTCCTTCTCCTCCATCTCACAACCCACTTGTGGAGCATAGGCACTGATTACATTTATTATCACCCCTTCAACTTCCGGCTTCACATTCTTTAAAAACTCTTCACCTCCACTACACTCTTACTGTACTCTTCCTTCAGAATAACTCCTACACCATTTCTCTTTCCATCCACACCATGATAGAACAGTTTAAACACCTCCAATGTTCCTGGTCTTACTCCCTTTCCACTTGGTCTCCTGAACACACAACATATCTACCTTTCTCCTCTCCATCATATCAGCTCCCTCTCTCCCTTTACCCGTCATAGTACCAACATTTAAATTACCAACCCAAACTTCCACTCTCCTACACTTCTCCTTTTCCTGCAGTCTCTGTAGACATCTTCCTCCTCTCCTTCTCCTCCTTCAGCCAACAGCAGCACAATTTCCACTGGTACCCTGTTGATTAACGATACCTGTGCTGGTCGTTGGTAACCCAGGCCTCGACCGATCCGGTCTGATTTTCTAATTTGTAATCTGCATATTTGATTTGGCACATGTTTTACGCTGGATGTCCTTCATAACACAACCCTCCACATTTATCCGGGCCTGAGACCCACACTGAGAGTGACCGACTTGTGCAACACCAATGACTGGGTTCAAACCAATTTACTGCTAAAGAACCAAAAATTCTTGATTTAACTTGATTTAATTCTTAATTTGAAACTGCTTTGATTTAAAACTGGATTCTTCGAACCCATCGATGAAACTAATCGTGTTATTTCCGTTCCGTTTTCTCGGCGCAGGAGGGATTTAACGCGATTCCCTCGCTCTAATACTCGAGTGTGTGCAGCGGAGACACGGCCTCCAGCCTGATTTAATTCCAACCCAAGTCCCACAATCGCCTCTGATTGGCTCTTGTGCGACCTCTGACCTATTGGGCCAGAGCATCTCTAAGAGGGTGAGCGACTGCATTTTATCTGTTCAACACACACACACACACACACACACACACACACACACACACACACACACACACACACACACACACACACACACACACACATACACAGGTGAGGACACTGGAGAGATCTGCAGTGTTGAAGCGCCTTTAATTGTGATGGCAATCTGACTGACAAACACTGCAAATTTATCTCGTCCTTCTCTCACACACACACACACACACACACACACACACACACACACACACACACACACACACACACACACACACACACACACACACACAGGACTATTCTCAGTATAAGCCGGTTAGTCCGAGCACCTCCTTCCGAGCACCTCCTTCCTATAGCTGAGGTCAATAGCTGATTGAGCTCTGGTTAACCACCGTCCACATGAGACATAATGCATGCACACACACACACACACACACACACACACACACACACACACACACACACACACACACACACACACACACACACACACACACACACACACACACACACACACACACACACACAAAGATGATTGATAAAGAGGGAACACAACTTACAAGTCAAAAGTCAAAAAGGCACACACAACCGTCTTGCTGTGTAAACAAACATACGGATGGACAAAGAAGCAGACAGGAAGACAGACAGACAGACAGACAGACAGACAGACAGACAACATTTTTTATACATCATATATATTACACATGATATTTTTGTGCACAAAACCAGCTCCATGAAGATCTGCTTTACATGGGTTGGAGTTGATGTACTGCTATACAGTAGAGGTCTACTGAACCTGATGAATGTGAATGTTGACTGCACCCCCAGGCCTCCTCAGCTCACCTACATCAGGACCTGACTTTACTAAAACCCTCGTGGATGAATGAATCTTCACAAACCTCCACAAAAGGTAGTGGAACATCTTTTCAGATGTGTAAAGCTTATTAGAACCGCAAATAGAGACTCAATGTGGAATTCAAAAAGGAGTATATACGGGTTTTGATTGTCAGGTGTCCACAAACATTTGGTCATATATATATATATATAAATGTTCTGATCTGGAATATTTTGGGCCAGTTGTGTAAAGCCATGGCCCATAAGATGACGTGAAAGCTGGAGGATTTGGTAGAAAGTTGATGTCTTCAGTGGTTTTAGGGTTAATGGAATACTAACAGGACACTGATGGATCACATGCGCTCGGAGACGGAGAGGTATTTTTCGGTTTCTCGTCTCCGCCTGCTCCGCACGCGGCTGCGTAGCGGCACGGTCTGTGCAAACCATTGATTTTTGAACGCCATCGATCCTCCACCTTTGATATGGCCAAGATCTATTTTAACGACATTGTATCTAAATCCTATTTGCTGCTCCCTGCTTTCAAACATAATAAACTAAAAAGGCTGGACGACGGCCCGTTAGCCTTAAAAAAAAACTAAACAAAAACAAAAAAACCAACAACTTGATTAATCTTTTAAAAAAAAAAAATAAATAAATAAAAAAAAGAGACAGAACTCGGCAAGCTGCGCTCAGACGGAAATAAAATTATCAAGCGGGGGAGAGCATTAATTAAACGCGCCTTGGAAACTGCATCAAGCCATCAGAGTCTCTCTCAAACACACACACACACACACACACGGGATGATCAGAGCTCTGGATTGTAATGAGGAAGTTAAAAGACATTATGCGTAAAAGTAAAAGGAAAAATGATTAGTTTATTATAATTAGGATATTTTTCTGATCAATAATAAACGATGGGTAAAGAAATAAAATGCTTCAGGAGCTGCTGCTATTGGAAAACAAGAGAAAAAAAGAAAAAGAGACACAGAAGACAAGCTTATTTTTCCTTCATGTATATAATTTAAATAAGACACGTGCATACACACACACACACACACACACACACACACACACACACACACACACACACACACACACACACACACACACACACACTTATTTACTTTATCTTGTTTAGTTTATTTCTTTTCACTTTTGACTTTTTGTTTGCTATTTTATATTGTACATAATTAGTGTAACATTTATACTGATCTCCTTTCTTGCTTTCCCTTCTTGAGAAAGAGTGAGAAAAACAGGAATGGATTAATAAAGAAATAGAGAAAAAAATAGATGAAGCGAGAAGAGAGAAAAAGAGAGATGGAGAGAGAGCGAAAGAGAGAGAGAGAGAGAGAAAGAGAGAGATGGGGGGAGAGAGAGAGAGAGAGAGAGAGAGAGAGAAAGAGAGATGGAGAGAGAACAAGAGAGATATGGAGAGAGAGAGAGAGAGAGAGAGAGAGAGAGAGAGAGAGAGAGAGAGAGAGAGAGGGAAACATGGAGAGAGAGAGAGAGAGAGAGAGAGAGAGAGAGAGAGAGAGAGAGAGAGAGAGAGAGAGAGAGAGAGAGAGAGAGAATAAAGACACACTGGAGCTCCTCTTAGTGCTGGAATTTATTATAGAAAACTTCTTGAACCAGGAGGACCTTCTATATCACTTTGAACGGCCTAAATAAACCCCATATTCTACAACTTAGTGAACGTTCTAGAACAACATTAACAAGCTACAAAGAACCTGAACAGTCTATCGCTCTACAGACCTTTTACAAGCTTACACATATTCTAGAACTCCACATACATTCTAGAACCCAGTGCACATTCTAGAACAACCTGAACATTGTGTGGAACAGTTTCCTCCCTCGAGCCAACAGGTTTCTCAACACAGAACTGAACTGAAACTCACACACACACATCCAAATTGTGTGACTGAACTGTACAAGCCAGACTCAACACACACTCGTACTCACTTCACAGATCCATGTCTTCAGGACCACCACTATTATATTACCTTATTATTACAAACTGTTTACATCGTGTGTAATTACAAAGTTCACTCCTGTACTTCAAAACATTAAAGAATTTTCCAGACTAGAATGGAAAATAGAATGTCAAATACACTCCAGCACACCACAGACATTCTAGAACCTGGTGAACATTATATGATGCTCTTTACACCGAGGTAAACGTTCCAGGACTATATGCACATTGTTAAACGTTAACCTGCCAGCATTCTCCAGACTTCTGAAGCAGAATACAATTCCATGTGGAGAATGTATTTTTTAGATCCGTTCAATAGATTCTATCTGGAACTCTGCAAAATAAAATGATCTAAAAGCCAGAGGAACATTCGAGAACCCAGTGGGCAGCATGTGGATTATCAGGCCAAGCCATGTCAAGAACAACTACCCCCTTCTCTTTTTCCTGCCCCCCAGCGTTCCCACGATGCTTTGCGCTCTCAGGCTGCCTGGCCGCCATTGATCACCGATATGCAGGCAGGTAAAATTTGATAGCGGGGGATTGTGGGAAACGATCGATCCTGCCTGCAGTACGATATCTGAGGATTCTCATGGCAGGGAAATAAATGCAGGGTTGGTTTTTTTTGTTTGTTATTTGTGTTGACGGGAGAAAAAAAAAGGAAAACCAGATGTCCAGAGGAGTTTGGGAAGGACAAGGAAAGGTTCCCCCTGATGAAACGCTAAGACAAAAGAGGTCGAGTGCTCGTGCGGAATTCATTTACGAGACGTCAGACGGACGATAATTGCAAACGCAATTTGTGAGAAAGGGGCAAAAAGCGAGGGGACGCTCAGGTTCTGTCCTTCTGCTGAAGGTTAACTGGGTTCGCTTCATTTCAGATTGGCAAAAAAAAAGGTCTGTTCCAATTTTAAACATGTACATGCGTGGGCGCACATACACACACACACACACACACACACACACACACACACACACACACACACACACACACATCCCAAGATCCAAACTTTTTCCTCTCCCTCTCTTTAGAAAGAGAAAGAGAGAAAAAGAGATAAAGAGAGAGTGAGAGAATAAAAGACACCCCAGGGCTATATGTACCTGAACCCCGTGCAACAGGCAAACACTGACATC
>JBCEWE010000456.1:6601318-6611318 GCA_039877035.1 Silurus lanzhouensis | reverse complement strand
GACAGAGACAGGCAGGCAGACAGACAGACAGACAGAGACACAGTGACAGTGACAGTGAGAGAGAGCGAAAGAGACAGACAGACAGACAGACAGACAGACAGACAGAGGAAGAGAGAGGAAGAGAGAGAGAGAGAGAGAGAGAGAGAGAGAGAGAGAGAGAGAGAGAGAGAGACAGAAACATGTCTGGGCAGCTGTTTGAGACGAGAGGCCTGGCAGGATGGAATCGATAGCAGAAAGACACCTCGTCTCCTCGTAGCTAGTCTGGTTTAGGGACAAAAGCATATGAAGGCCACAATCATCTGCTTATTCAGCAACACACACACACACACACACACACACACACACACACACACACACACACACACACACACACACACACACACACAGAGCAAAACAATAGAACAACAGAACAGTCCACCAAATAGAAGGTGGATTTATTAGGATGGTGTTAGGCAGGAGGCAGATGGATGAATAGATGATAGATGGAATAATGGATGAATGGACTGATAAATGGGTGGGTGGATGAACTGATGGATGGATGGTCAGCTGATTGCATAGATGGTTGGATGTATTGATGAATGGATGAATGGACTGATGTCAGCTGAATGGATGGATGGACAGTTGAATGAATGGGTGAATGAACTGATGGATGGATGGATAGATTGATAGTCAGCTAGATGGATGGATGAATACAAACATAGATGAATGGATAAAAGATAGAAGGATCCACACATGGATAAAAGGAAAGTTGGTAGATGGATGGACAAAAGATGGAAGGATCAACACATGGAATAAAGAAAAAGATGGATAAACTGATGGTCTGATGGATGGGAAATGAAAGGATGAATAGATATATTGATGGATGGATTTGTTGGCTGAACGGATGGAAAATTATAAACGAATGGATGGATAAAAGATGAAAGGATAAATATATGAATAAAAGGAAGACTGGATAAATGATTGGGTAGAGGGATGAAATTAAATTTCATTGGCATGACGGGAGAATTCTGCTCTACAGAATCAGTCTAAAGCTTCTCATTTTCCTTTTCTGCCTTCTGAAAGGAAAAAATATCCAACAGCATTCTTTTCAAATACTCGATTTCCTTAATAAATAAATAAATAAATAAATAAATAAATAAAATTCCACTTTACTCATCAATAAAAAAATTCAGTGTGAAAATTTCCTGTTTCAAAAATGTTATTCTTTTTATTTTTTTCTTTATTACTTGCAAAGACTCCGTAAGGACCGACTCGGTCTGGAGGTGTGTATTACTGTTTACGTCTCCTCCCCAGTGCATTGTGGGTAATATGTATATACAGGAAATTGATAATTAATTAAAAATTATTTTCAAAATTGTGGACGTTTTCACAAATCAGAATTTGAAGTTCTGAATCTCGAACTATGCAAAACACCCCACAACACACACACACACACACACACACACACGCACACGCACACGCACACACACGCATGCACACACACAGACACGCGCGCGCACACGCACACAAATAACCTACAGCGAAATTATTTTATATACTGAAAAATGAACAGAAAGAAATTATTCGTATTTCGTTTTCACGAAATTGGGTGGCATGTGTGATCAGATTGGTGATACACACACACACACACACACACACACACACACAAACACACAAACCAATAGTATTAAGCAATTATCACACTATTGTGTTGACTAAATAGCTTAAGGGCTTTCGACAGACACCAGTGTTTCCTAACAAACAGTGTGAAGTCTTTTTTTACACTCACTGGCACACACACACCCACACCCACAAAAGCAGCCCCTACTGGCGATCCTCAGCCCCGTCCTTCTTCAGGTTTAATGTTAAGAGTCGAAACCGTTTCAGATGAATATCTCTCGCTGTATAAAGAGCGGCGAACGAGCCGGGAAATATCACGATGTCGCAGCCGTTATTGTTTTCCCGACTCGGCGAGACGAAGCCCCGGGAATCGATCCGAGCGTTCCCGAATGTTCGGCAGCCATTACGCTCTCCAAAGACAAGCGGATCCAATTAAACACACATCTAAGTGGGCCTTTTTAACGCGCACAAGCCCATCCAATTTCACTTTCACAAAAGAGGGACAGGCCGATTAGGGAGGAATGGCCTTGAGGAGTAGGAGGGGTGTGTGTGTGTGTGTGTGTGTGTGTGTGTGTGTGTGTGTGTGTGTGTGTGTGTGAGAGAGAGAGAGAGAGAGTGTAAGTGAGGGCAAGAAGAAAGACTGCAACAAACAGCAACAAATAGCTGGACAAGGCCTGAGGATGTCACCCTGATTAAGCGATCTGAAAGACAGAGAGAGACAAAAAGAGAATGAGAGAGACAGAGACAGAATGAGAGAGAGAGACAAAGAGAGAATGAGAGAGAGCTCCAGAAAGAAAAAGAAAGATTTCCCTTTTTTCATGGCGGTGAGAAAGTGTGTGTCAAATAAAGTTCCTGTCAAATAAAGCTCGCTGAAGCTCTTTAGGAAATGAAGAGGGCTTTCGGTCAACCTGGCAACAACGCATTTAAGTGTATGAGATAGGGTGTGTAAGGGTGTGTGTGTGTGTGTGTGTGTGTGTGTGTGCACGTGTGTGTGTGTCACCATCATGCTGCCGGCTTTGTTCGCTCCCTCGCTCATTCTGTCCACTTCTTTAATCAATTTTTCAATCTAATTTCATCCCTCGCTCTCGCATTAATCCTCGTATCTCTCTCTCTCTTTTTTTTTTTTTTTTACCTCCGATGGACGCATCCTGAAGCAATTTAGCGGGCACCAAAAAAAGATGGACAGACAGAGGGAGAACGAGAAGAAAAAAAAGAGAGAAGATTCTGTAATTCAATACAGAGTTAATCAATAAACAACGTGTTCCCTCTACTCACTCGAATTTTTTTTCCTTTCACGGCCTGTTTACATGGGTCAGCTGGCAACACACACACACACACACACACACACACACACACACACACACACACACACACACACGGCCAGAGCTGAGTCAGGATTAAAAAAGAATGGCCACGTCACTGAGTTTTACATGTTCATTAGACAATTGGCTCACCTATAACTAGAAAACATACACACACACACACACACGCACAGAATAAAACACTGACTGCATGTGTGTGATAGGTGTGTGTGTGTGTGTGTGTGTGTGTTGATGCTGGGTCAACCCATGTATGTGAGCCTGCAGGTGCAGGTTAAGTGTGTATAAGTTTAGTGTGTGTGTGTGTGTGTGAGAGAGAGAGAGCCTGGTCTCAGCATGATGTTCCCCTCTGTGCACTGACCCAAGGCATTCTGTGCTTTCAGCCTCTCTCTCTCTCTCTCTCTCTCTCTCTCTCTCTCTCTCTCTCTCTCTCTCTCTCTCTCTCTCTCTCTCTCTCTCTCTCTCTCTCTCTCTCTCTCCCCCTTTCTTTCTTTCTCATCTGTTACTCCTTCTCTCTCAGTGCCATCTCTCGCTCAATTTCTGTCTTTCATCCTCCCTCTCTCTCTCTCTCTCTCTCTCTCTCTCTCTTTCTGCCCCCTGGTCATGAGTTTGAAGGTCCTGGGGAGTTTTACCCCAACAAGCCACCATCTGTCACCCTCCTGCCCCCCATGTGCCCCGAGTTGAGCCGAGCCAAGCCATCGCAGCACGAGTCCGGCGTCTCAGTGCACCGAGCAGAACGGGAAAAAAAGCTGGATAAAATACAGACTGAGAAATACAGACAGATATAACCAGACCTACACAGTGAGAGAATTAAACAGAAAAAATGAAAACAAAAAAAAAAGAGAGTGAAAGAAAGAATGAACAAAAGAATGAACGTAAAAGAAGGAGAGAAACACAAAAAACAGCCAAACAGATTAAAAAAAGAAAGAAAATCTAATATTTCAGTTAGACAGAGAAACAGACAAAAAAAAAGAATTACACAGACAAGCAGACGAACGGCCAGACAGACAAATGGGTAGACAGAGGAAATGAGAGAAAGACAGACAGACAAAAGAAAGAGGACAGAAATACGCAGACAGATGCAGGCAGCCATTCACCTAATAATAGATAGAGAGATGGATGGATGGATGGATGGATGGATGGATGTTTTATTGCAAAAAAAAATATATATATATATATATATATTCAGCTCAGGTTGTTTTTGCTTCATCTTTTTTTTTCTTTTTCCCCCTGCACTGACTCCTGCTTCCTTCACTCGCCTGGGGCTCACACCGCTCCTCTATTCCTTTTCCCCCTCTCCTCTCTCCTCCCTCTATTGTTCTGTCCATGCCAGAGGTCTCGCCCCTGCTCTTCAGAGCTGAACCTTTCAGCCTTCCCTCTAACCCCTCTCCGCAGGTTGCCAGACCCTGTTTGAACCCCCTGCTGGGGATGAGCTGCATGTGCGCCGCGGGTCTGCCTTTGCTGAATTATTAATCCGTGTGATTTCTGATCCGGGCAACTGTTCTCGTTTCATGCACAACAATGCGCTAAGAGCTTCACCGATCTGCCGATATTTCATTCAGAGCACATGCCAAATTTATCGTACTGACTTTACTTCCAAGGTTTTTTCGATTCTGGAAAAAGTGTTTGTGTGCTTTTGTCATGTTCGCTCTCATGCTGGAGATCAGATTTGCATGAAATGACTAAGCATATGAGGGGGAAAAAAAAGTTCAGTAAAAAAAAATATGAAATAAATAAATAAATAAAATCATGTGACTCAAACACCATCGCGATTTTCCTCCATGGGAAAAAAAATTTCATATTCCGGGAAAAATCCAGTAATATTCCTCCTGACTCCTGCAGCGCTCTTCAGATCTCAGTTATTTCGCTTCTGAAAGCGTAATTAGAAGATCAGATCAATAAATCGATAGTATTGATGAGATGAGGTTCTACCTGATCGGCACGTGTGAGGGAACGAGTCCTGAATTTGTTGCAAGAATCAGAAATAAAACGATGAAAAATAATTAATAATTGTATTTTTTTTTTATTATTAAATTCTATACAATTGAACAAAGATATGATCACGACACAGTCCTGTCCGTCACTGTCTCTCAGCTGAGTGGGCGGAGCCACAGAGCCGAATGTGCTGCTGTGAGTGTATCCAACTACCGACACGCACACATATACATATATACACACATATACCCTCAAATGGGGACATAAAGTTGAATGAGATGTAAGAAAAAAAGCACATAGCAACGTTATGGTCAGGTGTCCACAAACTTCTGTCCATCTAAAATGTATTGATTAATTAGGACCCTATGTTGTTTTGAAGGAATGTTGTATTGCAGGTCGTAGAAGGTTGTGTGGTTTTAGACGTAGAAGTTACGATGTGTGACTCCTTGACTGTGCCTCCACACACACACACACACACACACACACACACACCATTCAGGGTTGACAAGGTGAGCGGGTCAAGAAACGCCGCTCACAAACTGTGTTTATTTTCGTTTTATTTGGACTTTTATTGGACAACGGTAGAATTTACAGGGACCCACTGAAACCCAAGGGCGAGACAAGAACTCATAAAGTGTCACATTGATAGCGACTAACCTTCATCTACACCTATTCACACACGTACATGTACAGTATACCGCAAAACAAACACACACACACACACACACACACACACACACACACACACACACACACACACAATGATACACAAAAGACTACAGCAAAAACCATCTCAGCTCGTTGTGTCCTCTGTGTTCACCCAAACCAAATGAAGTGTGTATGTGATTTATTTAACTCATCATACTCTGCTCCTACATTAAGCTGCCCCCTACCACCCCCCCACCCTCCACACACACACACACACACACACACACACACACACACACACACACACACACTGCTGTAACTTAACACAGAGATACAGCTATTCTGCAGGGAGCTCAACATGCTTCAGGAGCATCAGGCTGGCAGATGTCGGCTCCGCACTGGGACGAGGCACACGCACAATTGGACTATCGAGTTACTAAAGCGAACAAACACACAGACGAGAAGAAGGACGGTTTTATCACAGAGGAAAAGAGAACACACACACACACACACACAAACAACACACACAGAGAAGGCTTTTGTGTTCACGTTACCACTGGGTGCGGCGCATGCAGGCACGTGCGGAGGTCAAAGGCCAGACCTCGGCGTGACCCCAGGAATGAAAGGCAGCGGTGTGACAGATTGGCTTCTTCTTCCTGACACCGCAGCTTTTTCCTCCCTCCTTTTTTCTCCTTTCTCATCTCTAGATTGCACCACAGACCTCCAACCCTATCATTTAAGAGCAATTCGTGGAACATACGTCAAGACTAAAAGGGCTGAGAAGGGCAAAAAAAAACACTTTTTAAAGTGACCCGGCTACAGTACAATTATGCGGTCCGGGTCACGGCACCATGTGAACCTTTTCTAATGCATGTCTACACCTTGTTTTTAAAGACTCCTTGGTAAAATGGTCAGAAACTGGGGGATGGAAGACAGTTGGAAGTACCACAGACAGTTTGCTTGAGATGGAAACTAGATTTCCAGAAGATTTTATTTCTTTAAAATGTCGCTGTAAAATCTTCAAAGGATTACAGCCACCTTTTCTTTTAGCAGTACCAGTTAATTTCAAGGTGACCTGGATGCAGCACAAGAAAGCATGGCTCGATCCGGGTCACGGCACCACGTTTTAATTTAGAACAATTTCCAACTGCAAATTGTCTGACAACCCTAATGAGAGCGCTTTTTAAAGGGTAGCAAACGTTGAGAGGTGTCTACCAAAAAAACAAATTCAAAACCAGGATCTTCCGAACAGAACGCCTGTCTACGGTTTCATCAAATGTAATTCTCGACCACTAGAAATGTTTGCGAAGTAACATTTAACTTTAATAGCCTGGTCTTGTCCAGGTTGGTTAGCCACCTCGAGGCGTGGAAATGAGATGGACACAGGTGATATGTTCTACGATCCACAGGGCTTGTTTGTCTTTTTATTAAGTGGAGAGGCAATTTCTCTCACGAGCCTCTCTTTCTCTCTCTCTTTTTTCCTCTTTCTCCTCATCCTTTGCAATGGCTGGCTCAAACACTCAATCACTGCAACAGCGGCGCAGCACCTTAATCAACTAACCTGAAATGGATACCACCCACACAAGAAAGAAGGTGGAGCGCGGGGGAATGATGGGTGGGGTGAACAGAGGGGAAAAATGGGAATGGATGAACTTTCAGTGAAAGAGGACAGCATTACTGGAACATTGGAACAAGGGGAAATAAGAGTGATGAAAAATGAGAAAGTGTGTGTGAGGGGGATTAGTTTAGGCGGGGAAGCAGGATAAGGGAGAGGGAAAATGGAGAAGGGAAAAGAGGTCTATGGGGAGCAGCAGACGGACAAACCGTGACAGGGGTCTCGAAACCCTGACCCCTGACATCACTGCCCTGATGGGGTGAATGCTGCAGCCCAATCTGCTGGTCTGAAGCAAGCAGCGTCCACTTTATCCATCCATCCATCCATCCGTTTATCTATTCGGTTTTCTCCTCTTCCTTCTTTTCTACCCCTTCTCCTTTTCCTTGTTTTTGGTCCACACATCTACCCTGTGTTCCAATAAGTGGCTGGTTGTTCCGAGCAACATTTACATGCACCAAAGAAGGTCCAATTTTAGAACTCCACCAGTACCAGCTGGGGGACGAGTAAATACACATTAGCAAGCTATCATTAATGTGCTACAGTTAAAGAAAAAAGCTGCATCAAAGTATGTTTCTACAATCCATGTTGCCACACAGGACCCATTATCTCAAGTGCTCTCAAAATGATGACCCGGGAGTGGGGTGGGGTGGGGTGGGGAGGTTGGGTTGGACTGCATTGTTGGCCTTTAATCCTGAGGGTCACACCTCACTGACCACAACTGCATCAGGCAAGTCCTGAAACAGCACTTTTCCACAGACGAGGGGAATAAGGTTGCACAAGAAATAGATGATCAAATGGAAAAAAAACGAGACAGAAGCAAAAAAGAAAAAATACTTTCCATCCAGAGCTGAAATTCTGGTTCCGAATTAATCACAAGAACATGGAAACATATATAATAATAAATAGGAAATCAGTTTGTAAACATGAGCTGGTCATTAGCATCTTTACAAGACTGCAACGAACTTCAGGCTGTTTTCAGCCTCTTTTTAAAATTTCTTTTTTTGTCTCCCTGAGGGGATCAAGTTCTCGACGTGCTTCACAAGTAGCCATGGGGTTAAAAAGAAAAAAAAAAAGACGTGTGGGGAGGGGGTTCAGTGGTGTGTGATGGCTGCTGGACTGTGGGAATGAGCGGTAAATAAATAAAGAAA
The DNA here is from genome assembly GCA_039877035.1 of Silurus lanzhouensis. NCBI lineage: Eukaryota > Metazoa > Chordata > Actinopteri > Siluriformes > Siluridae > Silurus > Silurus lanzhouensis. The sequence goes on along the minus strand of JBCEWE010000456.1, from coordinate 6,603,054 downwards.
AGCAGGAGGCTTTGTGGATTAAAGGATAAAAGCGAAGGAGAGGAACGAGAGAGGAGGGGCATCAGGGGGTCCGGGGCGACCCACTGGCATGCCGAGACAACACATTGACCTTTCACAACAGAAACTCGGCTAGAAAACATCAGCAATAATCCATCCACCATCTTTCTGCCTCTGTCCTCCAGCTTTTCTCGGATTCCGGTGTCCTAAAATGCCTGCTGGCACAAGTCTTAATTCCCATCTGCATCAGTCTCGCTCCGATTCCTCAACATCAAATCAGCAGCACTCAAACTCGTTCTCCTCCCTGATGTATTTATTAAATGCCAGATAATAAAACAAGTTCCAATAATAAGTTAACAACAGTTAGTTGCCCCAGTACTATCCCAAGGCAACCGGTTGCTCTCCAGGGTCCTGAAAGCAAATCCTTCAGCACCATGTTTTAGACTACAGAAGTCAGCTGCATCTTCTATACACAAGCAGTGGAATAGCAAAGGCTCGTCCCCAGAGATGTAATCCGTAAGTAGAAATCAGAATCCATCCCAAGAATACGCTCTCACTTGCGTTTGGGCAGATAATGTAGCATCAAGTCTCTTGAGTATCTGGTTCACTACCTTCGATATACATTGGCCTTCTGGGTTTTTGTTGACTGGCTGTATATAGGTTCATGAGTACTGCTTTAACTCGAGTGTTTCACACTTCTCTGGAGTAGTTCAAGAGAAAGGGCTGATACATACAGACAAAGAGGGGCAGATCTGTAGTTCTGTAATGAATTAAAGAAGAAGGAATGTCTCAAACTTTTCTCAAGTGGTTTAGGAGAAAAAAGATGATACTTATGGACAAGTAGAGTGAGTTCTGTACCGAATCAAAGCTGAAGGAACGTCTCACACTTTTTTTTTGAGTGGCTAAAGAGAAAGGGATGATACATACGAACAAGGAGAGGGAGTTCTGTACCGAATCAAAGCTGAAGAATTTTGGATCTTGAACTCTGAAGTATGCAAATTCGATCCTGAATCAGATGTGCTGTATAGCTGGACTGCTACAGTGAAATGTGATACTAAATACCCGAGCAGAAATCTAGTAAATCAGATTTATAGAACTCTACAGAATCCGTTCTGACACAATGCTATGGCTCTCCTAAGAGTTGTCCTGTTTTTGTTCATGTAACACATATGAAGTAAGAGAGAGAGTGTTTCTGGAGGCAGATCGAAATCGTAATACAGCGAATTATATCTGGACCAGCGAAAAACTAAGTTCAACAACCACAAAAACAAAAACATTCTAAGGTGCTGCGAGAACATTTTAATGAGCGTCAAAGCTCACGTTACAGAGACTTCAAAAAATTAAGACCTGTATTCAAATAATTTAAAACCTGAAACAGCGAATTTGAGAGTTTTTAAAGCCTAAAATTTAGTTTTTTTTAATTGTAAACTTTAAGACACTGCGGAAAACCTGCTATCAAATGACTTACTGAATCAATTACGATAAAGAATCAGTTGTTACTAGATTAGTTATAACACTGTAGTAACGATTGCTTCTTCATTACCGAAGCTACACACACACACACACAGAGGTAAACAGTGACACAAACTAAAGCGAAATCACCAAATCTGTTGGACGCAATGTCAGCCATTGCGACCCCTTTTCATTGTTTTAAAGCCTAAAACCAATCGTGGTCCACTCCTGTAGTAACCCGAGCGCTCTGACTGCTGCTGTCTGTCTCCATCACCTCGAAACCCTCC
>JBCEWE010000456.1:6588818-6598818 GCA_039877035.1 Silurus lanzhouensis | reverse complement strand
CAACTATTGACGACGCATTTTTTCATTTATTCCTGCTGCAGTAAAGCCTAAAACACACACACACACACACACACACACACACACACACACACACACACACACACACACACACACACACACACACAGCTATCGGCTTTATCTAATACATACACAAATATACAAATACCAACACACACACTCGCACACATACTCACAGAAATTGATAAAGTGAAAGAGCACATACAGTATACTTTATATATTAAGATCTGCTTTCCATGGGTTGGAGTTATGTAACACTGGCTGTACCCCAGGTCTCCTCATCTCAGCTACATCAGTACCTGACTTTACCAACACCCTTATGGCTGAATGAGCACAAATCTCCACAAAATCTAGTGGAACATCTTCCCAGAAGAGTACGAGGTGAGCAGGATGAGATGTTCAGTCAATCAAGCCGATACACACCAGAGTGTGTTTGACACGGACACACAGCTGGTCTGTGAAACAGCAATAAAAGTAGATACATGGATGTGCCTTTGAGCTCTGTGTGTGTGTGTGTGTGTGTGTGTGTGTGTGTGTGTGTGTTTCTCTCCCTGTGCACAGTGGCCTTGCACGGTGGATTTGGTATCAATCATAGCTGAAGGTGACACACGGCGTGACAAAGTTGCACCAGCGTGGGTCACCTCACACCTCTTCACGCCTCCACACACACACACGGCCGATGGTGACACGAAGCGGAACCACAGGTTATCAGAGTAGCACTAGGAGGAGGGAGCTGTCATTACTTTCACAGTTATAACGGTTTATTCTGCTAATAGAGAGATGCTTGCAGTGCACAGCCACACACACACACACACACACACACACACACCTTCATGTGTATAAAAAAAAACAAACATCTGAAATCCTTTAAGGAGAGTGAATATTAGCTAGCAGGCTAGCTTTAGCACATGTGTGACAGCAGTGAAGTGTGCAGTAGGAACGACAGACTGGTTCAAGGTGGAGGTGGACCTGCATCAAGGATCAGCTCTGAGCCCTTTCCTGTGTGCAGTGGTGAAAAACAGGTTGATGGATGAGGTCAGACTGGAATCTCCATGGACTATGATGTTTGTGGATGATACTGTGATTTGTGGTGAGAGTCTGAAGAGGTGGAGGTACGAGGAATGACAGTCAGTAGGAGTAAGACAGAGTACATGTGTGTGAATGAGAGGGAGGGCAGGAGTGGTGCGGTTGCAGGGAGAAGAGGTGGAGAAGGTGGAGGAGTTCAGGTACCTGGAGTCAACAGTGCAAAGTAATGGAGAGTGTGTTAGAGAAGTGAAGAAAAGAGTGCAGGCAGGGTGGAGTGGGTGGAGAAGAGTGATAGCAGGAGTGATTTGTGATAGAAGAGTATCTGTGAGAGTGAAAGGGAAAGTTTATAGGACTGTGGTGAGACCTGAGATGTTGTAGGTTTAGAGACAGTGGCATTGAGTAAAAGACAGGAGGTGGAGCTGGAGGTAGCAGAGCTGAAGATGTTGAGGTTTTCGTTGGGAGTGACGACGATGGACAGGATTAGAAATGAGTTTATTAGAGGGACAGTGCATGTAGGACATTGTGGAGACAAGGTGAGGGAGGAGAGATTGAGTAATCAGTAGAAGAATGCAGAGGATGAAGTATAGCAGTACAATGGGCCAAGAAGACAAAAAAATCTCAGGTGAGAACGTTAGATAAAGTCAAAAATTATTCTTCAAAAAGCGTATTGACAAAACTATTAGATATCCTGGGAGGTTAGCAAAAAGATTAGCTTGTATGCTAAGTTCACCACTGTGCCTAACATTTAGATTTATTAATAAATAAATAAATAAATTACTTTAAATCTATAACACTGTATAAAATCCTGTGAGGTCAGTGCATACTAGCTAACATGCTAGTAAACAATATTAATATCAAACAATATAACATTATTATTTGAGAAATCCTGTCAGGCTAGCATTTACTAGCGTGTAAACTATGTGTGACGATCAGACACATTGTGAAAATTACTCTCTGATATCCTGGTAATGGTATTAGCGATGAGCTAGCATGGGCAGTGAAACATATGAACATTAGGTTAGCGTGCACTGACTAGCATGCTAGCACTAGCAAGGATTATATTACAAATTAGCCACATGAATGAATGAATGAAAATTAGCTCATTAAGTCAGAAATCCTGTCAGGTTAACTTGTTAGCCACTAAATATGTGTGTGTGTGTGTGTGTGTGTGTGTGTGTGTGTGTGTGTGTGTGCACGGGCGTCATGCTGAGGTAATGATGGTTGGCTGGATGTCATGGGAGGTCATTAGGATGACGCCGTCCTCCCATTCTCTCACATTTCACCTTCATCCCTCTATTTTTTCTTCTCCATCTGTGTGTGTGTGTGTGTGTGTGTGTGTGTGTGTGCTTCCTTTCTTCCATAACCCCCTTAGGCTAAAGAAATGAAATTGCTATCTGAGGAATTTCACACGTTTTAAAGCTAACGAGGCTATTACACCCCCCATCCCACCCCCCCACCCCCTAACACAAACACACACACACACACACACACACACACACACACACACACACACACACACACACACACACACACACACACACACACACACCATTCCTTTTCCCTTGTGTTCCAAACATCACTCTGACGTCTCCTTGCTGTTTGGAATAGACGTCGATGTCTGGGATGAAACTTGCAATCCATCGATCCTTTCAGCCAATGAACCACTGAACAGATGCTGTCAATATTAGCTAGTTTGCTAGCTTTGAAATCACCTAAAATATCCTGCTAGCATGTATTAGCCATTAAATTAGCATGGGCAATAAAAAAAAAGAAAAATATTAAGCAATAAAGATTAAAAAAAAAAAAACATTTATGAACCGTATTCTCTCATAAATCCTGTCAGGCTAGTGAATATTAGCTAGTATGCTAGCTTTAGCATCGTTTATTGACAATAAATCTCGAAATCCTGTCAGGTTTGTAAATATTAGGGAGTGAATATTCATTATTCATAAGTGACCTCAAAATCCCACCAAGCTAGCATGTATTAGCTGAAGGACTGGAATTAGCAAACATTTATGTACATTTATTTGAATTGATTGACAATAAATCTCAGAAATCCTGTCAGTTTAGTGAATCAGTTACTATTGCTAACGTTAACAGTGACAATTCATGATATTTATGCAAATATATAAAAATAAATAAAAATAAAAATTCTCTCAGGAATTCCATCAGACTAGCGTATAGAAGTATCTAGTATGCTAACATTAAAGATTAAGAAAATTATATAAAATATTTATATTTTTTATATAAATATATAAAAAAATAGTAGAAGCTCAGCTTTCTGAGAACGCATCGACAGCGACGATCGTACAGGAACGAGTAATGGAGTTAACTAATCTAGTTAATTAACTTGCCACGTAGCTCTAAAACGTGTCATTCTGTGGGTTCACATATTTCACGTCAACGTAACATGGATTGTTCAAGTTCACATATCAGAAATTGCACACAAACGTCGAAGATTTCCGACGTGATTCTTATTTTCGCTAGTAAATGTATATATTGCTAGCGACAATAAGAATCATGTGGGTGGGTGGGTGGGGGGGGGGGGGGGGGGGGGGGGTTTGGAGGTCTGAGGGACTGAAGTGTACAAACTTTTGCTGCTCATACCTGCAGTGATGTCATCGTCAGTGACATCCAGCTCTTCCTCTGGAGCTTTGGGCTCAGTGGGCGGGGCTTCAGCAGGGGGAGGAGTCGGCTGGGCCGTCTCTGGCGCTGTTCCGGCTGCAACACACACACACACACACACCAGAGTGAAACTGACGTCTCTGCCATGTCTCGGTCTCGGTGACCTCATCAGAGAGGACAAACGTCTCCCTTGTTAATGTCACTAATTCCTCCTTGTTTGCTTGCGGCCTCGTTAACGACCTCATCAGCCCTTATTGTTTTGCACTATTGGACGCTTTATTAGCCTGCGAGCTCTCGCCATTACACTCGTTTACACTCAGCGCAATCGCTCCGGCCTGATCCCAGAATTAGCCAATTACAACCCGCTTTTCATTAAGAGGGCAGACGAATAGATCCTGCTGAAAGGTGAGGAACAGCTAATCTGAGCTCAGCGTTAATTAACAAAGAGAGAGAGAGAGAGAGAGAGAGAGAGAGAGAGAGAGAGAGAGATTAAAACAAAAAACAGGTAATTAAAACAACAAAAAATACCCAGCCAAAAAAATCAAGGACAAAAAAAAGAGGAAAAAACAAAACAATATACAGAACAAATTGAAAAAGTGAGAAAGAAAGAAAGATTACAGAGGAACAGAAAAAGAGAGACAGACAGTTAAAGTATAAAAAGAAAGAAAGAAAGAAAGAAAGAAAGAAAGAAAGAAAGAAAGACAAGTGTGTGTGTGTGTGTGTGTGTGTGTGTGTGTGTGTGTGTGTGTGTGTGAGAACAAGTGCCCTTATGTTTCAATTAACCTTGTTATTGACCACTGACATATTTAAAGAGGAGCACGTTTCCCTCTCCTGCTGCTCCACACACACACACACACACACACACACACACACACACACACACACACACACACACACACACACACACACACACACAAAGACACACACAAAGACACACACACACACACACACACACACACACACAAAGACACACAAAGACCCACCCACAGAGACACACCCACGGAGAGACACACCCACAGACACAGACGTGGACACACACACACACACACACACACAAAGACACACAAAGACCCACCCACAGAGACACACCCATGGAGAGACACACCCACAGACACAGACGTGGACACACACACACACACACACAGAGAGAAGAGCAGGTAATTGGGGAGTGTGGTTGAGGACTGCTGCGAGGTCAAACACCGGTGCCAATCGTGACACACTGCCTGTAACGGGGCCTTGTTAACCCACAACCTCCTTCTCCCCCCATCCCTCTCTCTTCCTCATCCTCTATTTTTCTTTCTCTCATATCCACAGGGGAGACGAATGCTGAGAAGCAACACTCTCTCACACACACACACACACACACACACACACACACACACACACACACACACACACAGAGTTTTTGGAAAACAAAAAGATGGAAATAAACCCAATACAGTCCAGTGAGTGAACAAGTAAATGAGTAAGTGAATGAGTGAGTGAGTAAATAAGTGAATGAATGAATGAACGAGTAAGTGAATTAGTGAGTAAATGAATGAATAAATGAATGAATAATTGAGTGAATAAATGAGTTAATATGTGAGTGAGTGAGTGAATGAACGAGTAAAGGAAGAAGGAATCGAGAGAGAAAAGGGTAAGACTGCAGAGGAACACACAATACCAGAACCACTGCATCCTCCTCACCTGCCTCAGGCCCATTTTAATCATCTGCACATCCATCCTTTCCTCCCTCCACTCCTCTTTTTCTCCCTCCCTCCCTTCCCTCCTTTCTTCCCCCTCCCTCTTTTTCTCCTAGGGGTCAAATCAGTGTGGAAATCTCAACACCAACTCTCGGACTGTGGCAGGAAAAAGGGGGTCCATCCATCCATCCATCCAGGAAGAAACAATAGAGAGAAGAGAAGAGACAAGAAGTGTGTGATGCACTCTTTCTCCCTCTTCTTGTGTGTATGTGTGTGTATAGAAGTGACATGATGACTTGGTGAATCTCGAGCAGCAGATCTGACAGGAGCCATTTGACCCAGAGCTACTCTAACAGCAGAGTGGATTACCAGATCACCATACACACATTCATTATTAATAACCCTCACACACACACACACACACACACACACACACACACACACACACACACAAAGTATTTCCTCAGAAAACTCTATGATTCTTTAACTCGAATTATAATCAGATTTTTGCGCGTTTCCTGTTGGTCATAAAGATTATGGGACATTATTAATAATAAAAAAAAAGAAGAAAAAGAGAATGAAGAAGAAAATTAAAAAGAAGTAGTGAGAGAATGAATGAGTGAATGTGAGTGAGTAAATGAGTGAGTGAGGGAGAGAAGGTAAGTGTGTGAATTAATGAATCAGTGATTGAATGAGCGAGTAAAAACTGTAGGCGGCGTGTTTCCGTTTCCCCCCAATCAGTGTGTTTGTGTGTGTGTGTGTGTGTGTGTGTGTGTGTGTGTGTGTGTGTGATATAAAAGCCAGTCCCTGGAGAGACGCCGAGGCCTAAACTCGCACCAAAACGCTGAGCAAGGAGCTGCAGCCGAGAAAATCCCACCGGGGGCCTGGAAATGATCAACTCATTGGTTATATTGCTTTGAAGAATTGCTCTTGCTGAGGGAAAATGAAAAAGAAAAGCGAGGTGGCGGTTTCTCGTAATGTGTGCACGTGTATGAGAAACTCGCACTGCTGCCGGATTAAATAAAAAATGATCCGAATCAAAAATCGCTTTTATTCCGACTCGAGCTGCCGGATTTACTGCAGCAGAGTCGCTCCAGCAAACGAATCCGAACACTCTGGAACACGTGATCATGAGAGATGGTGCGTCTCTGAGGCGCGGGTGAATCACTGAGGGTATTTAATGATTGACGGGATCTGGGGAGATCGGAGTAGCAGTCTGTCGACTCCGTCTGAATGATCGGACACGAAATAATACGACTCTGAGACGAACCAACATCAAACCAAATTCTCTTCTGAACCGTAACTTCAACGGTTTACAGCCGCACAAATATTCACCAATCCTCATTCTCATTCGCTCCCGTTTCTACGGTAACAACTTACAAAGTGATGCCTCACGTATACCAAAAAAACCCTGCATAATTGTCAATACAGTGTTTATTAAGAGACGAGACGAGAAGAAATAAGCAAAAAGGAGAAGAGAAAAGAAGAGAAGAAAAAACTAAAAAGAGAAAAAAAAAAGAAAAGTAATAAGAAGAGAATAGTTAACAAAAATGAGAAAAAAGTAAAAGAAGAAAAGAGAAGAATTAACCAAAAAAAGAGAAAAAGAAAGAGAAGAGAATACTAGACAAGAAGAAATGCTAAAAGAAGTGAACAGAGAAAAAAGAAAGCGAAGAAATGACCAAAGAATACAAGAGAAGCGTTGAGAAGAGATGAGACGAGAAGAGAAAAAGAGATAGAGAAAAAAGGGAAGAGAAGAAATAAGAAAAGAAGGAAAGGGAAGAGAAGCTGCTTTATATTACTCTGTATTAATATCGAAGCTGAAGTTTGTAAATGTTGAAGTAATGCATAATTAATCATGAAAGTGATGATCAGTAGAGTCTCGGCACCACACCGAGTCGTCGTCGTGTCTCTTTCTGTCCCGCCTGATTTAAAAAAAAGCCCCAGAACCCAAACCCCGGCTTCGTATCCGGCTGCAGAGACCCGTCTCGTGAGCCTGAAAGAAACTACAACAGACCCGCATTTTGTATGAGGCTTCTATAAAAACCTGTACATGTTGTGTTTCTTCCGTTTCAGCTCTATCCCCCCATTTCTTTCCAAGTCCTCTCCTTCTTTTTTTTGCGCTCTCCCTCCTTTCTTGGTCTGTATGATGGACACACTGGCTGGCCCACATTAATTCTCCCTGCTCCATGCTTATCGATCCACGGCCTGCTCCCCAATTGCATTACACAGGCAGGCAGGCTGTTTTCTCACATTCGCCAAAAACACACACACAATCAAAAACACACGCTATATTTAAGGCAGGGGCGGCGGGGGGGGGGGGGGGTGGAGTTGGGGGTGAGGCGGTGAGGCGGCTCCTGATAAAAATAAGGAGAATGAAGAAAAGAAGAAAGAACTCAGGCCTCAGGTTCAGGCTGATGTGTTGGTTTTATTTCCATTTCAATCTCCATATACATGTTTGGGGTGTGTGTGTGTGTGTGTGTGTGTGTGTGTGTGTGTGTGTGAGTGAGTGTGTGTGTGTGTGTGTGAGAGCTAATTGACAGCTTCCTTCATTACACCAGCCCATTAAGCAGCCCGGTCTGTTTCCACAGAGCACTCACACGGCCCAGACGGCGAGCGAAAGAGACTCCATTCTCACGCCGGATGTGTCTAAACACAATATTATCACATAAACACTAAATTACACAAATACCCAGCGGTGCTCGCGGCCTCCTGAACCCTGAGGGAGTCCGGAATTCCGAAAAAGCTCTTCCCGAGTCCAACGCGGCGTATTAGAGAGGGACGATACTTGACCGAGACGACGCGAGAGCACTGACAGACAGGAAATGTGAACCACTTCTACGGCTCACGCACCAAAACACTCTCTAGTCCTAAAGTGCTCCGTAATCGAGTTTGGGAAGGCAAACAAGTCGCGAGCGTTTAAACAAACTGAAGAGGGGAAAAAAATTATCCCGCTCATAGGACAGGAACATTCGAGGACGAATTGGAGAAAATCCATGGAGGTGAAACTGTTTCACTTAGTAACCCTGAGAAGAAAATAACATGTATAATAAATAATTAACATATCAGGGAATTTGACACGTGCTGCTCTTTCACCTTCTATCTTCTCACTGATCTGGAATACGAGAATATTTAAGTTTGTTTGGAGAACAAATCTTTGCCGTCAACACAAGGTTAAAGATGTAGATGTCATTCAGCATTGATAGTAACAATAACCACGATACACAATCAATCACCATCAACACCAACGTTCACCATCAAACAACCATCAATCACCATCAACACCAACGTTCACCATCAAACAACCATCAATCACCATCAACACCAACGCTCACCATCAAACAACCATCAATCACCATCAACACCAATGTTCACCATCAATCACCAACGTTCACCATAACCCACCATCAAACACCAAAGTTTACAATCATCACCCACACCAACTTTCACTGTCAATCACCATCAAAAGCAACGTTCACCATAAATCACCATCAAACACCAAAGTTCACCATCACCAACTTTCACAATCAATCACCATCAACACCAATGTTCACCATCAAACAACCATCAATCACCATCAACACTAAAGTTCACCATCAATCACCAACATTTACCATAACCCACCATCAAACACCAAAGTTTACAATCATCACCTACACCAACTTTCACTGTTAATCACCATCAACACCAAAGTTCACAATCATCACCTACTGATTTCACTTATGGCTAAGATGTACCACACAAGGCTCAGCATCTCAGCAAATTTCACCTCAACCTCCTTCCATCCAGGAGGATATACAGAGCCATTTACACCACAACCAGCAGATTCAGGACCACCTTCTTCCCTACAACCATCATCCCACTGACCTCCACACTGCACTGTGAGAAAGTCTCACTGAGGTGTTACTGAATTAATTTATTAGAGGGACCAAGCAAGTAGGACGTTATGGAGACAAGGTGAAAGATGCAATGAGACGAGATGGTTTGGTCATGTGCAGTAGAGGGACATAGGGTATATGAGTGGAAGAATGCTGAGGATGGAGCTACCAGGCAGGAGGAAAAGAGGAAGGCCAAGGAGAAGGTTGATGGATGTAGTGAGGGAAGTTGGTCTGAAAGAGGCAGATGTAAAGGACAGAGTGGAACGGAGATGACAGATGATCTGATGTTGAGACCCCTAACGGGAGCAGAAGAAAGAAGAAGATTCCCTGGTCATCATGCACCAAAGTTTATCTTTGGAGTCTCGCATAGGCTCATCTTAGTGTAGGCTCCTTATGGTTTTCTGGTTTCCTTCCAACCTTCAAAGCACTTGCTAGGATGATTGCCTATGCTAAAGGAGGTATAGGAACATTTGTGGTGCTCTGGACTGGGGTCACATCCAGGGTCATGTCCGGTTCCTCAGGATGGATTCTGGATCTGTTAATACTCTAAAAAAGATTCAGGATAAGTTTCAGATTGATGGCACACAGATTGTGTTTTGAACGTAGAAAGAAACCCGTAAAGCAAACACCTCCAACCTTCTCCAGAGCATCTCTAACATCTACAGTACTAGCATGACGACGATGGCATGGATTACATTCCACAAGTCTTGTCGAATAATGTGCTCCGAAAAAGGTTACACACTTAACGTTGTGTTCAAAACACACATTCAGAAG
>JBCEWE010000456.1:6568818-6583818 GCA_039877035.1 Silurus lanzhouensis | reverse complement strand
ATTTCTTTGTGGAAATATACAAATACTTACCTCCGCAAAACTCATTTTTATAGATTTAACCGTGTAAAACCGCTCGTATTTCTACAACCTTAAATAAAACACAAGCTGGAAAGGCAAGGAATAAATACACTATACGGACAAAAGTGTGCGGACACCTGACCATGAGATTCCTATGTGCTACTTTTTGAGCTTCCCGTTCCATTATTATGGATCAATCAGCAGTTTACATTCATCCAAAAGGGTTGGAGCTCTGTAGCAGGAGATCTTCCACTCCAACCCATGTAAAGCACATCCTCATGGAGCTGGATTAGAAAAATTCCTGCTCCTGCATCAAATTACGTCCGATACAAATGGATGGATGGGAAAGTCAGGTGTCCCAATACTTTTGGCCGCGGTGTATATTCGCTTTGCCACAGTTGCGTTCTGCGCAATTTTATATCATATATAAATATATATTATTCAATAATATGAACATTATTCACATGGTGAAGCAGTTGATTTGAAAAATTCCTTCTTGTGTGTGAATCAGAAAACAGGAGTAAAAACCAAATCAAAAACTATTGCAGGAATAAAAAAAACAAACAAAAAAACACTTTTTGGTCTGCAATATATGGTGATTACACACATTTTAAGTCTTCATTAAACTGATATTTTCTTTTAAAGTCATGCAGCAAACAAATCCTGAAAAATCAAATAATGTGCAAAAAAAACAGAAGAAAAGAAGAAAAAATGTAAATAAAAGATGAATCAAACTTTAAATAAAATAAATGTTCTGTCAGAACAGTAAGGTTACTTTCATTAATAATAATAATAATAATAAATAAATAAACAAATAAATAAATAATTTGTGTATTTGTACTAATACTTGTAGAATGTTGAAGATTTTTTAAGATTCGTGCTACATTTTTTTATTTGTATTTAATTTTTATTTGTCTGTATATTTTTATATATGAATACACACACATACCCATCTGGTGCCTGTAAAAGTGTGGAAAACCCCTGTTTTTTATGGTTTCTGAGAGACACCTGCACGTTCCTTTTGTTTTTATGCAACAAATTTGATAATGTAACTGTATGATTTCCTTCACCAAACAGATCTATAAATGTCCATATTATTTTCCAGTTTGTGAAGAACAGCTTCACACACACTCAGCATCCGGACGGTTCGTTTCTCCAAACATTCAGCTTGTAAAACTCGCCAAAGATGTTCTTCACTAATTGGAGATTCCTTGACGATCCAGTGCATCCCAGAGCAGTTCAATAGGATTTCGGTGCGGTGACTGGGCAGGTCGTTCCATGACAGATAGATAGCACAGTAGACGACTGTCTGCTCTCTGAATAATGCTTACAGAGCTCATGATCGTCTTGTTGTACGGTGAAGTCGTTTCCAATGGGCCGCAGTCCAGACTGATCTGCATGGTGGTGAAGGATGAAATGGGAGACATGTTGGTTCAGGCTTCCTTTTACTTTCCAGAACCTTCCCTGCTCCACAACAACCCCAAACCATTAAAATTCCACCTCCATGTGTGTGGGGGGGTGAGGGAGTCTGATCACATCTCTCCTGTTCTCCGTCTCACACAAGTTCTTCTCTTGGAGACAAAAACATCCCATTTGGACTCCACAGAACTTTCTTCTACTTCAACACTGTGTTTTTGACAAAAGGAACATGAATGTGCCTCAAAAACCATAAAGCACCAGGAGATTTTTGGTGCATTCGTGTGTGTGTGTGTGTGTGTGTGTGTGTGTGTGTGTGTGTGTGTGTGAGATGCATAGTTGCCCTTTTGCAAAGACAGCATGCATGCTGAAAAGATTGGGTAAACACACAAGATTTTAAACAAACACACAAACACAATCACAAATACACACAAACACAACTACACTAACAACACACAAGGACAAAACCAGACAAGACAAACACACACAAACACACACACACACACACACACACACTGAGGAGAAAAAAAAAAGGAAAAACAGAAAGGCAGCGCAAGGCAGATGAGTTCACTGAGGGAAAAAGAGACGGAGAAAAGAGAAAGAGAAAAAGAAAGAAACAAAGAAAAGAAAAGATGGGAGTTTCTCTTTTGTGGTACCTTCATTTACGGAGGGAGAAGAATGAAAGGTGGAGGCGGCGTGAGGCGCCCCTGTGCCGGGTGCGAGAGCGGAGGTGGAAGCAGCGGCAGCAACTTGCAAAAAAGAGAAACAAAGAAAGAAGTGAAAAGGAATAAAAAAAATTAGGGGAAAAAAAAAGGAATAAAGAAATAAAAGGAAAACAGAAGAGAAAAAAAAGAAAAGAGAGAGAGACGCGCGGTCTCTGGTGGCGTCACATGAACGAGAGAAAAAGCAGTTAGTCAAACACGAAGAAGACGCAGACAACACGTTTCACGTGCACTTGGAGACGTCGGAAAACTTTTAAACAGACAGAAATTCCACTCGCTGCGGCCAAAAGTATTGGGACACCTGTTCTTCTCCAAACTGTCACCATCACGACGTGTTTGGATCTGGTATGAATTTTTCCCTTCGCTTGAACTAGGAGTCCCAAAACTGTTCCAGCATGACGATGCCAACCCTGTGCACAAATCCATCTCCATGGGTTGGAAGATGTGGAAGATCTTCTGCTATGGAGCTCCAGCAGCTCTGCCTGCTCCTCTCAGGCCTCCTCATTTCACCGACATAGTGAAACATCTTCCCAGAAGAGTGGAGGTTGTTATAAGAGTAAATGGGCAATGAAGGTGGAATGAGATGTTCAAAAATAAGCACATAGGAATCTTATGGTCAATTATTTATTATTATTCAAGTCAATATAAATAAATAAATAAATAAATAAATAAATAAATAAATAAATAACCCCCAGAATTACTTCCACCTCAAAAAGTAAAATAAAGACGAAACACAAACGACTAGACAAACAGAACCGTGTGAGGAAGATGAATCCAGAGTGGAACCTCTACGCACACTGCGCACTGCGTATCCCGTGAGAACTTCTCAAGAGGTGATGAAAAGAGCAGAATGGTGCTGAAGCCATGCACATTGAGAAAACGGATTCAGAACATACTGAGGAACATGGGACGGCCCACAGGAGCAGCAGAATAAGACATAAAAACGTAATCCAAGATCTTCTGTACCATCAGGGTGTAACTGGTTTTCAGCAGTCATATAGAAGAAGTTTGGTGAAGGTTCTACGTAATTAACTAAAAAATCTCTGCATAAGTAACTGGAGAAGGTTATGCCCATGAAACTGGAGAAGGTTCTGCCCATGTAACTGGAGAAAGTTCTGGGTTAGCCTGAGTAACTGGAGAAGGTTCTGCCTAATTAAAAGTAGATGGTTTTAAAGAAGGTTCTTCCTTGTGACTTCTGATCAAGTTAATGGCAAAGAGTCTGCCCCAGTGACTTGTGAAGGTTCTACCCATACAACTGGTGACGTTTCTGCTCCTGTAACTGGTTGAAGTTTCCCGGTTGTGTTCTGGAGGAGTGGTAGCAGTTAAGGTGCTGGGTTACTGATCAGAAGGTCGGGGGTTCAAGCCCCAGTATCGCCAAGCTGCCACTATTGGGCCCTTGAGCAAGCTCCTTAAGCCTCTGTGCTCCAGGTGCGCCGTATCATGGCCGACCCTGAGCTCTGACCAAGCTGGGAAATACGAAGGAAGAATTTCACCGTGCTGTAGTGTATACGTGACAAATAAAATCTATTCTACTCTATTACCCAGGCAGCTTTCTGTTTTAGGTTGGAGCTTCAGTGGAAATGAGCGGTAAAAAGTACGTCCCAGCGGTGAAGCCTCTGTGGCATGAGAAGGTTCTGTGTTTATCGCTGGATTCCAGAACTGCCTGGACGTCATTGTTGGCCTCTTCAGCGAGACCCTTGAGCCTTAAAGGATTCTCATTTCCCCACTTATACATCGTTTTGGATAAATGTGCTGCCAAATGAATAAGTGCAATTGAAACACAGTTTCCTCTAATTGTGACGCTGTAAAAGGAAGAGTTTCATTGATTGGAGCAACTCTTGATCTGTTCATTCTCTTTCCTCTCTCAATCCCCTTCATTTACCTTAATGGCTAAGAGACGGACAAGAAAACACAAACACACACACACACACACACACACACACACACACACACACACACACACACACACACACACACACACACACACAGAGAAATAAAGGGTTTGCGTTTGTTTAAGCGAGTCTGCACGATAAGGACGCTGGACGTTGTTGACTTTCTCCCGGGTTTAAAGAACAACTCTATTAAAAAACACTTAATAAGACAATCTAAGAGCGGTTTTCACAAACCGATTCGGATCAATACCCGAGGAACCGAGTACAGACGAGAGGAGGAGAGGAAAAGAGCTACATGCGTTGAATAACTTTCATTATGTCTTTAAGCCTAAAGAGCGCCGAAGGATCAATAAGCTGGACGCATCTGAGCGGAGCCGAGCGCACGTTTCCTCGCTCTTACGCCTTCTCGCCCATAAATCCGGCGAGAAAAGGACATTTAGCCCCTTTTCATTTCGCCTTTTCAAACCGACCGTCGCGGCCCGTCTTCGTCTCGGCGTGAGAATTCATCGGACAGGCACGCGTCGGAAATCTGGCCCCGGAGAGGCCGAGCTCTTGTGCGTCAGAAAAGGCAGAGGCGATTAGCATGTGAAAAAAAGCAAGAAGAAGCCGAGAGCCCTTATGGCGAGAGAAGGCGAACAATAGCGAGTGCCACGTGGCGATTTTCAGCACGCCCCGTCACACTTCCTCTCAAAGGGAGCAAACAGGAGCGTGGCATGAGTAAGTGAACACAAATGATCCCACACGCCACAGAACTATTGTGCCTGGACAATGGACGCTCCTGCGGGGTAACAAATTAGGCCACGTGTGGGGACGTGTGTGTGTGTGTGTGTGTGTGTGTGTGTGTGTGTGTGTGTGTGTGTGTTTAAAACTAACAGGTCCTCAAAACTGAGGGTCACATCAGTTGATTTTTAAATATATTGTCTTGGGTTTAAAAACCCAAAGTACGCATACAGCCGAGAGCAAAAGTTTGTACACCCTTACAACAAAACAAAGGGGTTTTTTTTCGAAAAGGTGTTTCGAGTAAATCCTCTTTTTTTTTTTTTTTTTTTTTTTTTTTTTACATAATAACAAGTGATTTCAATTAAAAATAAGAATAAGTTTATCAAGTATCCCAAAATTAAACACTGAACTATGAAAGGATCATGGCAAAATACCTAAATATAATAAATAGACAGATAGACTGATAATTTGCACACAAGTGAACACTTCATTTTTTTTTTTATAAAATAGCTGTTGCTATAATTTTTTTTTATTTTTTATTTTTTTGCCCAATCCTGAGAATTGCTGGATCTCGACAATCGTCTTAATTTTAATCATATTATAGCTACATCCTTTTATTAAATAACCTGATGATATATTTCATCTGAACAATGAATCTGCAAATTGTATTTAATAAACAAATACATTTATATATAAATAATAAAAATACAAAAAAAAAAAAATTCAGACCCTTTCTGTTTTTGCACAATTATTAGTTATCGCTTTATTTAAAATGAATTATTTAGGGGTTTTTTTTATATATATTTTTTTTTATCAGTCAACACAAAATAATCCATAATAATGTGTTTTGAGAAATCGGGTTTAAATAATGAATAGCAAAAAATGAATAGTTTAAGAGGTAGAAAATAAAAATTCATTTAAATAAATAAGGTTTAAAAAAATAGAAATGACAATGTTTATTAAGACACTGAGGTTCAGGGCTTCATGAGATGCACTAAGTATGTTACTAGTACGTGTGTGCGTGTGTGCGTGTGTGCGTGTGTGTTTTCCCCAGACGCTCCCCGTGCACCCCAGGCCGGGTTGTGTGAGGAGCCGCTGTAGTGAAAGGAGATTTTTCATGTTGTTTTGTGCTTTTACATCATGACTTTTCCCCTGAGTGAGGGAACAAGAAAGAACCAGAGATGGAGACAGACAGAAAGATAGATACAGGGCAAAAGAAAGTAAGAGAGAGAGAGAGAGAGAGAGAGAGAGAGAGAGAGAGAGAGAGAGAGAGAGAGAGACTCTTTGTAGTTACAGTACCTTGTTTGATCTGGGACTGCATGGCCGGGGTGGAGACCTGGGGGGGCGTCTTTTTGGGGCTCTCTGGGGCTCCGGGTCTTGGAGGCCTGAAACACAAAGGCCAAATGAAATATTAACACACTGCTCACAGCTTACAGTTCTTTTTCGAAAAAGTGTGTGTGCATACATATGCCTAAGTGTGTGTGCGTGTGTGTGCGCGCACTGACTTACCAAAAAAAAAAGCACGAAAGCACAAAATCTTAATAAAATAAATTTGAAAAAACTTTAGACTTACACAGTTTTTATTGCTATCTATCTATCTATCTATCTAACTAACTAACTAACTAACTAACTATCTATCTATCTATAGCAAGGAGCTTTCAATCGATTAGAATATTTAATCGCGATTAATCGCATAATTGTCACGAGTTAACTCAAGTTAACTTAATGGCACATTTTTATATGTTCTAAAAATTAAATTGAAACTGTTCAAGTTTTTACTACTCTAATCAACATGCGCATGGACAAATATGGAAGCTTCATGCAAATGTATGTTTAAGTGAAATCAAACTCAACATAGAGCATGAAGACACAATATTCAGAATTATGGTGTTTTAAATTACGTAAATTATCAGGACACCAAATGGAACTTCTGCTGTTTCCACACGGACGGTTTTAATTGCCGGATGTGTGCATTATGGCGGATTTTGGTGTAAATCTTCTGTGATTTAAAAGCATTTTTCAGTGGATCTTATTTATTACATTTTTATTATGCCTCTTTTTAATTTATTTATTTTTTATAAAAAATGGTCAAACAAAAATGCACGCTTTATTATAGATATGTGTGTAAGTATATTATTTCTATATTTATATATGTACACACACATACGTCAATCTATATACTGTATCTATCTCTACTTTAAATATTCCAGTTATATATCACACACATGCGACAGATCAGGGGATTTCATGAACTTTTTACACTCAGGCACAAAAAAAAAGGCTGTTTATGTGGAAAAAAACACTTAAGTTCACTCTGTTACAGAAACCTAATGAACTTTAACCTAACCCTAACCCTAACCCACTCTGTCACTGTACCACACTGAGCTGGAATCTTGAACCACATTTATTTACTGATGCATAGCTGAATGTTTCTTCTGCATGCGTCTCAAAAGATTAAATCAAACTAAAATTTGTATTTGTATGAGTGAGAAAAATTCCTACTTGTACAATATTCCCAAAACGTGGCCACGTTTCCCAATTTCTAGCTAAAATTTTGTTGCCATCATTTGTGTAAATGTCCTAAATCAATAAAACAGCCATAAATATTCAAGCGTGTTCATGGTAAAGCTCATTGATCTGTATTAATGCCCACCAAAATGCATAAAAGGCTCATAAATAGATGAAAATCATCAACGCCAAATCTTCCAATAATGCAGCTCAGCCAATGCGGAGCATCTGCTACTAATCCATATGTATATATGGACAATATACACAAAAATCTTCTATATGAATGCTGAACCGTTGCTATTTATCTGCTGTTGGTCTAAAAACAGCCATCCAAAAGAGCACGAAGACCTCCAGCCTCATTGAAGGTCACCGAAAAACAACACAGAAATCAGAAGGAGTTCTTCTCCTCGCACCCGCTCTCGCTTTCCCCTCACACGGCTCCAGATATTGAGCTGTCTGGATGCTGTCTGCCTGCTGTGTGAAGCTTGTTGTCTGTGTTCTGTTTGCTTTGGCCGAGCTGTGAAGTTAGCGAGGATGATGAAATCTGCAATGCGCCGCTCGCTCGCTTTCTAAAGGCCGAAGCTCTATGTGCCATTTTTTTGGACGATTTATCAGAAAAATGTGTGTAGTTTTTCCGTACGGTGGATTTCAATCGTTAGTTTTCTTGATATTTCTGCATGCGGAAAAAAAAAAAGCTTCAAATTGGTTTTACAAACACATATTTGGTGAAAATAAGACTCCAGGCAGTTACTGGGAGTCTGTGTGTATAACAGTAGTATGAACAGTTCAGTTCATATTCATAAAAGAGCAAAAGATTGGGGAGGAAACAGGAAGTGGGACCATAAACTCAGATTATTATTATTATTATTATTAATTTATTGTCTCATGAATAATAAATGACTAAGTAGTGATATAGTTTGCCCACATTGCCCCGGGTGTAGCATCTATAGTTTGGTACTATGGTCACATCAGGTGACGATATTTGAAGCATCCTTTTACAGATTCTATCTGTTTATTAAATAAACTAATATTAAACATTTATTAGAAATATTCTTACACATGAGCTTAAACTGAAGTTTCCTATTTATACACTATTTAGTAAGACTATGTTTTAATTCGATTTAATTTAATTTTTATTTTTAGAGCACATTTAATAATGGACATGGACTTTCGTGGACATGGACATGGGAATGTCAAAGCTGGAAACTTTCCATTGGAATATATGGAAATTTACAAAATTGCAGGTTGGCCAATAACAGGGAACTTAAATGTGGTTGAAAATATCATTTTAATTAGCAAAATTACGTCAAAGAATATCCATCTTGGCGAATTTTCATGTCAATTTCATTAATGTTACATACATTTATGTTTAAAACTTCTATGTGCTGCGTGTAAAATTTTGTGCAACGAAATTATGTAATAAAAAAAAAAAATCTATATTAGTTTGCATGTGTGTCAGTTTATTTAAGTTTTGATCCAAAATTTTTATATTTATGTTTGTATATAATAAATTTTACATAAATGTCCCAAAATGTCTAAATAATTACCATAAATTCCTGGTAAGTTTCCAACCTGGAATATTTTCCTAATTCTCCAGATGAATTACTTGTGGAAAGTTTCCAGAAAGTTATGGAAATTTACTGGAAAATCTTCCCCCCTTGCAACCCTTACATTGTGCACTCTGGTTATACAGTTTTAGACTGAATTCTGTGGTATTTATGGTAAGTTCACTCAGCACCCACCTGACTGGCGCTTTCTTCATGTGCTCACCCACGAACGTGGCGTTGGTCATGCCCATGAGTGTGTTAGCCAGCGAGATGACGGACAGCAGGTGCTGGGTCGTGACCGCGCGCGAGACGCCGTACGTGCCCTTGCCCACCACTTCAGAAACGGAGAGCTTCCTGCCTTCGGGGCCAACGCTACTCGCTAACTGCCTCAACAGCGAGTCCTTGAAGGTGGGCAGCATGAGGGACATGTGGCCGCCGCGTGAGATCAGGCCGAAGGAGATGGGCGTGTGCGGTCTGAGCATGCCCAGTCGGCTCACGCACACCTCGTCCAGCGTGCTGTTCAGGCCCCAGGCGTGCAGGCAGGACATGAAGAGCTTGGCCGTGTCCATGGTCAGGTTGTACTCCAGCAGACTGAGGGATTTTGATTTCTCCTCACGCCGGCGAGCCTCCTCCTCTTCATCCTCGTCTTCGTCCAGCAGGTGCTCCTTGATGTTCTCTTTGATGGTTTCTTTTACCTGCAACGAGGAATTCGGGGTGTTTTTTTTCTTTTCGATAAAAAAACCTTTTTTATATATCATTTTTAAATGTTTGAATTAAAGTTTAAAGTCACACACACAATAAAAAATCCAATTACAAATTATTGTTTCACATTGATGATTTTTATTGATTTATTTAACTACTACCGGGCCACGGACCGGCACCGGCCCAGGGATCATATAGTACCAGGCTGCACAGAAAGCAAAATTTCCTAACTTTTTATGTATTCTGTATTTTGTATGAATTTTAATTGCTTACATTTGAAGTAAATTTCCAATTTATTGAAAAAGAAAAAAGTTTCAGACCGTTTTTTTTATGCTTCGATAAATAAAGCTACCACTGATTCTGCCTTACGAAAGAAAAAAAGAAAGAAAGAAAGTTTTATTTTTAATTGTCAAATGTACATTACTAGCACACAGAGTGTTAAGGGGCCTTGCTCAGGGGCCCGAAGAGTGGCAGCTTGGCGATACCGGGGCTTGAACCCCCGACCTTCCGATCAGTAACCCAGAGCCTTAACCACTGAGCTACTGAAATGCACGTCCACAGAGGTAAACGTGAGCGTACATAATTGTCCATATGATAACTTCTGAATCTACACCAAAAAACACAGACCTCTTTTAATAATTATAATTGAATAATATTTAAAATAACTTGAAAATACTGGAAAATCGGAGCCGTGCTGCACATCATGCGCTGCGTAATCGTCTCGGTCGTCCCTGAAGTTCTCCTCCATCATTATTCCCCTCCCCCTAATTAAACACTGTTTTGATTTAGATCAGCATCTAATTATAAATCAGAATTAGAATTATACCGATTTCCTCCGGACAGTTTCCCAGCAATCGAATCTCACTAAAGGTGATAAATCCGGAGGTTGGGGAGGAAAACGCGTGAAGGTTTCCCCTTTGTGCCGCTCCCTGTCTCGCGTCTCCGTACTCACCTGCTTGAAGATCTTGTTGGCGAGGAAGGACCCGCCCTTGTCGGTGCCCCCTGGGGCTTTCTGCAGTGTTTCGGGGGACACGAGGGTGGGATTGGGACGCTGCGCCTCCTCGGTCAGCAGCTGGATGATCACGGCTTCGACGTCGAAGAACAGGATGTGCATGTCCGGGTCGGTCAGGTTCGTCTTCATCGCCTGCACCACCAGTGCATTGTGGGAGTATTTAGGCAAGTTGCCCTGTTAGGAGAGACAGAACGTACGTCACACACTCGATACTACGTGATCTTTCTGAACATATTCCATGTTTGCTGTTATAATTGAATCTTCTGGGAAGATGTTCCACGAGATTTTTTTGTGGAGAATTATTCGGCCACGAGGGTGTAATTAGAGGCAGGTATACAAGTACAATTGATAGGAGTTGGAGAAGCACGACATATGGCTGTAAAAAAAACAAAAAACAAAAAAAAACAGATGTCCTAACACTTTCGGTCAAATCGTGTGCACCTGCACTGCATCACAGTCTTAGTTACTTTTCAGAGGACATTAGTTAAAAGTTCCCGTGTGCACGCTGATCTATTCGCTCCCTGCTCCACATAATAATCTCTAATGCTCATTAGGGCCATGAGCATTCATTCCGCCTCATCTCCTTTTTAAAGCCGCGCCGGTTGTAAATTGCTGCCCGGCTAATTGCTATTCGATGTTAATTCAATGGCCGGAGCACCTGCTCTCCATTTTAAACAAACGGCAGGACGTTCGGCGAGTGCTTTTCTGACAAAGGTGAGGCAATAACTGCAGAATTAAAGAAACCATTACGGGAAATCGGCCAAATGTCGCATGTTTTTCCCCATGAAAACTCGGTCCGTTCTTTCGTTCGATTGCGATTTGATTCAGCACAAACGCTCGGTGCGATCGGACGATAAATTAAACGGTTTGTTTTTTTACGTTTCAGGAACGAATGGAAACTTCACCCGGATCATGCAAGGCTTTGGAAAATCATCAGACGTCTCATTGGTTTTTCATTCGTTTTATCTATTGGGTAAACGGAAACGCGGATCCTCAATAAACAGTGCACGGCGTCGTTTTTCCCCAATTTTCTCTTTTCGGATGCAATAAAACGAAACCACGTGGTGATTTATAAACCATTAGGGATGTCCGTATCGTGCTATAATGCGCCGACATCTCATGGGGCATCACGCGGTCATTAATAAGCGACATGAATTGCTGATGCGATTTCTTTTTTAAATAGACGTAAAGACGTTAGAAGACCATGGACACACAACCCGAGCGTCTTTAAACAGTATAAAGCATCACACTCCATGTTAAGCAGATCTTCGAGGAGTGGAATATGAGGCATGGTCATGCTGGTACAGGTCTGGATCTTCTATTTCAAGCGAACGGAAAATTTCATGCTCCTGCAACCAGCACATGTAGTTGGAAACGTCCCAATACTTTTGGTCACGTAGTGGATTTTGTTTTTTTTACAATTTTAATAGATGGTGTGAATTTGTTTCAACATAAAGTTTAGAATATATATCATTAATACACACACTTTAATTATATTTTAATATATTATATTATTTATATTATACACACACACACACTTTACCTACATAGCCCAAAGTGTCTCTTTCAGTCTATCTTTTCCCCTTCTTTCACCCCACTCCTTCTTTTCTTCCGCCCTCTCCTCCCTCTCTCCCTCCCTCTTTTTGATGCGTTCACTCTGCATCTGGTCCTGATCGTTCAAATTGGTTTCACAGTATCGCCTATTTCTGACAATTAGCACGCGTCGGGGCGGCTTTGTGCCCACGCTCAGCGGCAGTTACTGGGCCTGAATAGCCAAGAGGGTCTGCCTCACTGGTCACGCGCGCGCGCACACACACACACACACAAAAAGAAAGAGAGAGAGAGAGAGAGAGAGAGAGAGAGAGAGAGAGAGAGAGAGAGAGAGAAAAGAAAGCAAGCAACAAAGTATTCAAAAAAAAAAAAAAAAAAAAAAAAAAAAAAAGCACCTGCCTCCTAATTTCCTGCTGTCTCCCTCTTCTTCTCCTTCTCTCCGTCTCTTCTCCGTTTAAAAGCTCAACATTTTCACTTCTCAAACTTCTAATCGTTTGTTCAGACCACCAAAAAAAAAAAGACGACAACTACGTGTTACAGAAATTTCAGCCAAACAACCAACCAATCACAATCAGGCCTCAAGCGAACACGTCCACGTCCGATATCCACGTTCAAAAAGATCAATTTTAACGATAGATAGATAGATAGATAGATAGATAGATAGATAGATAGATAGATAGATAGATAGATAGATAGATAGATAGATAGATAGATAGATAGATAGATAGATAGATAGATAGATAGATAGATAGATAGATAGATAGGAAGGACACTTTTCCCCAAATGAAACATTTTTTATATACATCAGAAACCGAAGTAAAAAAAAAATCTATTTGATTAAACCAATTTATGCAAATGTTTCAACACTAATTTGAGTAAAGTAAAATATCACTTTAAAAAAAAACAAAAACATTTGCTTCAGCTTTGCGTGAAAAAGGTTGTGTTCTTGTTTAGTGGAGGGGTGGAGCTATGCTAAATTTCTATACAAATTGAAAAGATCACAAAATATCCAAAGTTATAATATTACACTTTATGCGGAAATATATATAATAACGCTACACACACACACACACACACACACACACACACACACACACACACACACACACACACACACACACACACACACCTACACCCAACATCTACAGTTTAAAGAGGATTTCTACCTGGAAGCTAAAGATAAAAAAAATCTATTAAAAAAAACTTTTTTTCTTCTTCTGATGCCGGAATTATTTTATTTAAAGATATTAAGATTTTTGTGTTTCTTTTTAAAGAAAGTAATTTTTATACAGTATATAAATATAAGTTATTCAGTTATCAGTTGTTCCTGGATTTAAAGATTTCCGTTGTTAAATGATCACAGGATCGCAGAGGTTTTTTTTCAATTTTATGAACTCAAATTGTGGCTTTTTTTAGGAAAAGAGTGAAGCATCCGATCCGTACCGTTTTAGGAACATGGCGTTAATCTGGTTTTGTTGTTTTTTCCCTCCCCCTGTTCTTGTTTCTTTAAACCTGTAAACACTGAAGCAGACAGACAGACGCCCCAACCGGAGCGAAGCAGCATCTCTCCATCTCCAGGATGTCTGTAGTCTAGAGCCGGCTTTAACCACCGCTCTCTCGCTCGCTCGGATCAGTGTCAGAGAGGAGAAACTCGATCCAGTGTGAGCACGCATGCATGTGTGTGTGTGTGTGTGTGGGGCAGCATGGATACACGAATCACAAGCTGTGTCACCAATCAGGTCACTTCTATCAATAAAAAAAAAAGAAAATCTGGAGCTTGAGCTAGAATTTCATAAAATGTCCATCAGAAACAACAAACAAACAGAATTGTTGATGTGTGTGTGCATGCGCATGTGATCTTACAAACTATTTTGCCTTTCTGTCCATGTCCACACACACACACACACACACACACACACACACACACACACGATTACTGAATTACAAAGAAAGCAATGTGGCCTTCAATACACACATAAACAAGTTTGTGTGTGTGCGTGTGTGCGTGTGTGTGTGTGTGTGTGTGGAGACAAGAACAGGAAGGGGAAAATATGTGACACTTCACATTTTCAAATCCTGATGTAGACACACACACACGTATTGTGCAGTGTAATAGTGGATGGTGTTACACTGCCCTCTAGAGTTCATTTTTAGTCATTGCCTGAAAACAATAAAGCCCTGCCTCAGTGACTGATTTATTTTGAGGTTTCTGAATTGTATTCATTTGTTTACGGTTTATAAGAAAAAAAAAAAGGAAACAACAAAAATACAGGACAAAAAAAGGCTAATTAAATAAGAAAAAGAAAGAAAGAAAGAAAGAAAGAAAGAAAGAAAGAAAGAAAGAAAGAAAGAAAGAAAGAAAGAAAGAAAGAAAGAAAGAAAGAAAGAAAGAAAGAAAGAAAGAAAGAAAGAAAATTAACAAAAGAAAGAAAAATGAAGGAATGAAGGAAGTGAAAGAAGTGAGGGATGATGAGGCAGAGATGAAAGACAGAGTTTACCAACAGGAGAAAAGAAATAACACATTTTTTATATATTGTCTTATAAGTTACTGCTCATTTACATGTTTATTTTTAACATTATATTGATGCTAAATAACCAAATATTCATTAATGTTTATTCATGAATTCACTTTATTTGATTTTATGAGATTCCTTTTACTTCTGGCATGAACTTCAAATAATTTGTATACATTTGTATATTTATTTCTTTATTTGAACTCACTCACACACACACACACACACACACACACATGCACACACACACTCACACACACACACACACACACTCACACACACACTCACACACACACTCACACACACACACACACACACACACACACACACACACACACACACACACACACACACACACACACACACACACACACACACAACCAGTGCTTTATAAAACAA
>JBCEWE010000456.1:6548818-6563818 GCA_039877035.1 Silurus lanzhouensis | reverse complement strand
GGAGGATGGAGGAGTGAAGAGAGGAGGAGTGGAGGATGGAGGGGAGGGGTTGGGCGTTTAAGGAGAGATTTACTAAGTGCATCCCCAGCGCTCTCATCCACCGAGACAAGCGTGATTAAAATTTCAGCACCGTTTTAAGAGAGTCAGCAAAGGCAGGCTGGCAGACAGAGCACAACACAAACATCCATCAAATATTGAACAGGAAGGAGAGAAAGAGAGATCATGACTTAACATCGGTATCTCGATGGCCAGTAAAGGAGGAAGGAGCTGCTGAGGGACGTTTAAGAGAGGGGATAAAGAGAGTGACAGAAAGTGTGGAAAATCAATGCCTAATAGCACACCTTCCCTCTAGAGACACACACACACACACACACACACACACACACACACACACACAATGCACTTTAAATACATATCACCTTCGTACTTCTGTCTGCACGAGCAGACAACGGTTTTAACCTTTACGCCAAACGCTTGAGTCTACGACTCACCTGTGTCCATCTGCCAGACGTACACCGAGCCGTCGGAGCAGCCCACCACCAGGTAATCGTCACACGGGCGCCATTTTATCACCTGGATGGGGAAGAGGTGGCGCGAGGCGAGCATGATGCACTTCCTCTCACGGAGACTCAGCAAACCCACCGAGTGATCGCTCGCAACGGAGCACACGCAGTTCTGAACCCGAATCTGCGAACACACAAGGGCAAAGAGACATGGGGTAAAATCGGGTGAAACAGTCCACTATCACCTGAAAACACTCGCTGCGACGGGTGTAGTCGGAGCCGGTGCAATCACGACTAATTAGATTTAGAAACCAGACCTATGTTCATGAAAAAAACGGTTAAACTGACAATCTGTTTATTTGCTCAGTACGAACACCGTCATGCTAAAGTCTTTCGTTCTAGTAGGTACATCTCCCTCGAAATAGCTTGTTTTGATGACGCTCGTTTTCCAACTGGAATTTACCGCCCGCAAAGAACATATGTTGAGACACTCCTGCATCTGTAATTTGTCTCCAAAAGAAATCTACCTTTAACATTTAAGGTAAAAAAAAAATTAAATGATCAACAATTAAACAAAATTATTCAGAAAATTTAGCCAGGACTCCTCAATAACAGTTACGACCTTATGGTTAGAATCAGAGGTCGACCGAATCGTCTGCACCGATATATTGTTGAATCTACTGGCACAAAATACGTACCTATAGTTTTTCCAGGTTGCATCAGTTGCTGGAGCGGTTAAGAAGGTCCGCTGTCATTACGAGAGCGGCCTCTAGAGGCGAATCACTGACACCACGCTCCATTATATTTATTATACACCGATCAGACAAAACATTAGAACTTTTTGAGTGTTCAAGTGAAGAACACTGATAATCTCTTCATCATGGCACCTGTTAGTGGGTGGGAAATATCAGGCAGCAAGTGAACATTTTAGAAGCAGGAAAAATGGGCGAGCGTAAGGATTTAAGCGAGTTTAACAAATTGAGACGTCTAGACGACTGGGTCAGAGCGTCTCCAATACGGCAGCTCTTGTGGGATGTTCCTGGTCTGCAGTGGTCAGAATCTATCAAAAGTGCTCGAAGGAAGGAACAGTGGTGAAGTTTTTGTTGTAGGGATGTTGGTCAATCCTCCACTGACTTATTCTTTATGTATCATTGGCACATTTACACATGTAAAGCTGCTTTGTGAGGATGTACGTTCACAAAAGCGATATATTATTACAACTGAATTGAATCACGGCGGTAACAAAATAAGAATCTCCTCTGCCTGAGGTAAAATATTATCCAGAAAACACAATACACTAAACTGTCTTTCTCGCTAAGACGAACGACCAGCACTGAACCTCGAGACTCTCCATCCTTGAGCTAAATCTAAAATAAAAAGCCTTGAAATAAAGCAAACACACACACAGACTCACACACAATCATCTGAAAATAGAGAAAGAAAAAGAAACTTAGGTGCCAATTACCTACACAAAAAAAAAGAAAAAGCCAGAAAATAAAAAAAATAAGTAATAAATGATAACAGCACTTCATCTCTGACAAAGAGACTCTGATTGTGTGTGTGTGTGTGTGTGTGTGTGTTTGCATGCGTGCGTATGTGTGTGTTTGGAAGAAAGCCAGCAGACTGTAAATTGCAGCAAGGCTGTTTGTTGACAGTTAATGTTCTTGAGTGTTGATGGAGAGCCTCAGGAAGCCTTGAACATGAACAGCCTTTCGGTCCGCGCGCCGTCCGCCGTCCATCATCATCGCCGCGGCAACCGCATCAACACAAGTCATCCTGTCCGCGTCATCGCATCGCGCCACAACTTTACAGCGGTTGCTAAAGGTTACGCTACCCGTTTCAATTTCCAAACTTCCGCCAAATCCTCGGGAATCGCCCGATTTATTGTTTTGTTTTATAAATCACTTACGTGTATAACAATAAAACACACACACACACACACACACACACACACACACACACACACACACACACACACACACACACACAATTACAAACAGGAAGCTATAGATCGAGAAGCACTTTGTAGCATCATTAAAAGCTTTGGTGCTTAAGCAACATTATTGACGCGCAGTAAATCAGAAATACATGACACTGAGGCATTAAGTGTGTGTGTGTGTGTGTGTGTGTGTGTGTGTGTGTGTGTGTGTGTGTAGGAACATACAAACACACACAGGAAAAAAACCAGATAAAAATTTGCATGCATTATATGCTGTTTTAGAAAGGGGGTGGGATCTGAGCCTTTTTCGACCAATCGGATCACGGCAAAAAAATAGTGAATATAAAATTTTGGGGATTTGTTTTGTTTAAAAAAACAACAGCATGCAGTTCTCCGTTCTGATTGGTGAGATTTTGAAGGAGTCTCCAGTGTGAGTGATGAGAGGTTGAGCAGGAGAACTCACGCTGCAGGTCTCCGGTGGGACGAGGAGCTGCGTGATCTCTCCTCCGTGCACACAGAAGATGTGCTTCATCTCGCCGGTGAAGATGTCCCAGACGATGACGGAGAAGTCCACGCCGCCCGACACCAGAGAGCGCTGGTCGTAGCGCGGGGACACCTGGTGGGGGTACAGCAGACACGTCACCTTGTTCCTGTGTCCTCTCAGGGTGCGGTGTGGGGGCCAGCCTGAGGAGACATGAGGGACAGAGAAAGAGAGACACATCAGATAGAGAAGGACAAAAATAGTAATGATCGAATAGTTAAATGAAAGAAAAAAAAACAATAGAATAATTAAAAAAATAATAATAGAATGAAGATAAAAATGACAAAGTGAAGAAGGGGAGGATATCAGAATAAAATAGAGTGATAAAAAATCAGGACATGAAAAAGAAAGAGAGTATTAAAGGAAAAAACAAACAGGGAGATAGAAACATACAAACAAAGAAAACAGGCAAAGATGAACACAGAGAGAGAGAGAGAGAGAGAGAGAGAGAGAGAGAGAGAGAGAGAGAGAGAGAGAGAGGCAAAGACAATAAAAGAGAGAAAAAGAAAGTCAGACAGACACAGACAAAAAGACAGAAAAAGAGGCAAGACAGATGCAAAAAGAAAGACAGAGACAAAAAGACAGACAAAACAAATAGAAAGAGAGAAAGAAAGACCGACCGACTGACCGACAGACAGAGAAAAAAGAGACAGACAGACAATCAAGTAGAGACAGAGTCAGAAAAAGAAACAGACAGAAAGACAGGGACAAAAAGACAGATAGACAGATAGTCAAAAAAACAAATAGAGAGAGAGAGAGTGAGAGAGACAGACAGACAGACAAAGAAAAAAGAGACAGATGGACAAAAAGAGAGACAGAAAAAGAAAAGAAGAGACAGACAGACAGACAGACAGACAGACAAACAGACAGACAATCAAGTAGAGACAGAGTCAGAAAAAGAAACTGACAGAGACACACAGACAGAAAAGAGAGAGACAGACAATAAAAGAAACAGAGACGGACAGACAGAAAAAGACAAACAGATAGAGAGATAGAGTAAAAAAAAAAGATTGAAATATGTGACTGTTTGTTCTCTGGGTTTCTCAGTGAGGTCGTCTGGGTTCGTCTGGTAAAATGTCACTGTGGATTTTTCTGGAACTTTCCCTCAGCGTCTCACCTCTGCGCAGCATGTGTTCTCCCTGCAGCAGCTGGACAATGGCGGTCTGCGTGGCGGGGACCAGGACGATGCTGCCGTCTTCCCTGCCGCACACCAGGCGTCCCTGTGACGGGATGTACACGCTCGCCGTCACCTTGATGGGCTCCTCAGCGCCGGGCAGCACGCTCAGCTGGTCAATGATGCCCGCGGGGAGTGGAGTGAGTTTATCGAACGCCTCCTGCAGGCAGATCGTGGAGGAAACCTGCAGCTCTGTGGGGAGAATAAGGACTATGGTTTCAGTGCTCGTGGCCTTGTTTGTCATGCCCTATCCTGCCACCAGGGGGATTAAATTTCCTGGGTTTTTTTAGGTAAAGTTCTCAACATAAACACCAGAGGGAGACATATCACATCATTTTTTCTGTTACACAAAGAGATCCAAATAAATTTACAGAAAGTTTGTATATAGAATTCAGTTTCTTTCCCTTCTGCAGTCACTGTGTGTATGTATATATATATATATATATATATATATATGTGTGTGTGTATAAAGGTAAGTAGAGTTGTGTAGAGGTGTGTAGAGGTGTGTAAAGGTAAGTAGAGTTGTGTAGAGCTGCGTAGAGCTGTGTGTGGGGGTGTGTAAAGGTAAATAGAGTTGTGTAGAGCTGTGTAGAGGTAAATAGAGTTGTATAGAGCTGTGTAGAGGTAAATAGAGTTGTATAGAGCTGTGTAGAGGTAAATAGAGTTGTATAGAGCTGTGTAGAGGTAAATAGAGTTGTATAGAGCTGTGTAGAGGTGTGTGAAGGTAAATAGAGTTGTGTAGAGCTGTGTAGTAATAGAGTTTGTAAATTTAGAGTGTTGTGTGTAAGGTAAGGTGTGTAGGGTGTGTGAAGGTAAGTAGAGTTGTGTAGAGCTGTGTGTGAAGGTAAGTAGAGTTGTGTAAAGCTGTGTAGAGTTGTGTGTGGGGTGTGTAAAGGTAAGTAGAGTTGTGTAGCGGTGTGTAGAGGTAAGTAGAGTTGTGTAGAGCTGTGTGTGAAGGTAAGTAGAGTTGTGTAAAGCTGTGTAGAGTTGTGTGTGGGGTGTGTGAAGGTAAGTAGAGTTGTGTAGAACTGTGTAGAGTTGTGTGTGGGGTGTGTAAAGGTAAGTAGAGTTGTGTAGAACTGTGTAGAGTTGTGTGTGGGGTGTGTGAAGGTAAGTAGAGTTGTGTAGAACTGTGTAGAGTTGTGTGTGGGGTGTGTGAAGGTAAGTAGAGTTGTGTAGAACTGTGTAGAGTTGTGTGTGGGGTGTGTAAAGGTAAGTAGAGTTGTGTAGAACTGTGTAGAGTTGTGTGTGGGGTGTGTAAAGGTATGTAGAGTTATGTAGAGGTTTGTAGAGGTAAGTAGAGTTGTGTGTGGGGTGTGTAGAGGTAAGTAGAGTTGTGTAGAGTTGTGTGTGGCGTGTGTAGAGGTAAGTAGAGTTGTGTAGAGTTGTGTGTGGGGTGTGTAGAGGTAAGTAGAGTTGTGTAGAGTTGTGTGTGGGGTGTGTAGAGGTAAGTAGAGTTGTGTACCCGCAGCTGAAGACAGCGGCTGCAGTGGTGAAGTGTCCGGGATGCTCCACAGCGTCAGCCTGCCTGCAGAGTCGCCCTGAACTAGCAGCTTATGGAACGGCTCTCTACGTCCGTAAAAGAAGCGCGTCACCGGAGGACAGATTAGTAACTGTAACACACACACACACACACACACACACACACACACACACACACACACAGATTAGGTTTCCTGAAGCCTTTTTCTTTCACAGCACAGCAAGCAGCACTCTTCTGGGTGGAATGCAGGCCACACTACACACATCACACCACGCGTTCAGGAGGAAACCTGGGGACAGTGTGTGGGGAGGAAGTGGAGCAGTGGACGCTACATCCTGAGTCCCAGCGTAGGTGATATAAAGAGTTATAACAGCATTATAAACACTCGGCTCGTCAAGGCATTTCCAGCTCATGCAGGGTCACGTGTGGGGCCGGTCACTCGGTTAGTGAAGGGTTTCTTTAATATTGTGGAAATATAAGCATCAGCCATTTTAACTGTATGGTGTTACAGGTGTGCTGGTTACCATGGGAACAGCAGAGGGAGTCAGATGCACTTCCTGTCAATAAGAGGAAACTATCACGATGTGTGTGTCTCTCAGGGACTTTTATACAGTGTGATGTAACAGTTTATACCACAGTGCTGATGAATTCTTCATCCTGATTGGTCAGAAGGTGTTGATTACCACACGGTATGGCCAAAAGTATTGGGACACCCGATGATTTCACCCAGATGTGGTTCTTCCTCAGACCGTTAGCGCAAAGTTGGAGACACGCAATTGTATATGACGTCTCTAGAAAACTGTAGCATGAAATTTTCCCTTTACTGAAAAAAACTAAGAGACCCAAACCTGTTCCAGCATGCCAAAGTCTACAAAAAGTTTACATTGGATGGATTGAAAGATCTCCTGCTATAGAGCTCTAACCTCAACCTTATTAGCATGATTAATTGGAACGGTGATTGCTAGAGGTCGTTAGATTTCATCAGCTTTGCCGATTGATCTGCACCGATAGCGGATTGCTGAAACTATCATCTATCCGCAAAAATCCATACAGTCGTTTTTCCAGGTTGCGTTATACAGTACAAGAGCGGCCTCTAGAGGCGAATCTCTGAAGCCACATGCTGTTTATTTTAACTGTCTTTTTTTATTCCTAAATTAAATAAAAATCTTAAATAAATCTATTGGAACATCTTCCCAGAAGTTCATAAAGAGCAAATGGGGACTAAATGTGGACTAGAATAAAATAAAAAATAAAAACATCAGGTGTCCACAAACTTCTGGCCATATAGCGCGAACATGCGCTAGCTCAAATACGCTACCGTGTCTATGGTAACCACTTGCACAAGGAGAAAGAAAAGCTTTGATTTGGTGACTGCGTTTTCTCAAAGCAGACGTCTAATTTCTTTGAAAGGAGTCTCCAGTGTCAGGGCTTCACCCCCAGCCATCAGAAAGTCTTCAAGTTTCTTAAGTTCACGTGAGAAGCTTGCGAGTTTTTTTTGTCAAAGAAATGGTGTGGGAATGAGCGTTTATAGCTGTTGATAACAAATGTAACTAGAAACGGATAAAAACTCTAGCATGTAATATTATAATCCATAAATGTGTGTTGTAGCTGCTGTGGTATAAGAGGAATCAAACACACCTTGGTATGCTGTTAAAACAACTATAATCTAATTCAGAGAGGTGGTAACAGGAAGCCCCTGCCCCCTATCCACCCCCCTGTGTTTCATACTGTAGAACAGCACCCCCACTCGTGTTTTATTCCTTACTGAGTGTGTGTTTGTGGATGACGTGGCTGGATATGAGAGCGAAAGCTTCTGCTTTCTATCATGGAGGAGCCTCAAGGCATTCTGTAGGGCCTTGAGTACAGTGCAAAGTTCCACCAACGAGTTAAAACACACACACACACACACAATACCGTTATAGTGCTATATATAAGAACCAAAAACAAAAAGGAAAGGAGGAAGTGACCCCTGAGGAGTATCAGTGCCCATCTCCATCCCTGGTACAATACTCACGTCTAGCCGTGTTTTTTTTTTCTCCCCCTCAATAAATCTGCTTACTGTGGTTTTCTATAACACGTACCATCTCTGAAATTCTATTTGTTTGGCGCAAGAAAAGACCTCTAGCTCGTAACGTTTCACGTTTAACGTTCGCTAAGCACCGCCTACTTTAATGAAAAGACCGTTTCGGACTGACGGGTCTGAAAAGCAACCGAAGATCTACACAATGATCTGCATGGATCATTGAAAAACCTGTAGCTCCTTCATGCAAACTCGAAGCTCTTTAATAATGTTCTAGAGCCAGTTTCCAGAGCAATGCTGAGGTCAAAATCGGATTCGGAAGCTTGTGGCCAGAAAAGTGCAAAACAAATATCAGATGCTCTGTATACCATTAGCGGGGATCTGAAGGCTGAGACTGTGGTCTTATGAAACTCTCAACAAAAAGGAGTTTCCTGGTATGAGATTTTCTGTACAGCAACATTCTGCCATTTCCGCATTTTTTGCGGTGTCAGAGAGTCCAGAAAATGCATACGCTCTTCGGAAGTTCTACAGTCATCTCTAAACGCTTTTTAGATATTCATATGTTAAATACATTTTTATTTCATTTAACCAACTACCTAGCATCTTGGCTCTTTCTCAGTCTGAACAAGCTTGGGGACTTTGCATGCATCTTCACCAGGTGAAGTCAGATGAAGGAAGTCAGTGATTGGTCAATTCTAGTGGGAGGAGCATGAGATCGGGCAAATCAGAGTGAGTGAAGGATACTGACTACCAGGCAGCAAAGCAGAGGCGGGCGCACCGCAGGGCAGCTCTTTCTGGACATCCAATCAAATTCACCGGTGAAATATCGTGACCAATTTGGAACTCCAATTCGTGGTGCAGGTGCTGCACAGAAGATATCGCGAAATCTGAACGCTAGGACACTTACCAAGTGAATGAGTGAGTGGATGCCCATGGAATCTCTCTCTTTCACACACACACACACACACACACACACACACACACACCTACACACAGAGAGAGTGAGCGACCCCTAGATGCCCTAAATGCGGTGCGCCTGCATCCAGCTGTCTGAGGTTCTTACTGGTGCCTCTAGAGGCCGCTGGAGGTACAGCAGCTCAGGAGTGTAGAGCTCCGGACCGGATGCGCTGTCGGGGATACACACGATAACACACTGCCCCTCGCACTCCTCCTCCAGCTGCAGGCGAGCCGGAGGAAAGGGAGAGCAGTCGGCCGACAACACACAAATACCAAAATATGAGCAGAGAACATTAACACTGTAATACACACAACATACAAATGCGCAGACACGCCACGAAAACTAAAAACGACAAAATTAATGAAAGAAATCACACAAATGCAACAAATAATATGGAACAATTAAGTTTTGCGCTCACGTGTGTGTGTGTGTGTGTGTCTGACCTGTTTGTCCGCACGGTTTGCGATGCTGTACACCAGAGGAGGGAAAGAACCTTCTGCCGTTTTCCCGACATCACTGCGGAAGTGCTCACTGGCTGGCAGACAGCTAAGGCACACATACACAATGGACACACACACACACACACACACACACACACACCACACACACACACACACACACACACACACACCATTAGCTTTCTAATTCGTATTGACATTACACCTTTATATACAGTTTATAATAAGGCAATGCGAAAGTATCTGGCGATACGATACTTATCACAATACTGTATGTTCCGATACTGTAAACAAGACCATATATTGGGATATTGCTTATTTTAGGAATAGGATAGAATTTTAGGAAAGCTGTCATTAAAAACACATCACCATTTGCATTAATTACATCTGAAATGACACTGCTAATAGCTTTACTTTTTCCACATTTTATTGGTACAGCTTTATTCCAAAATGGATTCAATTTATAATTTTCCTCAAAGTTCTACAAACAAAACCAACAATGGCAATGTAAAAGAAGTTTGTTTGAAATCTTGCAAATATATTCAAATTAATAAACAAAACTTGTGAATGTCTCCACAGCCTTTGCCATGACACTCAACATTGAGCTCAGGTGCATCCTGTTTCCACTGAACATCTTGAGATGTTTCTACAACTTGATTGGAGTCCACCTGTGGTAAATTCAGTTGATGGGACATGAATTGGAAAGGCACACACCTGATCTATAGAAGGTCCCACAGTAAACAGTGCATGTCAGAGCACAAACCAAGCCATGAAGTCCATGGAATTGACTGTATATCTGGGAAAGGGGACAGAAAAATATCTGCAGCATTGAAGGTTTCCAATGAGCACAGTGGCCTCCATCATCCAAAATTGGAAGAGGTTTAGAACCACCAGGACTAACAGCAGGGGGCCACCTGGCCAAACTGAGCGGTCGGGGAGAAGGGCCTTAGTCAGGGAGGTGACCATGAACCTGATGGTCACTCTGAAAGAGTGTCAGCGTTTCTCGGTGGAGAGAGAAGAACCTTACAGAAGACCAACCATCTCTGCAGCACTCTACCAATCAGGCCTGAATGTAGTGGCCAGACGAAAGCCACTCCTCAGTAAAAGGCACATGACAGTCTGCCTGAAGTTTGCCAAAAGGCAAAAGAACCATTTGGCATGAATGCCAAGCATCACGTCTGGAGGAAACCAGGCACCGCTCATCACCTGGCCAATACCATCCCTACAGTGAAGCATGGTGGTGGCGGCTTGTGGGGATGTTTTTTTAGAAGCAGGAACTGGGAGACTGGTCAGGATCAATCAAAAGATGAATGCAGCAATGTATGAATTTTAAAGAAAATAATCATTTTAATCCATTTTTAAATAAAGCTGTAACAACAAAATGTGGAAAAAGTAAAGCTCTGTGAAAGCTTTTTCCAGATGCACCACACACACACACACACACACACAGACACACAGACCTCTAGTTCAGTTACCTGGCTGGAAGTTTGTAGATGTAGCTGCAACCGTCTTCAGTCCAGATTATAACCTTATCGGCGGCAATGAACTCTCCTCCTGTCCACGCCTGCCCGCTCTCACTGGGCACAGAGCACAGGAGCGAGAAATCTCCTGCATCAAAAACCTACCACACACACACACACACACACACACACACACACACACACACACACACACACACACACACACACACACACACACACACACACACACACACACACACACACACACACACACAGACTCAAAACACCAGCCAATAAGTGTTCTACAGTTCAGCTATATGCACCACGATATGGTTTCTGACCCTCCAGTATTTGGAGCAGACGACGAGCAGAGACAGCTGTGTGAAGGTGCAGAATGAAATACTCTGGCAGCTCTGGCAGTAGATCGGCTTGGACTCCTCCTCAAAGACAGGGTCCAGATCCTGACATACACACACACACACACACACACACACACACACACACACACACACACACACACACACACACACACACACACACACACACACACACAAACAAGATATAAGATATATGGAAAAACTGGGGTACTTTTAATTGATTGTGTCGGAGCGTATACCTGCATTCGGCTCACTTCTGCTGTGATGATCCACACTTTCAGAATTCCAGTCACAGACACTGCTACCACTGTGTCTTCTGCAACACACACACACATTTTTTTTTTTTGTCACCCAGATACCCACACATCAATCAGAAGAGTACTGAAGCGTTTGATGTGTGAGGCCCAGCAGTCCGTACCCTGGGTGCGATGGGAGCGAATGATGCTCATTGAGCTGATCCAGTCAGGCGATATTTTGGACACCAGAGAGTAAAGGACCTCCAGGCTGGTGGCGTCCACCACGAGGATCTCCGGGTAGTGACCGTGACACAGGAGACGACCCTCACGCTGGGTCCCAATGGTGAACTGGTAAAACTGTGTAAAGACGGAGAACGGGGGTTAGAATAGTGTAGGATAGTGAGCTCAGTGCTAGTGTAGTGTAGTATAGTGAGCTTAGAAGGAGTGGAGTGTAGTGTAGTGTAGTGTAGTGTAGTGTAGTGTAGTGTAGTGTAGTGTAGTGAGCTTAGAGGAGTGTAGTGTAGTGTAGTGTAGTGTAGTGTAGTGTAGTGTAGTGTAGTGAGCTTAGGAGTGTAGTGTAGTGTAGTGTAGGGTAGTGTAGTGTAGTGTAGTGTAGTGTAGTGTAGTGTAGTGTAGTGTAGTGAGCTTAGAAGGAGTGTAGTGTAGTGTAGTGTAGTGTAGTGTAGTGTAGTGTAGTGAGCTTAGAAGGAGTGTAGTGTAGTGTAGTGTAGTGAGCTTAGAAGGAGTGTAGTGTAGTGTAGTGTAGTGTAGTGAGCTCAGAGATAGTGTAGTGTAGTCTAGTGTAGTGTAGTATAGTGAGTTTAGAAGTAGTGTAGTTTAGTATAGTGTAGGATAGTGAGTTTACAAGTAGTGTAGTGTAGTATAGTGTAGGATAGTGAGTTTACAAGTAGTGTAGTGTAGTATAGTGTAGGATAGTGAGTTTACAAGTAGTGTAGTGTAGTATAGTGAGTTTACAAGTAGTGTAGTGTAGTATAGTGTAGGATAGTGAGTTTACAAGTAGTGTAGTGTAGTATAGTGTAGGATAGTGAGTTTACAAGTAGTGTAGTGTAGTATAGTGAGCTCAGTGCTAGTGTAATGCAGTATAGTGAGTTCAGAAGTAGTGTAGTGTAGTATAGTGAGCTCAGTGCTAGTGTAATGCAGTATAGTGAGTTCAGAAGTAGTGTAGTGTAGTATAGTGAGCTCAGTGCTAGTGTAATGCAGTATAGTGAGTTCAGAAGTAGTGTAGTGTAGTATAGTGAGCTCAGTGCTAGTGTAATGCAGTATAGTGAGTTCAGAAGTAGTGTAGTGTAGTATAGTGAGCTCAGTGCTAGTGTAATGCAGTATAGTGAGTTCAGAAGTAGTGTAGTGTAGTATAGTGAGCTCAGTGCTAGTGTAATGCAGTATAGTGAGTTTAGAAGTAGTGTAGTGTAGTATAGTGAGCTCAGTGCTAGTGTAATGCAGTATAGTGCGTTCAGAAGTAGTGTAGTGTAGTATAGTGAGCTCAGTGCTAGTGTAATGCAGTATAGTGAGTTTAGAAGTAGTGTAGTGTAGTATAGTGAGCTCAGTGCTAGTGTAATGCAGTATAGTGAGTTTAGAAGTAGTGTAGTGTAGTATAGTGAGCTCAGTGCTAGTGTAATGCAGTATAGTGAGTTTAGAAGTAGTGTAGTGTAGTATAGTGAGCTCAGTGCTAGTGTAATGCAGTATAGTGAGTTTAGAAGTAGTGTAGTGTAGTATAGTGAGCTCAGTGCTAGTGTAATGCAGTATAGTGAGTTTAGAAGTAGTGTAGTGTAGTATAGTGAGCTCAGTGCTAGTGTAATGCAGTATAGTGAGTTTAGAAGTAGTGTAGTGTAGTATAGTGAGCTCAGTGCTAGTGTAATGCAGTATAGTGCGTTCAGAAGTAGTGTAGTGTAGTATAGTGAGCTCAGTGCTAGTGTAATGCAGTATAGTGAGTTTAGAAGTAGTGTAGTGTAGTATAGTGAGCTCAGTGCTAGTGTAATGCAGTATAGTGAGTTTAGAAGTAGTGTAGTGTAGTATAGTGAGCTCAGTGCTAGTGTAATGCAGTATAGTGAGTTTAGAAGTAGTGTAGTGTAGTATAGTGAGCTCAGTGCTAGTGTAATGCAGTATAGTGAGTTTAGAAGTAGTGTAGTGTAATATAGTGAGTTTATAAGTAGTGTAGTGTAGTGTAGGATAGTGAGCTGTGAGCTTAGAAGTAGTGATAGAGTAGCATAATGAGCTTATAAGTAGTGTAGTGTAGTGATCTCAGAGGTCATTTAGTGTAGTATAGTGTATTGAGGATAAAAGTGTAGTGATGTGTTACCTGTATACCGGTGTGAGCACAGGCCAGCTTAGTGAACTCAATGCAGCGACCATCATTGACATCCCACAGACACATCTCTCTACAGACAAAAAAATACAAACACACACACAAAACAATTCACACCTCCTGAAGTATTGCATGGACACTCCGCTTCACAAGTCATTCTTCACACTGATTTGTCTTGGACACTCCATTTGCACGATGCTCCCAGAAGAACAGTGTTAAAGCCACAGTGTTTCATTTAAGAGCATAACAAATTCACACAACACACACCGATTCTATCGGACCACTTTGTGTGTATAACAGCGTCTGTGTACCCACCCGCTCTCCGAGGTGCTGACCATGTACTGCTTATCGCTGCTCGCACTGGCCTTGGACAGACAGGTGACGGAGGTGCTGTGTCCAAACAGCAGAGCGCGAGGGTTAATCTGCACAGCCACAATAACATCATGAGACGAACTTCAAAGGTGAAAAGGTGATATCATATACAATCCACAACATGAGAGAGAGAAAGAGAGAGAGATAGAGAGAGAGAGAGGGAGGCTTAGGACCAGTGCAATCTCACCTCAAGTTCAGGGGTCAGGTCCCAGATGCAGATCTGTCCGTCATGGCAGCCGCTGATGATGGTGGCCAGGTCATCCATCACCAGCAGGCTGGAGATGCAGTGTGTGGGAGCATTGCGGCCCCACAGCACTATGGGTAATACCAGACTGTTTCCTGACATGTTCTCCTGCAAACTGTGATGGAAAATAAGAAATAAATAAAGTATGCTGGTGTTTTGTGTGACACTATATGGAAAAGTTTGGGGACCGAACCACACATTTGGTATTGGTGATTCTTTTTTGAACATCCCATTCCACATCTAGCTTAAAGTTCCTGTTATAATAATCTCCACTATTCTGGGAAGATGTTCCACTACATTTTCCGGAGATTTGTAAGGTTTCATTCAGCGACAAGTGTGTATCTATAGCAGGAGATCTTCCATTCCAACCACATGTTTAGCATATTTTCAAGAAGCTGCATTATCAAATGTGCGCAAGGACATTGGCATGCATGAACAGAATTGGGTCTCCAGCTCAAGTGAAGGGAAAACATCTGGGTGGAAAAAGACAGGTGTCCCATTAATTTTGGCCTTATATTGTGTGTAAAGCATAGAACCCTAAAAAAACCCTAATGTGATTAACCATGTCCTTGAGTGTTTTATTCCTCTGATACTACAGCAGTTTAAAAACCTCAAAGAAAACGTCCCCATAAATTATAATCAAAAATACTATAATTCAACACAGCCAATAAGATATCAGGAAAAACTACCCACTGACCAATCAGAATCACATCCTTTAAACAAATGCTACACTGTTCAACTATTCCAATAGATGATACAGACGGAGGATCAGATGCTAAAAACTCAGTACAGAGCGTCGTTTTGAAGCTGGTCCATATTATAATGAAATAAAGAGAGAGACAGAGAGAGAAATGAGAGAAGGCAATCATTAATTCCCCCGCTGGCTTTTATAGACACACCCATCCTCTAAAA